>OX359285.1:17642476-18129976 GCA_947179155.2 Hedera helix
ACTTAAAATAAATGACAATAAATTTTTTTATATTAATTTTTTTTACTTTTTATTAGTTTAAGTATTTTTTTCTTTACCAAACACAAGCTATTTTTAAAAAAAAACTAATTATAAACAAAAACAATAATTATAACCAATATTCACATTTTTTAAGCATTTACAAACATACCCTTGCTTTAGATAAACAACAATCTACTTAAATAAAGCAAAGATGTCAATATACATAACAAACGGCATAAATAAAGCAAAGATGTCATTATATTGAAGTACTAAAAACTGCCAAATCCAAAGTGTGCAGCCAGCATATATAAAATTTGTCTTTATTTATTTACTTGTTCCAAAAGTATGCAGTATATAAACCATGCTACTAGCTAGATCGATCTCTAGAATTTGATGTAATGTACCCACTAAAGTCTTAGCAATCCAGCTGTCTAAGTCGTCTTCTTCTTCTTCTTCTTCTTCACTTTTTCAAGCCTCTAGCCTTTTCTCTTTTTCAGAGTAGAGTAAAAATGGCGAAGATAGCATTTGGTAGCCTTGGTGACTCTTTCAGTGCAGGGTCACGCAAGGCCTACCTAGCTGAGTTCATTGCCACCCTTCTCTTTGTGTTTGCTGGGGTTGGATCAGTAATTGCTTTTAGTAAGTTTTATTGCAGTTGTCACAGTTACTTGTCTACGTACCTCCCCCGGCCCTCGATCGATCCGAAAACAAAGTTTTAATTAATTAAATACTGAAATTTTCAAAAATTCTATTAATAAAAAACATTTGTTCACATTTAGCAGCATGTGGATTTTTACCATTATGTTTTTGGCATTAAATGAAAATATTATGTCATGTACAAGGGGACAATTTTGTGTTTTAAAAAAAAATTAAAGAGTTTTGATTTTTTTTTTAACAAATTATGTAATATTATTTACCATTGTAAAATTTATTTAATAATTTTAATCCTTATTAAGATACTAATTATTTTCGTGATATTTGCAGATAAACTTACGGACGATGCATCTTTGGACCCAGCTGGTCTAGTAGCAGTGGCTGTAGCTCAAGCATTTGCTCTGTTTGTGGGAGTCTCCATAGCGGCCAAAATCTCCGGTGGCCATTTAAATCCAGCTGTCACCTTTGGATTGGCCGTCGGAGGCAACATATGGAATCTGGCCCTATCCACCAACTCAATTTGTTTGTCCTCACACCTTTATCATATATTCATTCTTGGGCTGTCCTTAATAACAAAGTCATTCTTTGCCTCTGCACACGCCAGTTTGTTGAATTTATTAAAGAAGTGACATACCAATCATGAAAAGAATGATAATAATAATAATAACAAGTTATGTTCCCCAAGATGAAATAAAAAAGAATCACCAAACATAAGTTGATTAGACAACTCAATTGGGCTCTATCTACTACAAAAATGATATTTTAGGCTTAACATTTCGAAATGGGCTTCGTTGATTAGACAACTCAATTGGGCTCTATCTACTACAAAAATGATATTTTAGGCTTAACATTTCGAAATGGGCTTCTTGCTTGTTTTGACAGGCCATTCCAACCCATGGAGTTGCTACAGACTTGAATGCAACTGAAGGTGTAGTTTTCGAGATAATCATAACTTTTGCTCTGGTCTACACCGTCTACGCCACCGCTGAAGACCCCAAGGAGGGCTCACTCGGAACCATTGCACCCATTGCAATTGGGTTCATTGTCGGTGCAAACATCTTGGCTGCCGGTCCATTCAGCGGTGGCTCTATGAACCCAGCCCGTTCATTTGGGCCAGCCGTGGCTAGTGGAGATTTCTCAGGGAACTGGATCTACTGGATTGGGCCGCTCATTGGTGGAGGCTTAGCTGGGCTGATATATGGTGACATATTCATTGGATCCTATGCCCCAATTCCACCCCCTGAATTATATGCCCAAGTTCTACCCTCTGAATCCCATGCCCCAGTCCGAGCATTCCCTCGACCACCAATCTATGGCGACTGTGTACCCGCAGCCGATTGTTAAAAGCTTTACTTTTTGGGCTTTCCTTGTTCGCTATTCCATTTTACCTTTGTTCTTTAAAGTTGTTGTGATGTTGCTTTAGATGATGTGCTATATATGTTTGTTTCTCTGAGGTTGAGCTTGTGCTTTCCACTTGTGAATAAGAAGAATTGTTTGTTTGTTTGTTTGTTGTTGCTTTCCTTGTTCATTACTCCATTTTACCTTTCTTCTTTAAAGTTCTTGTGGTGTTGCTGCTTTAGATGATGTGCTGCTATGTTTCTTTCTTTGAGGTTGAACTTGTGCTTTCCACTTGTGAATAAGAAGAAATGTTTACAATCAATCAATATATATGTTTAATCTCCCTAGCTTCTTCTGTTCCAATAAAATTGTTTGTTGATTTCCTTTCCCTCTTTCAAAACATGTTTATTTTCCCTGTTTAATGGGATAAATAATAATAATTACCTACCCGACGAAGGAAGAAAAAAAAAGGATACACCCTCAAGCTATATCCATATTTGTATTTGTTCATTGATGGATACCCTTAATTCAAATACAGATAGGCTCCTTGCATAGGTGAAGCCTACTGCAATACAATACACACAAAGTTGATAAATTGGCAAAAATGGCTTCTTGATTCATTGAGTTTTTAATTATGATATTTTCGCAACAAAATGGCATTGCTATCGGATGTGACTTCACTGGCAAGTAACAATCAATCTCAGGAGAAATTATTCCATGCCCTTGGGGCATGGATGAACAGTTTGCTCCCCCTCTCACATGAGGGTGGGGGCCACGCGTTGTGGCACGGATCCTAACACGCGTGGCCCCCACCCTCATGTGAGAGGGGGAGCATACTATTCATCCTGCCCTAGGTGCATAGAATAATTTTTCCAATCTCAGAAGGCAAACATGCATGTTGAAGGAGATTTCTTTCGGCAAGTAATTAATAAATTCATTACAAGTACCACAGGGGCCGGGAGAACCCAACTACATGCCGTGCAACTCAAACATACGGAACGCAAAACCAAAACCAAAACCAAAATTCCCACCACAACCAACGTTACTACCGATTGCCAGTACAATGGACCCCACCACCAAAATAACAATAACATACAGGTGAGCTAATTGCCGTCCATCCCCATAGCAATTATAAGTCTGCTACTCAAATTATTATTAATAAGGATATCAACAAGACAGTAATATGATTCATGTAATAACCCACATTATTTTTAATAATTAAATATTAATTGAATTTTTTCTAAAAGTGCAATTGAATTGAAAAAGGTAAGTTACTAATTTTATTTTATTTTTAATTTCGTTTGTAAAGTTAAATTTTTTTGGTTAGTAGATAATTAAATAATTGATATGATTAAAATTAACGAGTTCGTTAGCATTTTGGTAACTCGTATATTGTTTCCTTATTATATTTAATAAGTGTTGGATATAATCCTAATCATATTCAAACTATATTAGTTGAATTCCCGCGCAGAATCCTTATGTATTCTGCAGCTACTTGTAAAAATCTTAATTAATTTATCCGATGTCAGAATTGAGTGAATCGAAAGCATATTTATTTAAATTTTCATCCTCTTCAATTTTAGAGAGAAAGAAAAATTATTTGACACAATTTTTCAACCTTAAATTGATGAAAACTGCAACCTGTTCTGATTCTCATAACTGTTTTTAGCCATAATTTTAAAAATTCGTAACTCAATCATATTAACCATTAATCCCGAATCAAGTGATTTTTGAGCCTATTTTGTGACGCCCCCAAATCTGGGCCCACACAGCCCAAACTTGAGTCGTCAAAATACTACAACAAAATTATTACAACAAAGCACAACGTACAACAATACAGTGTATAATAATACACAACTAAGTCTTCACTATTATTGCCACACTATTTTACAAAACGTGAAGACTATGATAACTATTCCTCGGACCCTCACTCCATTCCCCGGCTAGACCCTGTTATGTTTTCATCTCCTGTTGAAAAACAATGGAACAAAAAAAAGGGTGAGCTCAAATAGCCCAGTAAAGAATATCATGACTAAGATAATGACGAATAAATTATCATTAGTCTTCAACAGCTGAGTTCTTGATAGAATACAATAGACTACAAGGTTTATATCAAAAACTGCAGTTAAATTCTTAAACAACGTTCAGATCAATAATAGCAGCGGAATGAGTAATCTATTAGAAGAATAATGCAGACTATAATGTCCACTCGGTTCTCTTTTTAGGAAAAACATCATCAACTTTTATCATCTGAAATATCATTAGTCAAGATAATACAAATTCACAGTTCCTGATCATAATCATGCAGATCAACAGTTCATCTTTGCACTACGGGCCAAAGACATTCAATATAACACCAATGGTCATGATTATACCAGATTCAGCCTTTGGTCATAATCATACCAAACAACAGTTCATCTTTGCACTACGGGCCAAAGAGAACATTCACCACATGCCATAAAAGACACCGAACAGATGTATCGCCTTTAACCTATTATATCGCCTTTAACCTATCATCTGTTCAACAAATATATCACATCTGTGCCCCCGGCCACAGATATTCACAACAGCTTGATTTTTGGATGATTAGAATGATATAAATGATGAACAGAAGAAATAGGATAACAATAAGTATCGGAAGTTTACTTTGTACAGATTCAAATAATGTCCAAATTGTCAACATGATGTGGAGTGAAATTCAAGATCCACAGTTCAGAATAACGGTTACAATTCAATAGAAAGGTTCACGTAAATAGGAAGGTTCAGTTGAAATAATGAAGTTCAACTATTATGGAACATATAATATTTTCAGGAATTATAGAAGCAATAGTTCCATAATAAATTTCGATTTAGGAGTATGAAAGAAAATAATATCCCTTACCGTAGCAGGTTTGATTAACAAAAGGTGAAGGAAATTAATACAAAGGGTTATTCACCAACAGGCGGCAATCCGCTCCGTAAGGTTATTCCCACAATTTAATAGAATTTGAGTACAAAGAGTTATTCACCAAACAGGCGGCAATCCGCTCCGTAAGGTTATTCTCAGAGATTAATAATGAATGAATACGAAAGGTTATTCACCAACAGGCGGCAATCCGCTCCGTAAGGTTATTCCCACAATTTAATAGAATTTGAGTACAAAGAGTTATTCACCAAACAGGCGGCAATCCGCTCCGTAAGGTTATTCTCAGAGATTAATAATGAATGAATACGAAAGGTTATTCACCAACAGGCGGCAATCCGCTCCGTAAGGTTATTCCCACAATTTAATACATGGAAATAAAAGGCACGTCTTATGAGTAAGGAAGAAACAATATTATTATCGAGAATCAAATAATGATAATCCCTTACCATAGTATGTTTGAATAATGGAAGATGAAAAAGATGGTATCCCTTACCGTAACACGTGACTGGATATTGATTTAAATGAGGTTGATTAACTTGAACAGTACACGTATACTTATAGATCTTCACAAATACTCAAGATGACTTAAGCACACTTAGAGAGAACTTTCACAAGAAGTATTTAGAGAGAGAAAGAAAGAACAAGTAAGGAAGTTTATGAAAAATCCTTAAGTTAAGGCTTCTATTTATAGCCAAAAATCTTATCATTCATTTAATCTAAACCATTCATTTAAAGATCACCTTTTAATCTACACCATCCATTTCAAATATTATATTATCTTTAATCTACACCATTCATTTCATATCACCTAATAATCACCTAACTTTATATTATAAACAAATCAATTTAATTATTCAACAATAATTCACACTTTAATCTACACCATTCATTTCATATCACCTAATAATCACCTAACTTTATATTATAAACAAATCAATTCAATTATTCAACAATAATTCACACTTTAATCTACACCATTCATTTCATATCACCTAATAATCACCTAACTTTATATTATAAACAAATAACTTTATCAATTCAATTATTATGACTAATTGTTATAAATACAGTATAGTTAGCTCTTAGATATCAAGTCAATAAATTAATGAAATACAACTGTTTAAATAACATCATAATAGAGATAACAATAATGTAAAATAAAGCATACGTTACTGTGTAATGACAATTATTGATTCAATAATGTGAATTACTGTGCATATGTTACTGTGACAATTATTAGGTTCAATAATTTTAAAAACAGTGCAACAACAATTATTGACTCAATGATATAAAATACAGTGTAATGACAATTATTAAATCAATAATGCAAAATACTGTGTAACAACAATTATTGAATTGATAATATAAAATATTATGCAGTGACAATTATCGATGAAATGATGCGTAACAGTTACGGTGTCAATTATCAGACCAATAATATGAGACACTATGCAATACCGTGTGTTACTGTAGAGTACCGTGTGCTACAGAAAATACCATAAACTACCGTATGCTACTATTCTTTTATCACCGGTATTTTAACAGTTCCGTTGACTATTTTTATTTAAAAAGGTTACTTCTGTCGTTTTCTATATCCGACAAATATTCCGTTGTGGGGTCCACCAATAATTTATTATTTCGGCGCCGTCGTACGACACGAATATTCCCCGACCAAACGAATATTCCCCGACAAAGCGAATATTGTCCGACAAAATAAAATTTGCACATAACATCCTTAACTTTCAATTTTGTTAATTTAACCACTTACTGTTTCAAAAATATATATATATATATATGAAGAAAAATTAAATTTTGTATTTCATAAAATTCGGGGTCTTACAACCTCCCCTCCTTATGAAATTTCGTCCCCGAAATTGACGTACCTGATATATCGAAGAGGTAAGGATACTTAGATTTCATCTCAGATTCTAGCTCCCAGGTCATTTCCTCAGTATCTTGGTTCCTCCATAAAACCTTAACTTGAGGTATAACCTTTGAGCGTAGGATCTGCTCCTTCTTATCCAGGATCTTAACAGGTACCTCCTCGTATGTTAAATCCTCTGCTATAACGTCTGGTTCTAACTCAATGACGTGGTTTGGGTCCTTCACATATTTACGTAACATAGATATGTGAAAAACGTTATGGATGCGAGACATACTTGGTGGTAGGGCTAGTCTGTAGGCTACGGTTCCTATTCGATCGAGGATTTCAAATGGGCCAATAAATCGAGGGTTGAGCTTTCCTCTCTTTTCGAATCTCGTAACCCCTTTCCATGGAGAAACACGTAAGAATACATGATCTCCGACGTTGAAACTTTCGTCTCTCCGATGAAGATCAGCATAACTCTTTTGTCGTTCTTGTGCGGGTTGTATTCGTTGTCGGATCATTTGGATCTTTTCGGTCGTCAAGCGTACCAACTCGGGTCCCAACAATTTTGCTTCTCCTACCTCATTCCAACATATTGGAGAGCGACACTTCCTTCCATACAAAGCCTCGAATGGAGCCATGCCTATGCTTGTTTGGTAACTGTTGTTGTAAGAAAATTCCACCAATGGCAAGTACTTATCCCAACTTCCTTTGAAGTCTAATGCACAAAGTCTCAAAAGATCTTCGAGGGTCTGGATCGTCCTTTCCGATTGTCCGTCCGTTTGAGGATGGTATGCAGAACTAAAACGTAGTTCAGTGCCCATAGCTTTTTGTAGACTGATCCAAAAGCGTGAAGTGAATCTAGGATCTCGATCAGAAACTATGGAAACTGGCATGCCATATAATCTCACGATCTCATTTATGTACATACCGGCAAGACGTTCAAGTGAAAAGTTTTCTCGTATAGGCAAGAAATGAGCAGATTTGGTCAATCTATCTACGATCACCCAAATTGCATCTAAGCCTTGAGAAACTTTTGGAAGACCCGTCACGAAGTCCATATTGATGTGTTCCCACTTCCATTCGGGAACTTCAAGTGATTGTAATGGACCTTTAGGAACTTGATGCTCTGCCTTGACACGTTGACAAGTTAGGCACCTTGAGATAAACTCTGCAATCTCTCTTTTCATATTGTTCCACCAAAATGTATGTCGAAGATCTCGATACATCTTGGTACCTCCTGGGTGGATTGCAAACGGCGTGTTGTGTGCCTCCATCATGATTTTATGCTTTAATTCAGGATCGTTAGGAACACAGAGTCGAGAGTTGACTCGAAGTATTCCTTTCTCGTCGATTCTTGCTTCGGGAATGGCACCTTCTTGTACTTTCTTTATCATGTTTATCAGTTCCGGATCGGTAGCTTGAGCAGCTTTAATTTTATCGATTAAAGTTGGTTCTACTCGCACGTGAGCAATCTTCGAGCGGGTCCCTGGTGTCTTTAGCTCTATCTCCATCTTTTGCAAGTCGTACAAAATACACTTTTGTGTTGTCAGCAGTGCACTTGTACTTGCATAAGATTTTCTGCTCAAAGCGTCAGCTACAACGTTCGCCTTTCCCGGGTGATACTGGATTGTGTGGTCATAATCCTTTAACAGCTCAAGCCAACGTCGTTGTCGCATGTTGAGTTCCTTCTGGGTGAAGAAATACTTGAGACTTTTATGATCCGTATAGATATCCACTTTTTCTCCGTACAAGTAGTGTCTCCAGATCTTCAACGCGAAAACGACTGCTGCCAACTCTAGATCATGAGTAGGATAATTTTTCTCATAATCTTTGAGTTGTCGAGATGCGTAGGCTATAACCTTTCCATGTTGCATAAGGACACAGCCTAGACCTTTGCCAGAAGCATCGCTGTAGATAACAAATTCTCCTGATCCTGATGGTATGGTCAGAACAGGAGCTGAAACCAGTCTCTTCTTGAGTTCTTGGAAACTTTTCTCACATTCCTCGCTCCTTATGAATTTTGTGCTTTTCCGAGTAAGCTGCGTTAATGGAGTGGCGATTCGAGAAAATCCTTCTACGAATCTCCGATAATAACCAGCTAGACCCAGAAAACTTCGGACTTCGGTTACTGTTTTGGATTGTTCCCAATTTAGTACCGTTTCAATCTTCGCAGGATCGACTGATATTCCTTGACTAGAAATCACATGCCCAAGAAACGCGACCTCCTCAAGCCAGAACTCACATTTCTTCAACTTGGCATATAATTTGTTTTCACGGAGCTTTTGTAGTATCAATCTCAGGTGTTGTTCATGATCCTCGCGACTCTTGGAGTATATGAGGATGTCATCAATAAAGACAACCACAAAATGATCCAAATGTTCCTTGAATATCCGGTTCATCATGTCCATGAAAGCTGCAGGAGCATTAGTTAGTCCAAAAGGCATGACTAAGAACTCATAATGCCCATAACGAGTTCTGAAAGCAGTCTTTGGAATGTCCTCAGCTTTAACCTTTAACTGATGATATCCAGAACGGAGATCAATCTTTGAGAAATGTTGAGCGCCTTGCAATTGATCAAACATGTCATCAATCCGAGGTAACGGGTACCTGTTCTTGATGGTGACATGGTTCAATTCTCGGTAGTCAATGCACAATCTCATACTCCCGTCTTTCTTCTTCACAAATAGAACAGGAGCACCCCATGGTGATGCACTCGGACGAATAAAACCGGTATCCAACAATTCCTGTAGTTGGACTTTTAACTCTTGAAGTTCAATGAGAGCCATTCGGTATGGAGCTTTGGAAATGGGCTTGGTACCGGGTTCAAGATCAATATAAAATTCAATTTCACGGTTTGGGGGTAAGCCAGGAAGTTCTTCAGGAAAAACGTCAGGAAACTCATTAACAATGGGAATATCATTCAAGTTTGACGTATTTTTGTTCAAATCAGTGACATGAGTTAAAAAGGCTTGACATCCGTTTTTCAATAAACGAATGGCTTTATGGCTAGAAATAACAGTTATAGATTTCAATGGTTTAGTTGCTTGAATTTGCATGACAGGTTGATTAGGAATATGAAAACTAATAATCTTATGAAAACAATCAATTTTAGCATGATGGGTAGTCAACCAATCAATTCCTAAAATCACATCAAATTCACGCATCTCCAAAGAAATAAGGTCAACAGGTAATGTGAGGTTGTTGATTTGAACTAGGCAAGATTTATAGATAGTAAATGTAATAGGTATTTCTCCCAATGAGGTTTCAACTGATAAGACAAGATTTAAGTTTTCAATAGACAAATTTAAACGTTGAGTACATATAGGTGAGATAAAAGAGTGGATAGAGCCAGTATCTAATATGGCATAGACTTCACGAGAATTTATGAATAGCTTACCGGTTATCACCTCATTCGGTTTCTTGACTGTTATCGTCAAATCGAATCCCGAATACTTCATTCGGATCTTCACGTATTTCAACCATGGGAATACCACTGAATAATTTTCTAGCAAACTGTTTCTCGGGTTCATCAACTTCATCAGTAGTAAGGTACCAATGATTTCCATTAAAATAGTATTTTCGATAGACTGCAGTTTCCACGATAGTGACTAACTTAACCTGAATTCCTCTAAATTGTAACGCCCAAAAGTATAGAAACATCATTTTTAAATAATCTTGAAAATCATAGCTGGAACACCATAAATCCCAAAGACTAATATGAAAAGTCCATATATTCTGATCCTTTGTTATAGAGCATAACCAGGTGATATCACTCTCCCAATTAGTGAGTAAATTAAAGGCAATAATTTCCGCAAGTTCGTTACTTCCTTTAATTGCTTCTAAGAATGGATCTGGAACGACTGTAGCAGAGCTTTCACCTTCATCCTTACTGGATAGAACACGCATAATTTTTGCCTTAGGCAAATGATTCAACTCTGAGTTTGTAAGAAGATTATTCGTCGCCTCTTGTTTTGCAGCTACATTTGTTTCGGTAATTTCATAGTTAACCTCCTGATTTCCAGATACCATACTTAACTGTGGTCACAAAATAAATGTTAGTTCAAATAAACTGACTCATCTCTTCATGTTCCTACATTCAAATCGATTCATTAGATAAAAAAAATCTAATTTAGGTAGGACACACTAGTAATTGATTCTATTCGTCTCTCCCCTCCTAGTTCTAACCCCAGATCTCCATTAAAGACCATATCCCTAAGCTCTGATACCAACTGTGACGCCCCCAAATCTGGGCCCACACAGCCCAAACTTGAGTCGTCAAAATACTACAACAAAATTATTACAACAAAGCACAACGTACAACAATACAGTGTATAATAATACACAACTAAGTCTTCACTATTATTGCCACACTATTTTACAAAACGTGAAGACTATGATAACTATTCCTCGGACCCTCACTCCATTCCCCGGCTAGACCCTGTTATGTTTTCATCTCCTGTTGAAAAACAATGGAACAAAAAAAAGGGTGAGCTCAAATAGCCCAGTAAAGAATATCATGACTAAGATAATGACGAATAAATTATCATTAGTCTTCAACAGCTGAGTTCTTGATAGAATACAATAGACTACAAGGTTTATATCAAAAACTGCAGTTAAATTCTTAAACAACGTTCAGATCAATAATAGCAGCGGAATGAGTAATCTATTAGAAGAATAATGCAGACTATAATGTCCACTCGGTTCTCTTTTTAGGAAAAACATCATCAACTTTTATCATCTGAAATATCATTAGTCAAGATAATACAAATTCACAGTTCCTGATCATAATCATGCAGATCAACAGTTCATCTTTGCACTACGGGCCAAAGACATTCAATATAACACCAATGGTCATGATTATACCAGATTCAGCCTTTGGTCATAATCATACCAAACAACAGTTCATCTTTGCACTACGGGCCAAAGAGAACATTCACCACATGCCATAAAAGACACCGAACAGATGTATCGCCTTTAACCTATTATATCGCCTTTAACCTATCATCTGTTCAACAAATATATCACATCTGTGCCCCCGGCCACAGATATTCACAACAGCTTGATTTTTGGATGATTAGAATGATATAAATGATGAACAGAAGAAATAGGATAACAATAAGTATCGGAAGTTTACTTTGTACAGATTCAAATAATGTCCAAATTGTCAACATGATGTGGAGTGAAATTCAAGATCCACAGTTCAGAATAACGGTTACAATTCAATAGAAAGGTTCACGTAAATAGGAAGGTTCAGTTGAAATAATGAAGTTCAACTATTATGGAACATATAATATTTTCAGGAATTATAGAAGCAATAGTTCCATAATAAATTTCGATTTAGGAGTATGAAAGAAAATAATATCCCTTACCGTAGCAGGTTTGATTAACAAAAGGTGAAGGAAATTAATACAAAGGGTTATTCACCAACAGGCGGCAATCCGCTCCGTAAGGTTATTCCCACAATTTAATAGAATTTGAGTACAAAGAGTTATTCACCAAACAGGCGGCAATCCGCTCCGTAAGGTTATTCTCAGAGATTAATAATGAATGAATACAAAAGGTTATTCACCAACAGGCGGCAATCCGCTCCGTAAGGTTATTCCCACAATTTAATAGAATTTGAGTACAAAGAGTTATTCACCAAACAGGCAGCAATCCGCTCCGTAAGGTTATTCTCAGAGATTAATAATGAATGAATACGAAAGGTTATTCACCAACAGGCGGCAATCCGCTCCGTAAGGTTATTCCCACAATTTAATACATGGAAATAAAAGGCACGTCTTATGAGTAAGGAAGAAACAATATTATTATCGAGAATCAAATAATGATAATCCCTTACCATAGTATGTTTGAATAATGGAAGATGAAAAAGATGGTATCCCTTACCGTAACACGTGACTGGATATTGATTTAAATGAGGTTGATTAACTTGAACAGTACACGTATACTTATAGATCTTCACAAATACTCAAGATGACTTAAGCACACTTAGAGAGAACTTTCACAAGAAGTATTTAGAGAGAGAAAGAAAGAACAAGTAAGGAAGTTTATGAAAAATCCTTAAGTTAAGGCTTCTATTTATAGCCAAAAATCTTATCATTCATTTAATCTAAACCATTCATTTAAAGATCACCTTTTAATCTACACCATCCATTTCAAATATTATATTATCTTTAATCTACACCATTCATTTCATATCACCTAATAATCACCTAACTTTATATTATAAACAAATCAATTTAATTATTCAACAATAATTCACACTTTAATCTACACCATTCATTTCATATCACCTAATAATCACCTAACTTTATATTATAAACAAATCAATTCAATTATTCAACAATAATTCACACTTTAATCTACACCATTCATTTCATATCACCTAATAATCACCTAACTTTATATTATAAACAAATAACTTTATCAATTCAATTATTATGACTAATTGTTATAAATACAGTATAGTTAGCTCTTAGATATCAAGTCAATAAATTAATGAAATACAACTGTTTAAATAACATCATAATAGAGATAACAATAATGTAAAATAAAGCATACGTTACTGTGTAATGACAATTATTGATTCAATAATGTGAATTACTGTGCATATGTTACTGTGACAATTATTAGGTTCAATAATTTTAAAAACAGTGCAACAACAATTATTGACTCAATGATATAAAATACAGTGTAATGACAATTATTAAATCAATAATGCAAAATACTGTGTAACAACAATTATTGAATTGATAATATAAAATATTATGCAGTGACAATTATCGATGAAATGATGCGTAACAGTTACGGTGTCAATTATCAGACCAATAATATGAGACACTATGCAATACCGTGTGTTACTGTAGAGTACCGTGTGCTACAGAAAATACCATAAACTACCGTATGCTACTATTCTTTTATCACCGGTATTTTAACAGTTCCGTTGACTATTTTTATTTAAAAAGGTTACTTCTGTCGTTTTCTATATCCGACAAATATTCCGTTGTGGGGTCCACCAATAATTTATTATTTCGGCGCCGTCGTACGGCACGAATATTCCCCGACAAAGCGAATATTGTCCGACAAAATAAAATTTGCACATAACATCCTTAACTTTCAATTTTGTTAATTTAACCACTTACTGTTTCAAAAAAAAAATATATATATATGAAGAAAAATTAAATTTTGTATTTCATAAAATTCGGGGTCTTACATATTTCATATATTTTTCCGAGAGCTACAATTTTCACGAAGATGTTAAGAGATTTTGAGAACTCTAGAAGACTCGAAAGTCAAGACGAACAGGGAAGATAAATATTATTTTGTATTTTGATTTTAATTTAATTATGCTGGTTTTAAATTAGAGATTGTGTTTAAATAAAACATAGACATGGAATTAGATATTATCATAATCGGGAACAGAAGATGAATTTATATACAGGAATATAATTTGATGTAATGTAAAAGTTAAAATTTGAAAATCTATTTCTATGTATTTAAGGTTTATTGTGTGGGTTATATCTTCTAATTCGACCGTTGGATTGTTAAAAATTTTGAATATGTTATACATGTACAAGTCTAGAATATTTTCACTAATTTGGAACTATTAAATTTAAATATTGTAGTTATTATGAATTTTAAGAAGTGGCTAGTCTGAGATTTTCAGAGCAGATTTTCAGCAGTGAGTTATAATATTTAAAAATAGATAACTTAATAATTTTAAATTTGATTTGGGTGATTCTTGATGCTAAATTGGAGTACTTGAAGTCTAGTTTTTGTAAAATTAATTAATTTTAAAATAATTATAAAATTAAATTGATATGAGCGATACAATAGACTGAAGTCTTAAGAATAATTTATCGTATTGAAGTTTTAAGATTTATTAACTTTTGCTATTATTTTTTATGCTTTGGGGTATTAATAAATGATCCAAGGTTAATAATTAAATTTATTGTATTGGAGTTTTAAGATTTGTTAACTTTTGCTATTAATTTTTATGCTTTGAGGTATTAATAAATGATCCAAGGATAATAATTAAATGCACCTTAAATAGATTAAAAAATGTTTTGAAGTTATTAGTTTGAATTGTATACTTAATTTGGGATAAATATGTTTAGGTGAAAAATGGTATTTGGGGTTAAGATTTTGAGGTGTGTACTATAAGTTAATTTGATTATCAAGTACGGATTCTGTATTCCGCTTTTTTTATAATTGTTGTATTCTCTATATCTAATCATCAATAACATTTTTTCATGTATTATTGTTGACACTCTTGAATAGAAATTTGACATTTGATACATTGACTTTATTCTATAATTTAAACTACATTACTTCTATTATAAACAAAATAAATCAATATGAAAGTAGCAGTATCCATAATCAATAAAAAATTCAAAAAAATTCACAGAATCGTTAGAAAAAAGAAGAAGAAGATATAGGGAATAGAGAAATATTCAAAACTTTTCACATAACCATTAAAAAAATAGAGAATTACATTAACCAAACATAATCGAACGAAACAACAATGAGTGATTTGGAACTACAACTCCACCTGCAAATGAAGAAACCGAAGGACGGTGATGTCATTTTTCTGACAAAAAAGTAGCTCTAAAAATTTAAAATTCACAATTTGTCTCGATTAACTCAATGAATTTTGACCCTTTCAAATAACATATTTTGATATTACTTAGTTTTAAAAGTAATTATTATTATTATTATTATCATTTTATATTTCATTAATTTGCTTACTACTCAAGATATTGCAATCTCTGTCAAAAATAATTCAGTACAAAAATAATAATTTATATGACTGTTCATCTATCGGCGTTTTGAGCATTTTGTGTGTTTGGAGATTCTAACTAAATGCATCAAACGTAGTTGAGAATCTTCAAATGTCACTTATTTAACTCATAAATATTGCATTTGAGGTCCAAACGTAACACTCCAAAAATAATGTGATAGTATTTGAATTTTCAAATGCACTAAACACTCCCTGAACAAACTCTATACGTGTACTAATGAATGCCATGCTTAATTAAATTAGATAAAATTTGAGAGTATTTTTGTACTTTACACAAGTAATCTAGCTCATTCACTCATTTTTGGTCGAGTGAATCTCACTCTCTCATAAATCGGATGGATTAAGATAGCATGCAACTTTTTTTTAGACTACAAAAGCTTAATTGGCGATATGTTAATCGTTTCGAGAACCATTTTAATTACTTTAAAAAATATTTTGAAAAACATTTTAGCATAGAAAAAATCAAAATTAGAGTCTCAAGTGGGCTTCTGGGTCATGGAAGCCATCTACCACAGTTTTGGCCCATAACAAATAAACACAAGTTTTTCAACATTCATTGTATTATTTAGAGCCCATAACAAGTATATTAGATATGTAAATCATCTAATATTGATTTTAGACCCCTTTCAATTATAATTATAATTATAATACAATCACATTACGATTTTTACCTTTCACAATCTATAAATCCATCATCAAATTCAAATATTGATTCTTATGGGCATAAGTCCTTAATCCCTAAATTCAGTCACAGGGTCACATCAAGTCATTCAAACATAATCCAATATGCCATAAAGTGAAGTACTATATATACAACATTTATTGATTCAATACACAATCAAATAATAAGTTAATCAAACATTAAAAATGAGATGAAGTGGGAATTTAAACAATGTATTGACACTCATCTATGAAGTTGAACTCCATTAAAGCTCATTAAAAGTTGAACTCCAATTGCCATTTAGTGACTCATTTGCCCCTTGTTTTCAGCATCGATGTCATTGCACTTCTCTTAAGTTCCCATCTTAAGACGATCATATCTTTCGATCCAGGAGGAGTTAAGAAACGAGTCACCTCAATTCAAAAAGTTCTTATCGAATTATTTGTAATGATTCAAGGTTTTGCTAATTCAGAGTTGCTCTTAGGGTTTAAAACTGTTCCAAAATACTTCATGCAAACACCTCAATGAAATAAAAAGTGATTCTTTTGAGCATCATTTTTACACTTTATTACCCGAAGGATATGTGGGTGTCCTTTTAAGTAATTCTCCTTATTTTAGGTATTCATCAATTTATTGCAAACTTATAATTTTACCATTTTAACATAACATGTTCATGTTATCGACCTCATTCGTTCGTCCTAACTAAAACTCTTTTTGTTTCCCCCCCCCATTTTCAAGTCACTTGTATATTATTTGAGTCGATGCAAAATTCAAGTATATACAATAATGATGTCAAAATACTAAAATTTACTCCATTGTTTAGAAAATTCATGTTGAAGTTTGTTTTATTCAAATTAAAATATTCTAAAAGAAACAAAAATATATGATACTCTCTCTACTCCACAAAAAAATATATTATATTAATGATATTATTTCAGCATTATGTCTAATCAAAAATAGTTACTAGTCATGTGGTTGTGTCCTGATAGGGAAACTATTACAAAACTTAAAAACATTCATCTACACTATTATAAGTAGAATAATAATAATAATAATTTTTGTGGAACAAAATTTTAGCGCTTCTTTCATTTCAAAATATAATATTAAGGCTGATATTTTGAAGTTAAATTGACAATGTTTAAAATTCAGAAACTAATATGAATTTACTTAGTTTTAATCAACATAATTATGAATGTGGTACTATAACAAATAGTAATTTTCAAATATTTTATTATTATGTTGCTTCAAATTAAATAAACATATATTAATTTAAAGTTTTAAAATATCTAAAATTAAATTCAAAATATCAATAATAATCTAATATTTTGAAATAAAGAGATATAAGGTCATTAATAATGCCAAAATTTCTTAATATCATGCTATAAATGACACTATTTTCAAAGTATTATTAGAATGAATATAAAAAAAATTGCTATAGTATTATTAATAGACAAAATAAAATAAGGCAATTCATACTCACGGAGTAAATTTTATGGGGCCTGGCTGGGCAGTTATTTTTTCTTAGACAATACTCCCCTCGTCATGACGTCATACCATTATCAGAAGATTCGAACGAAACAATCGGTTTCTTCCCCTATCAAAACAACTTTTGTGCTTCTGAACAGATTCAAAACAGAGTTGGACCGTTAGAAAATCAAAATTATCAATTGAATGGTCCTTCACCATTGTTGTCCAGTGACTCTCTCTACAAATAGCTCGTCATTCCGTCCCTTTTCTCTCTCTAAAACTCCCTCCCCTCTCCCTCTAAAGCAGCCACACCCGCATAGCCGGGGGGCGCTGTCCCCGAAAAGTTGATGTTAGATGCTAGCCCCGGAAAATCGGTGAGCAAGGGATTATCGACTCGAACTGATTCCTTCTGCGCCACCGTGGCGGAGGAGTGCGTTGAAGTAAAGCTTGATCTCCAAGACGATGACACAATCGTTCTAAACAATTTCGAGCCGGCCACCATTATAAACGACGATCATGTGGTCGCCGCAGGCGATACTCCGGCATCAGC
Organism: Hedera helix; assembly: GCA_947179155.2. Lineage (NCBI taxonomy): Eukaryota > Viridiplantae > Streptophyta > Magnoliopsida > Apiales > Araliaceae > Hedera > Hedera helix. Next base: position 17,660,719 of record OX359285.1, read on the forward strand.
GTCGACTTCCCGATTTGCTAACAATACGGCGGAGCTCTTCTAATCGGCTTTGTGACTACTTGTTATTGATGAAAAATTCAATTTGTTTATACTCATGTTCGGACAAAAATACAAAACCGACCGTCCATCTATCATTTTTGCAACGCTCTCCCTTGATTTTTTTTTTTTGTGGCAAAATTCTCGCTCTGATTTATATTATTTTTACAAAACTTTTTCTTGAAAATATATTAATTGGGCAAAATGAGCCATTATATCTTTATTTTATTTATTTTTTATGTGAAATTTATTTTTTATTTTATAATATTTAAAAATATTTTATATTAATTTTTGTAAAATTAATTTTAGTTCTACGTTTTGAAACATAGAAAATATATTGAATAATTACAATTCGTTCCCATGTGTTTTAGAAAATAGAGTGAAGTGTTAAATTATTATTTGTTTAGTTGATAAATGAGGCGTTGCGGTAGAGATCATTCACTTTACAGTAATTTTAAGTTTAAAAATAAACAAATAAGAAAATAAATGGATAAAAGTCTTTTGTTCAAATTTTTTTATTAATGATTTTTTTATAAAACAAAAAATAGACGATAAATTAAATAATATAGACAAATCTTTTGTCCAAACTTTTTGCATCAGTGATCAGTTGTAAATTCTTGATGGTGGATATTAACTTAAACCAATGCTTTTTCTTCTTATTTATTTCTTGCATATTTATTTTAATTAGTTTTATTTAAATTATTTCTTTAATTCAAAAACCCTTAATTTTTATTTGCAAAAACATAAAATTAAATAATTATTCTCTGTGGGATCGACTCTTGCTTACACTACTACATTAATATTTTTTCAAAATAAGATTTTATTTTTGGATGCTTGCGACATCACATCAATATGGTAAATCATTATAAATATAAATATATAAATATTCATATAAATGTTAAATTATATATAGTTTTATAGGCATAAAATTTACATTATTAATGACTTGTCGACTTGCGAACGACTAGTCAGGTTCCTTGTCGCTTAAGCTCTCGGCTGTCGTCTCGCCTTGACTTGTCGCCTTGATAACTATGAATGAGACCAGATAAATAGTCTGCATGGGGCTCACATATCTAGTTCAAACAGATAAAACAAAACATTCAAGTGGTGGTACTATAATATGCAAAGTAATCTGGATAGTTATAAACACTGAGCTAGGCCCGGCCCTGGGGGGTGCAGAAGGGGCGACCGCACAGGGTCCCTAAATTTGAAGGGTCCACAAATTGTGCTTTATATATTAATGTATGTTATTTTATATGCGAGAGAGAGCCCCTAATTTTTTTTTTGCACAAGACCCCCAATATAAATTGTGCTTTTAGGACCGGTCCTGCACTGAGCCAGGATTATGCTGCCGTATGCAGTAGCATACGGTTTCTAGCCGCTCCTCCTATCCCATTTTACATAAAACTCTGACTTGCCAAACATGGCCTAAAATTAGAAGCAACTAAAAAGCACATACGTTTATGTTTAATGTAGGTTCATCTGAAAAATCCAAAAACTGAACAATAGATCCCGTAATGCAACCCAAAAGGCTAGACTCATAATCTGGTTACAGTTGCACATAGGAATAATTGTTCCCTCTTGTTCTCAAGCACCCGCCAAATTTTTTTTGTTGCTGACTACCACCTCGTCCTATGTTGATGCCAAATTCGCTCCTCTTGACACACTAAGGGTATCGATAAAGTGTTTCACATCACCCACTGACTCTTTCATTTCATGACTTGATTGAATAACACATACCTGGGAAGCTTGGGGAATATGAATTAGTCGCAAACAAAGTTATTTCATTAGTGCTTTTTTGGCCATGCTCTTCACACTGAGCTTTTTGTGTTTATCCAATGAGGAGCTATTGTCTGGTTTATAGAGCAGGTGATATCACTGATTCCACCTTTGGATTTTTTCAAGCGTTTTTTGCATAAATAATTCTTTTTAAGAACCATAATTCGTGATCTATAGAACTTAAGGTTCATCAGCAAATATTTAAATGCACTTCAGGTTTTAGCTTTGGATTTTAAGATGAATATCTTTGTGGTTTTATAACATTGTTGAAATACCCTCCTCAGTTCATTGTTTTAAGCTGGTTATGTTGTTGGCATTGTGAGCTAAGTATTTGGTGTGGATATGGGTGTTTAATTTTGTCTTTTTTAATTCCTTCTCTTCTGAACAGCCTTTAGTATGCATTATAAGTTCTTTCTATCTAACAAAGTGAAGCGTGGATGCTACTTTACTTTTCCTTTGATTTTATATTCTCTTATGTTGTTTGTGTCACCTCTCAGGAATGATGGACTGCTAGCATTTGTGGAGAACTTTGTGAAGGACCGTTTCTTACCAACAATGTTTGTGGATTACAGAAAAGGCGTACAGCAAGCCATATCAAGCAAGTTCTATGGACTTTTACATTTTCAGTCGATCAATATTTCTTATTGTGAAGTCATACTTCTAAATCAACTTCATTTCTTTAACTCTCTAAGCACGAAATATTGGAATATGGTACAAATGATTTTCCTTCTAAGCAATCATTTATAGGTATTTTATTTTTATTGTTTTGATAGATAAGTCTGGCCCCAACACTGGGGACTGGAATCAGGGATCTTGAGGTTATTCCTCAAGGCCTCTGCCATTTCCCACTCCTTGGGGTTCATTTATAGGTACTACAGTTAAGCTTTTCTTGTACCTAGGATGTTATTTGTGGTGGAATCTTACACTGATCGATTTTTTTAACCTGCATTTTGAGTTTCATAAACCAAAATATGTTGATAGTAGTTATGGACCCATACAGTGGTGTAAGAACTGCACAAGGTCATGTTTGCCATGTGCATCAGTTATGGACCTTTTCTAGGAAACTTGTGTCAGAAAAAATCAACATATCTGCTAAAAATGAGAATATAGAAGTTGACGAATAAAGTACATTATCTCCTTTTAACTGTTGCTCCTTTAAGAAGAATTTGAACTGCATATTTGGTTGAGACCATGTCTTTTGTTAGACAAATGGTTTTACATGTCATAAGTAATTATGTATATGTACTAATTACTAAATTAATTTCATGATTTTACAACTCCGTTGTTTCTTTTGCCTTAAAAGATCTTATATTCTAAACTATTTTTGTAGGTCCAGCTGCATTTCGGCCACGAGCTCATGCAACTGCCAATTATACTCCATCAGTTGAGAAGGGACGTCCAGTCTTACAAGGGCTTTTGGCTATAGACTTTTTGGCGAAGGAGGTATTTGAAATCTTTTTCGTATAAGTAAGAAGTGAAGGAGGTTGCTTTTGTAACTTGTTCCCTGTATAATTGAGAAAGCTCAATGTTTGATTTAATACAGAATATAGCCGACAGCTTGAGCTTCGTTCAAATTTTTAATGCATGATTAATTGCTTTCAAGTTCTTTTTCTTTGTGATTTTTTTGCCATATTTCTTGAATGATAATTGATTGCATTCTGAATTATTAAATTTAAGTTCTCATGATTCTAATCAATGTATATTATGGAATTTTAACTTGCAATTTATTCTAGGTGCTTGGATGGGCTCAAACAATGCCTAAATTTGCTGGTGACATGATCAATTACGTGCAAACATTCCTTGAACGAACATATGAAAGATGCCGTACTTCATACATGGAGGCATATATACTACCTTGGTTTTCAACATGCAATTTAGCTGTTATTTCATTATTTATAGCTTGTTATTCTTTTCCTTAAGCTCATATTCAGTGATTTACTGTCTTCAAACCGGATATACTAGTGAAAGTATAGGCTGGTCTTATTGCATCGATTAAGTGTTTCTTTTCCTGAAAAGAAAGACGAGAAAGAGTTCTTGAGAATTATCAAGAGAAAATCAACCACAACCAAGAAACGTTTTTATTCCCATCCATTTCTAACATTTAATAGCAAATTCATTAGATTCACAAGCACCATGGCATATCTACTCCAGCTAGAAATGATAAAGAGCGTCATACTGCTAGACATGGAAAAGGTCATAAAAACTAAAATTTACATTGGAGACTTTATGATTGAGGTGGGTTTTCTTTCTGTGACAGGAAGAATCATTCACTAGTCTTAACTGGCAATTTTATAGACTTTTTTTTTGTTTCTTGTTTTTGTTAGTGAAAACTTTGCTAGCAACCAAAAAGGTATGATGGCACATAATTTGCACTGTTGTGGTCCCAGATTTTGAAAACGTTTGCCTCAGATGTTTCAATACTCGGTATTAAACCCCTCCCCCCAGCCCCGACCTATTTTGCGTAAAAAAAACCAAGACCTAAACTGAATAACAGCAACTTTTTATTTTTGATTAAATTAAAGTAAATAACAGTAACTTCTCTTGGGGAATGTGAATACTGTTTTGTGTTATGCAGGAATGGGTGTGTCCTGCTTCGGTAGAGGATATTTTGGTTAGTTGGTTTCAAGGTTTTTGCAAGAGCAAGAAATCAAAGTTGCTTTGCAAGTGTGTAACATTTTCTATTTGGGATTTCAAACTAGCGTAATGCTCGGTTCTTTAGGGATAAATGTTTATCTTTTGCTTTGTTTGTGGGATAGGATAATTTTTCTTGCTTCGTTATGTTCTTCACTTTTGCGTCTGATATTTGTAGGGTTTAGCAAAAAAATAAAAAAAAGATTCACCAGCAAACTACATGGCTATATAGGTTTCTAGCCCTCCGGTTGAACTCTCATGTAGGACAAAAAAATCCAGAAACATTACATGAGTGACCTTGAGTATTAAATATCCAGAAAGTTCAAGATTTACTTGGTTATAATTACCTTGAATTTTCATATACACGCTTTCCTACTTCATCCTATTTGCTGACAGATGTAGGACGAATTTTGGGGTTGTGTTTTAGTAACAATTAATAGAACAAAAGCCTAGGATTTAGCTCCGCACGTAAATCGCTAGGGTTTAGAACTTTAACTCCGCGTCTATTAGCCCTAGAAGGAATAATTATCTCTGCGACAAAGGAATTCTCAAATCAATAATCTGTCAAAATTTTGACTTTTGAGAATACAAAGTGTTTAAATAGGACACAAATCCTAAGCTAAATAAGACACAAACCCTAATTTCCAAAAATACTTAAAGACAAAAATACCCTAATTAATTAAAATAAAATACCAATTACCTCCTAAAATATTAAAAGACAAAAATACCCTAACTAATAAAATACTATATATCTCCTAAAATTACAACAAATTCATAAATAAATAAACACATTAAGTCTATAAATAAGTAATTACAAACGTGATCCCCATCACTGACTAATGAACTAGTAATAATTTACTCCTCATTCTTTCAGGTAATACTGCTCCTGGAGTTTCATTGTGTGTTATCTCATTTCATCAATATAAGATATATCCCTTCCATCCCCCAAAAGATGTCTAATGTAAAAAAAAAAAATTGTCTCCCAAAAGATTTCTAAAGTATACAATTCAAATTTAAAATGTCATATAAAGATTATTTTACCCTCAAAGTACTTAAGTAGGGTCCAGTCCTATTAGGAAAAGAAAGAATCATTTTGCATTCACATGGTGGGGTTCATTGTGGCTAAAATTGGAAGTTATATTAGTACTCTTTCCTCTACTTTAATTTTTCTTAAGTTGTATGAAAGATGTACTTAAGACATCTTTATGGGACCGTGGAATAAGTGTGTATCTTAATAATACATATAAATTAACGAACATCCCAATTTATCTGTGATATCATGAATATTTTGTTTATAAAAAAATGGTATTGTGAATATTCTGTCTTCAGTATTCATGGTTAGTCGGAGAAAATATACATATAGATAGGGTATGTTAGTAAGCTCTGGCCCCAAAAAGGAAAAAGGGATCAACAACCTTGGACACTAGTGTTTGATTGGCCTTATATTCAACATATACTTGTTTTGTTTTGTACAGTTATTGTCTATTAGTCAGTTTTAATCTTATTTTCTCTCTCTCTCTCTTTTTCTCTTCTTTTTTTTTTTTTTTTTTTTTGTGACTGGAAAATGGCAGTATATTTTGTATAAATCTCTTACCATTAAATATGCCACTTTTTCTGTCTTAATTTCTTTTTGGGATGATGTATCAGGCAGTTCTTGAGAAGCAAAGTTATATGCTCATTGGGAGGTATGATATTGAGAATCTAATGCGACGTGATCCAGCTAGTGCATGTTTGCCTAATTCTTTTGGTCAGCCATGGATGGATACCAATGCTTCTGATGCCAAAGCTGCTGAGGTTGAGATGGAAATAAGTGACTTATTACTGAGTCTGAGACCAATCAAGCAGGTACATTACTGTCAGAGTTAGCTTGTTAGGTTATTCGTTGTGATCACTATAGATTTTCCATTATATGATGCAATATATTGATTGCTCCACCGTTATAGCCTGCAGTATTCATTATGTTTGGTTCTCTGGGGTCCTCTTAAAGGTTCAAGATCACACATTATCATAAGCACGTCTTCTTCTGCAGGAGTATTTAATTCGTGTGATAACAAGCTTATTTTATTGGCTTCTCTAAGTGATTCATTAGAGTATGTTGCAGACTCTATAGAAAGGCAAGTTCTCTCATTTTGAAGGCTCACCTTATAAAATTGACATATTTGAATTATTAGATCACAATATTTTTAATAGTGTTGAAATTACGAAACTTCTAGTTTATGTACAGAGGCATATGCATTATTTTGTGGCTTTGTGTGTTCCCTTCACAACCTTTCTTTGTAGATTAATGTTAAAACAACTTACATATATCCTGCTTATTACATGTTAATATGTTATGTTTTTGTTTGCAAGATCTGAATCCCTATAATGTGAACCTGAAAATGATATGAAGGGAGTGCCGCTATCAGTTTGTGTGCCATATAGTCATACTAAAATAGAAAAATATTGGACATTGAACTTTGTTGCAGAGAGGAAACTTTTTAAGATTATTGTAAGCGACTTAATAAAAAATTATTTCCATTAGGCTTTGCCTTTGTTCACTCAATTCTGAAGCTGTTGGCTTGTTAAGGTCTCATAATTATGAGCTGTAAGTGCTGTTTATTAAGATCAGAAAATAAACTATGCACATTGTGTTTTTTAGTTATTCTTTTTATTGATTTGTGATGTTTGATTCCCGGAAAACTAAATGTTCACTTCTTATTTTATGCCTTCTGATGACCGAAGATGCATTCTTTCTTCATATATCCTGGATTTATTGTCAAGAGAAAAATTATCATTGCCAGCACCAGAATTCATTCTATGAAGCTGCTAGATTAGAAAAACATGCTGTCCATTCTCTTGTTTGCATTCTGTACTGCACTTATCTTGGCATCCGTTGACAACTTAACCTCAGGATTTTGCATGTCCACATTTTTGGCTTTATCGTGAAAGTTGCAGGAATGCAAGCACTCCCATTTGTTGCATGTTATCAGTGTTGATCAACGTCATCATCGTCTTCTTAAATACTTTACTGTCTAGTGTCTATTTGTGCATGTTATATGATATATTCACAATAATCATAATTGATCTTATAATAATTGGGATTGTTGAAAAGTAAACTTGTTATAATTAAGTACTCTTATTAATATTTATGTACTTGTTGGTTCATGTATTTGAAGGTTCATGTAGCTAGTTGAAAAGTTGTCTAGGGAAATGTTTTTTCATTAAGTGGCCATTCATGTATTTGAGTTTATACATGTTAGGAGATTCCTATAAATACCTATGTACTCAAGTCATTTGAACCAAGCAAGAAATATAAGTCTTCCTTTGTGATAACATCTCCATTTTCTCTAGTGTGTGTGAGTTTGAGTTTATTATTTTTCCAACAAATTGGTATCAAGAGCTAGGTTGCTAGTAACACCCACTAGAAAATGGCAAATGGATCGGTCCAATTCCAAGTTCCTCAATTGAAGAAGGATAACTATGAGAGTTGGTGTATTCGCATGAAGGCGATTTTTGGTTCACAAGATCTATGGGACACTGTGACCAAAGGCTATGGAGAGCCCGAAGATGAAGATTCGTTATCACAAGTACAAAAGGAAGCTTTGAGTGCCACAAGAAAGAAAGATCAAAAAGCGGTCACTATCATTCATCAATGTTTGGATGATGCAATGTTGCAAAAAGTTGCTCTTGCCAACACCGCCAAGCAAGCGTGGGATATTCTCCAAAATTCGTTCAAGGGAGTCGCCAAAGTAAAGAAGGTTCGTCTTCAAACCTTGAGAAGTGACTTCGAAGGTTTGCGTATGAAGGAGTCCGAATCAATTTCGGATTTTTTTTCTAGAATTTTGACAATTGTCAATCAAATGAAAAGTAATGGTGAAGAAATTAGTGATACTCGAGTGAATGAAAAAATCCTTCGCTCTTTAAGTCCCAAGTTTGAGTATATTGTTGTAGCCATTGAGGAGTCGAAAGACTTGGAAACCACGACTATTGACGAACTTATGGGATCATTGCAAATCCATGAAGAGAGGATTGAAAAGCAAAAGAAGGGGCCTATTGAGCAAGTGCTCCAAGCAAAGCTTTCTTTCAAGGAAAGAGAAGAAAAACATGGAAATAGTCAAAGAGGTCGAGGTCGTGGCCAAGCACGAGGCCGTGGAAGAGGTGGAAGAGGAGGTTACTACTCTCCTCAAAAAGAAGAAAGGGGCCAAGAGTCTCACCACACAAGGGGGCGTGGAAGAGGAACTTATTCGCGACCGTATCAAAAGAGGTATGATAAATCACAAATTCAATGTTACAATTGTCACAATTATGGGCACTATGCTTCGGAGTGTAAGAATGATTCAAGAGATGTTGAAGGAAAGTCAAATTATGTGGAGAAAAATGTTGATGAAGTGGAGCCCACTTTACTTTTGACGTGCAAAGGAGAAATGAATGAAGATGACAATTCATGGTATCTTGACACGGGTGCAAACAATCATATGTGTGGAAGAAAAACTATGTTCGTTGAGCTAGATGAATCTGTATACGGCAATGTCACTTTTGGAGACTCGTCAAAAATTCCGGTTAAAGGAAAAGGTAAAATTTTGATTCGCTTAAAGGATGGGAGGCACCAATTTATTTCAAATGTTTATTATGTGCCAAATATGAAGAACAATCTTTTGAGTTTGGGGCAACTCTTAGAGAAAGGTTATGATATTTTAATGAAAGATTCTAACCTTTCAATAAGAGATCAATCCGGAAATTTACTAGTGAAGGTGCCTATGACAAGAAATCGAATGTTCTTATTGAATATTCAAAATGACGTGGCAAAATGTTTAAAAGCTTGTTTTAGAGATTCGTCTTGGCTGTGGCACTTGAGACTTGGGCACTTGAATTTTAGTGGTTTGGAAACTTTGTCGAAAAAGAGGATGGTAAAAGGGTTGCCTTCAATTCACCACCCCGATCAACTTTGTGAAGGGTGTCTTTTTGGCAAACAATCTCGGGAAAGTTTTCCGAAAAAGTCAACTACTAGAGCAACCATGCCGTTGGAACTTGTGCACTCTGATGTGTGTGGTCCTATTCATCCGTCATCATTTGGTAAGAATAATTATTTTCTCCTCTTTATTGATGATTTTAGTAGGAAGACATGGGTGTATTTTCTTAAAGAAAAATCAGAGGTGTTTGGAGTCTTTAAAAAATTCAAGGCTCTTGTGGAGAAGCATAGTGGGTATAATATCAAGGCCATTAGATCCGATAGGGGGGGCGAGTTCACGTCAAATGAATTTAAATTATTTTGTGAAGAAAATGGAATTCGCCATCCTTTAACAGTTCCAAGATCGCCACAACAAAATGGGGTGGCGGAAAGAAAAAATAGAAGCATCCTTAACATGGCTCGAAGTATGTTGAAGAGCAAGCAAATGCCAAGAGAATTTTGGGCCGAAGCTATTGATTGTGCCACCTATTTGTTAAACCGTTGCCCAACTAGAAGTGTTGAAGTCATGACACCACAAGAAGCATGGAATGGGAGAAAGCCAAGTGTTTCACATTTACGTGTTTTTGGGAGTGTTGCATATATGCATGTACCGGATGAGAAGAGGTCGAAGCTAGATGATAAAAGTGAGAAACATATTTTCATCGGCTATGATGCGAGATCCAAAGGCTACAAATTGTACAATCCAAGCAATGGCAAAATTGTGATAAGTAGAGATGTGAAATTTGATGAAGAAAGCTCATGGGATTGGAACATTTCGGGGGAAAATTATAATTTCTTTCCTTTCATTGATGAGGAAGCGCAAGAAAGAGAAACGGTCACGAGGAATCCTATTTCTCCACCTCCATCTCCACCACCATCCATTGGGCAATCTAGTCCACCTTCATCTCAATCAAGTTCAAGTGAGCGACCTCAAAAGATGAGAAATGTGCAAGAAATTCTTGATACTACCGAGGAGGTAAATATTGATAATTTGAATTTATTTTGTCTTTTTGCGGATAGTGAACCTATGGGGTTTGAAGAAGCATCCAAAGAAAAGAAATGGAGGAGTGCCATGAATGAAGAAATCAAAGCCATTGTGAAAAATGAGACATGGGAGCTTACTACACTTCCAAAAGGCCAAAAGCCAATTGGAGTGAAATGGGTGTACAAGAAAAAGAAGAATGCAAAGGGTGAAGTGGAGAAATACAAAGCAAGGTTAGTAGCCAAAGGCTATAAACAAAGACCCGGTGTAGACACCCAAATTTTGCACTTCTCTACTAATCCTGGCAGGAGGGCAAAAGCGTCATTTGACCTGACATGCGGAAAGAAAGGTGGACCCCAACACCAAGCCACCCCAGCGATTTACGATCAAAGCCGCCACCACGGACAACGAGAATCCGATCACTTGAGGCAGGGCGAACAATGGATCCAGAAAAGCCTGAGCCAACCACAAAAGACGACTGATGGCCACTCCGCTTACAATGTTCGGGGGTCTCGCTCCCCGGTGAGCGAGCGGCTGCCCAGCTCGCCGGTGAGCTGGCGGGGGTGGAAAGGGGGCAGCGCCCCCTGGAAGCCAAGCATAATTATCAAATTCCATATCAAGTCGCGGCCCTCCGAACTGGCCTCCCAGAACAATATGGCACGTTTTCCAGGGATTTCCGGACTGCAAAAATACAGCCTTACAAAATAATACCGCGGAAATTGGCGAATTAAGACCGCGTGGCACGAAAATCAAAAAAGCAAGCCGGACGGCCGCGAATGCAACCGCTGCCACCGACAGAAGTGACAGGCACGAGGCTCGAGAACGGCACACGGCAGCCGAGGCGGCGGCCAGGCGGCCACAGCAGGCAGCCGCAGATGCATCTGCGGCCAGCCGCAGATGCATCTGCGGCTGCCTGCTGAAGCCTATATGCGGCCATTTTCCACCCGAGAAGAAAAAAAAAAGAAGAAAAAGAAAGGAAAAGAGAGAGAGAAATACGCGAGGGAGAGAGAGAGGAGCTCGGTTTTGGCTTGTATGGAGTAGAAATCTTTGTTCTTTTGCTAGATAGTTGTATACTCTTGTCGTTAGGCTCACTTTGTGGAATATAAAGCTTCATTTGGTTCATTGCAAGGTGAAAGAGGAGTGTGTTCTTGGGTTTTTTTGTGTTATTATTAGTATAATGTTGTGATTGGGTTTATTTGATTTAGTTTATTGTTATATATTGATAATGATCCGTGGATTAGGGGTTGTTAGTGAGGTTTCCATCGGAAAGTAACTCCTCCTAACGCCCCGATGACATCCATACGGTGATTGTTCGTTCGTTATGATGTTAAGTAATGTGTATTGTTGATTTGGGCGATATTTGGGTTGTATAATGGGATAGCCAATGTCTAGATCTTGTTAGATTTGTTTAGTATTGGTTGTGTTGTGATGGGATGATTGTGAGCCTAGGGGGGAGATCCTCGTGATCGAACCCCGATGATGGACGTTTTGGCATATGTAATCGTGGCATAGGGTCCGTAGCGTTGTATTTGTAATATCGGGCTTTAACGCGATATCAATCGTGTTCGGGTTAAGGCCTTGTGATAATAAAAAATATGTGATTGTGGGTGTTTGGGGCTGTCTGGATGGCTCACATGCCCGTGGATAGCCCCGACACGTTATGGATGCTTGTTTTAATTTACGACACAAAAAATGATTTTCAAAATAAGGCAAATAATGAAGATTTTGTAAAAGTGATCAAATTTAGGATATTAGATTCACGAGGTTTAAAGGTTAAGTGTTTTGGGCGAACTTTAATCCATTATTGATGAATAGGCTTTAGTTGGTTTTAAAAACATCGCAAAAAAATGATTTCGTAAAATAAATGAATGTTTTAATTAAACTTTGTGCATAGGGTTAAAGAGTTCTAGAAGTTGCCCTCGTTTTGTTTATATTAACTGTTAGAAGGCAATGTATAGTCTCGATTCCTATTTGACAAAAAGTTTAAAACTATTATTTTCTAAAATGACATCTAAATAAAAAAAACCCTCAACGCTTTCGAAATTAAAATCAATCTTTCTTATAAAAAGCGAAGCCTCGTCATTTGGGTCAAAGAACGTCCAAAACACTTTCCAGATAACACTTTTGCCATATAAAAATAAAAGCGAACTTTTATGCAAAACGCACCACAAACATTCATCTAGGCACGCACACACACACACGCAAACCACACATTTTAGGATAAAAAAAAAAAAGGATAGGAAAACATCGAGATTGCGGTAACCGTGTTTCACGGAAGTTGGGGGGTGCCTAACACCTTCCCCTCGCTTAAGCAAGCCCCCGAACTCTATGAATCTCGGTTTGCGGATCAATTAATCGGAGTCACATATGAGCCAGCAATTACGAAAACTAAATCCGGATGAGTTGGTACATCCATTTCAAATATACCAACTGGCGACTCTGGTCAATTGGCTCATTATAAAATCGACATTTCAAACCCCGTCGACATTAAGCCGACCCTTTTCAAAAACACATTTAATTTAAAGGGCTAAAATTGGAAAGGGAGATTTTTAATAATAAAAAACGAGACGAACGAAAATCCCGGCGTCGACACCCGGTATTGACTATGAAGAAGTATTTGCCCCTGTTGCTCGCTTGGAAACTATAAAATTGCTTGTATCATTGGCGTCTCAAAATGATTGGTCGATTTACCAAATGGATGTGAAGTCCGCATTTTTAAATGGATTTCTTGAAGAAAAAGTGTACGTGGAACAACCGCTTGGCTATATTGTCAAAGGAGAAGAAGATAAAGTTTTAAAATTGAAGAAGGCGTTATATGGATTGAAGCAAGCGCCAAGAGCTTGGAATAGCCGAATTGATAAATATTTTCAAGACAATAATTTCAAAAGATGCCCATTTGAACATGCCGTTTATTCGAAGGTCGGAAAGAATTGTGATATTTTATTTGTGTGCTTGTATGTCGATGACCAGCCCCCCGGTCCACATACAATGAAATGAGGCCCCGCGCCCATCAAATTTCAACAATCAGAGGTATGAGGGGCGTCGAAAATTCGAAAAGCCGCAAGAGAGGGAGTTCACCCCTTTGGGGGATTCGTTGGAGCAGATACTGACCCTGCTGGTAAGCCAGAAGAAGATTACCGAGCTATTGCCTCCGTCAGACCCAAAGAGCAAGAGATATGACCCTAGCAAGAGATGCGCCTACCACTCGGCATCCCCGGGGCATGACACCCAGGAGTGCTGGTCTCTCAAACACAAGATCCAGAACATGATTGACAACGGAGAAATCGTGGTGGAACAACCGGAATCCCCGAATGTGAAGGCCAACCCTCTTCCCGAGCATAATGGGGGAGGCGTAAATACAGTGGAAGCTAGTGGGGCGGAGGGTCCCCTAAGATTGAGATACATAAGGAGGATAGAAGGAGAAATTGCTGTGACCAATGCCCGGGAGGATGCGCCAAGGGAGCCTATTAAGTTGGTTGGAGTAATTCAAGGGACCAAAACAGAGCCTATCCGGTTATCAGCTCCAAGACCCCTTGTCGTAACAGCTAGATCACAATTGCCAGTCACCAACCTGAAGACTGTTCCGTGGAATTACGGGGAAAAAACCGTGGAAGAGGCCAGTTGTGCATCGGTCAGCTCCAAAGGAAATCCATTGTATCTACCAAGGCGGGTTTTTGAAAACACAAAAAGGGAAAACGGGAAAATATCAGAGGACAAAGCGTTGGAGTTTTGGGAGAAGATGAATCACGGCAAGGCAAATGTGGCCAAAACACTGGAGGTGCAGCCACCCCTGACATCCATCTTAGATCTTGCCTTGGCCTCAAATGACCATCATCAAGTATTAAGCAAAGTCCTGGAAGAGGCCCATGTCCCCAAGACAATCAGTACAGAAAGATTCAGCCACTTGGTGGGCCATCTGTTAGACAGCAATGTAATATCATTTACCGACGACGACATCCCTGAAGAAGGAAGGGGGCACCGAAAGCCGTTACACATTTCTGTCATCTCGTCCGGATATGTGATGAACGGAGTCTTGATTGATGGTGGGTCAGCCCTGAACGTTTGCCCATACAATACTCTGGAGAAAATGAAGATCAACCCTAAGCGCTTGCGGGCCAGCCAAGTGGTGGTAAGGGCGTTTGATGGATCGAGAAAGGACACGGTGGGAGAGATTGAGCTGCCGGTGGAGATTGGCCCGTATACTTTTGATATTTCCTTCCAAGTGCTAGATATCACGGCCAGTTACAACATGCTCTTGGGGAGGCCCTGGATTCATATGGCTGGGGCAGTTCCCTCCACCCTGCATCAACAAATAAAATTCATCATTGAGGGGCACCTGGTAACGATCGCAGCAGAATCCGAATACCCTGTTCCATCCGTAAAAGGCATGCCAGTGATCCATGTGGATGAGTCGGCCGAACCCATCAGCTATCAGGCTTTTGAAATCAGCACCCCTCAGTACAAGCAATTGGGAGCCCCGGAGTTAAAGCTTAAGGTGTCCCCCGAGCTCACTTTCGTTGCCCGGGAAATGATGGCAATGAACTTTCAGCCGGGGCAAGGGCTAGGCAAGCACAGCCAAGGAATCACCGAACCCATCAAAGTACCAGTGCAGTCAGGCAAGGCAGGGTTAGGATATCACGGAGGTATGAGGACGAGAAACACATACAAGAAAATTCCCGTGCGGATAACCGGAGTCCCGATACCGAGAGCCAGTAATGAACACTCCCCGAGGGTAATCAAGCCTGCATCTGAAGCAGAGGGTAAAATGGAGGTTCCCCCAGTCAAAGGAGTGGCCCAGCAGTCGGATTTCTTACAGGAAATTATGGAACAGTTCGAGAAAAAGTGCCATCTTCCGGGACAGTCAGGCCCCAATGAAAAGGGAAAAGAGAAGATGACTGAGGGCAAGCAGATCATGCCATTTATAAATTGGGCCGGGTTAGAAGTGCCCGAGGAAAGTGAAAATGAGAGCCGAAACCAAGTTGCCGCAATCATTGAGGAGGTGCCAGATGCAGAGACCCCCTCCATCACTAGCTCTAAAACCGAAGTGATCCCCAGGAATTGGACCGTGCAGCCAGTAGTATCCAGAAAAGGGTAAATGCAGGAGTGTCCGGGAATCTTGTCCAGTAGGGGGATCAAGGGGTTTTTAAGACGGTGTTTTTGTTTTTATGTATCTGCACGTCTATTTCATACTTTTGTCATGATTATTGAAAAGGAAGTCATGTACCTAATGTTTATATATATGACAAATATTTTTGTTTCATGTCAGGTGTACCGAGTTGAGTCATTCTAGCCTAACAAACGATTTTCCAAATTTGAAAGACGATTATGATTTTGATATAGAACTGGATTTCGATTTGATGGGAATTGAGCAGGACGAAGCAGATGATGACGACGCTCCCGACGAGATCAAAGAGTGGGTCGAGGATAAACCCAAACCCAACCTAGACCAAACCATCACCATCAACATAGGAACCCCTGAAAACCCCAAAGAGCTAAAAATTGGGGCAGACTTGACTCCCAACCAGAAAGCAGAGATAGCTGAACTATTGAGCCAATATGAGGATGTGTTTGCTTGGTCACACGAAGACATGGTCGGTTTGTCCACGGATATTGTGGTGCATCGATTGCCTATCAAAGAGGGTTTCAGGCCAGTTAAGCAGAAGTTGAGAAAATTAAAGCCAGAGTGGAGTTTAAAGGTGAAGGAAGAGATAGTCAAGCAATTCAAGGCTGGGATCATCATGGTGTCTACTTACCCAGAATGGCTTTCCAATATAGTCCCCGTGGCAAAACCTGGAGGAAAGGTGAGAGTGTGCGTGGATTATAGAGATCTGAACAAAGCCAGTCTTAAGGATAACTTCCCAGTGCCTTTCATACACATCTTGGTGGATAACACAGCTCAGTATGAAATGTATTCATTTGTCGATTGTTTCGCTGGGTATCACCAGATAATGGTGGCGGAAGAGGATCGAGAAAAGACTGCCTTCATCACCCCCTGGGGCACGTTTTGTTATAGACGACTTGCCTTCGGCCTCACAAATGCGGGAGCCACTTATCAGAGGGCCATGATGGCCCTATTACATGACATGATGCACAAGGAGATAGAGGTTTACGTGGATGACATCATTGTGAAATCGAGGGCGGAATCTGACCATGTGACTCACCTTAAGAAGCTATTCGAGCGGCTCAGGAAGTATAATTTGAAGCTCAATCCAGCCAAATGTGCCTTCGGGGTTCAGTCAGGTAAACTCCTTGGATTCTTGGTGAGCAATCGAGGTATCGAACTGGATCCGGCTAAGATCAGGGCTATTGTGGATATGCCAGCTCCCCGTACGGAGAAAGAGATAAGGGGATTTTTGGGGAGGATAAACTTCATCAGTCGGTTCATATCCCATCTGACCACCACCTGCGAACCAATCTTCAAACTGTTAAGGAAAGATGCCTCCCGGAAGTGGAACAGTCAATGCCAAAAGGCCTTTCAGACTATCAAGAAGCAATTAACAGAAGCGCCAGTGCTGGTACCTCCGAAGGATGGGATTCCCCTTTTCCTGTATATATCCGTGAATGATATGGCGATGGGGTGTATGCTGGGGCAGAAGAGCGAGTCCGGTAAGGAGCATGCCATTTACTACCTCAGCAAGAGATTCAGCAGCTGTGAACAGAATTACACGCCGATCGAGAAAACATGTTGCGCATTGGCCTGGGCTGCTATGAGATTACAGCATTACCTCCATGGACACACTACCTATTTGATCTCGCGAATCGACCCCTTGAAGTATATATTTGAGAGACCAATGCTGAATTGTCGATTGTCAAGGTGGCAGTTAATCCTCCAGCAATTCGACATCCTATATGTTACCCAGAAGGCCATGAAAGGGCAGGGAATTGCAGATCAATTATCAGAGATGCCGACAGGGGGGTTGGAGCCTTTAGAGACTTTCCTACCAGGTGAAGACATACTGTGGGTCCAACAAGCAAAGTGTGATGACGAAGGGCAGTTCTGGAAAATGTATTTCGACGGTGCCATGAATGCTGAAGGGGCTGGAGCTGGGGCGGTCCTGGTCTCCATTACGGGCGAGCAATACCCTGTTCTCACCAAGTTACGGTTCAATAACTCAAACAATACGGCTGAGTATGAAGGATGTATATTGGGACTGAGGTTCGCCCGCAATATGGGAGTGAAAAGATTAGCCGTATTCGGAGATTCAGAGTTGGTGATCAGACAAGCGACTGGGGAATATGGCACTAAGGAGCTTCGGTTACTCCCCTACCACCGGTGTGTAGTCCGATTGATGCAAGAATTTGAAGATATAGCTTTCCGACACATTCCCCGGGGGCGGAATGACTTTGCCGATGCATTGGCCACCCTGGCTTCATTAGTCCACGTGCTCAAAAATAAAGCCAATCCCCAGATTGAAATAACAGTGCAAAATGCTCCCGCTTACGAAGAATGTATATTGGAGTTATCCGAAGAGGTGGTGCAGCCAAATCAGCCTTGGTATCACGACATCCAGAGATACTTGAGGGATAGATCACTCCCCGACCAGGCGAACCGAACGGAAAGGCAGAGAATCCAGAAGATGGCGATGAAATTCTATTTAAGCGGAGATTCCCTGTATAAGAGGGATGTAGGCTTGGGATTATTGCGATGTGTGGACGAAACTCAAGCACAGAAAATCATGGGCGAGGTGCACGGTGGAGTGTGTGGGCCGCATATGAGTGGACCGATGTTAGCCAAGAAAATTCTGAGAACCGGGCATTACTGGCTATCACTTAAAGCTGACTGTGACGATCATGTCAAGCGATGTTTCCAATGCCAAGCACACGGTAATGTGATGCATGCGCCTCCTAATGAACTACATTGTATGACTTCCCCTTGGCCGTTCTCCATGTGGGGTATGGATGTTATCGGGCCCGTGGAGCCCAAAGCGAGCAACGGCCACCGGTTCATTTTCGTCATGATCGACTATTTCACTAAATGGGTAGAGGCAGCTTCTTTCCCCAAAGTAACGCAGGAAGTTATAGTCAGTTTCATCAGGAACAATGTGATTTGCCGATACGGACAGCCTGAAATCTTGGTGTCCGACAATGCCAAGAATCTGAACAATGCCCTTATGAAGGAGTTGTGCGCCCAATTCAAGATCAAGCATCTAAATTCTGTCATTTACCGGCCCAAAATGAATGGGGCCGTGGAGGCGGCAAATAAGAATATAAAGAGAATCATGGCGAGAATGTCTGCCAATCATCGGGGATGGCCGGATTTGCTGCCCCTCACATTGTTTGCATACCGGACATCAGTGCGAACGTCCACAGGAGCAACCCCTTACGCCTTGGTATATGGGATGGAGGCCGTTTTGCCGGTGGAAATGGAGATGGCATCCCTCCGGATTTTGCTCGATGCTCGGATTGACGAGGGGGATTGGATACAAAGTCGATACGACCAGTTAGCCTTGATAGATGAAAAAAGGGTGGCGGCTATATTACACGGTCAGTTGTATCAGCAACGTATCTCTCGATCGTATGACAAAAAGATTCGGTCCCGAAAGTTCAAAGAGAATGATTTAGTTCTAAAGAGGGTCATGCCCTGTCAAGACGAAGCCAAAGGGAAATTCGCTCCCAATTGGGAAGGGCCCTTTGTGATCAAAAAGGTTCTATCTGGAGGGGCCCTCATCCTACAGGAAATGGATGGCGAGGTATTTCCGCAGCCCCTGAATTCCGACTCTGTGAAACGATTCTACGCTTAAAAAAAAAAAAAAAAATAAAAAAAAAAAAAAAAAAAAAAAAAATTCTCCCTTGTAACTCGAACTACGTAGGACCTGATCTCCTGACCTTGTGGGAGTACGTAGGCAGCCATCATGGCACGGTCCGTTCTACACAAAATAATAAACTTCGTCCCTCTACCAAAACCACTTCCAGAAAATCCCGAAATCCTACACATTCCAAAACTTACCCAAACCTGACCACAAACCTTGTCCCTATACCAAAACCACTTCCAGAAATCCTATACCCTCCAAAACTTACCCAAACCTAGCCACATAATTAGCCCAAAGTCCAAGACTCACTTCGATGAAATCAGAGGGGCATGCGGCAATATCTGTGAAGTTCCAATCGAGACTCGAGAAAAGAAATAAGGCGATATATCGAAATCATAATCGGCTGGATAAAATGAGGATCCAATGGAGGGCGACGATGCATCAAAAAGGGAAATGACTAAAACCATAAATATTTCTCTATATATACAAAACATTTTGCTTACAAGTCTGTCTTTTAAATAAAAGTGATAAAACTGACATAGTCTGTGCAGGGACTAAAATCATCTACAGGTCAGAGACCAGCTGGAGCAGGACGGACAGAATAGTCGAGGCATCATAAACCTCCGGCTCATCCGCAATCTGCTGTCCCATTATGTCAATCCGAGTCAAAAGAGCAGCAGCACTGGTAACAGTCGTGGAATGGCCCTCCATGATGACTTGGGCCTGCTCTACGATGTTATCCCTGGCAGAAAGGGCGGCATCCCGGGCTAGTACAGCAGCATCCCGCTCCGCATAGGCGGTATCCCTCTCAGTCTCAGTAGCACTCAAAACGAACCGGAGCCGGGTACCCTCAATCATCAATCTCTGGATCCGATCAGTCAAGTCAAAGGAATGGGCATGTACCGAAGTAGAAACCTCTTCCACACCAGATCTGGGCGCTAATCCTGAAAGCTCCGGAGGAATGACCACATCTGAACCGGTCTCAACCGGGAAGGGTCCCCGAGGACCATCCAAGGCCCCAATCTGGTCAAAGTCGGCAATATCAGAACCTCCTCGCAACCATAGCAGATAATCGGGTGTCTGACCAGGGTGACTGTCCCCAAACTCGGCCGAGGCCCTGTGTGACCAAAGATCGTATACCCTCAGCAGCTCCCTCTCCGTCTGGGGCGATATGAGAAATCGGTAGTCAGCTGCTCCCGCAAAGAGATGGAGATCCTGCATCTGGTCAAACTGCCCCATGACAGCTAAGGGATGATAAGTCGTCACCCCTCTCAAGCCCGGAAGAGGGAGGAAATCAAAAGGGGGCACATGAGTCAAGAAACTCTGGAAAGAGCAATAGCCCGAATAAATCAGAGGATGGAAAGGCTCCTCAATGGCCGATAAGAACTCCCTCCATGAAGCGGTATCCGTGCATCGACGGGGACGGAATGAGAACTGCATGGCCAGGCTGTGGCTGAAACAGAACCCGTGTCGACGAAACTGCCCGATGGGTCTGAGGTGGCTCATGAACCATACATACAACAAAATGGAACTTCCCCTGAATATGCGACCAGAGAAGGAATGACAATAGGAGGCCGACAGGTAAGTCTCTGCTAATATCATGGGAAGAATGGTATGGTCCTCCTGGAGAGCCTGCACCGCTACGATAACCCGCATATCCATGAGGTCGTCCCCTGCGGGCATGTACAGAACTGATACGACACAAGCCATCAAAACATCCACTCTCAAAGCGCCCCAGCGCTCTTCAGATACTGAAAAATCACTGAAAAACCGAGAGAAGCTATCCACCGAGCCAAATCTGTCAACCAGGAAGGATAGAGGAACAAGGTGGCTCGAGGAGGTCACGGATAGCAGAGCTGTCCTCCGCAAGCCTGTGAAAGTCAGAAACTGGCGGCGCATATGGCCCGAGGTAACCCGTGCACATGGACCATCCACTGATAAACCGGTGAAGCGAGCATACTCCTCAAGAGTGGGAGTCAGATACTCCAGCCTAAACCTGAAAACCTGTCGGTCCGGGATCCAACAACTGAGAATGCCATCAACAAAGCCCGGCGGCACCTGAAATGACAGTAGAGCCAAGGAGTGTCCCAAAAGACCCTCTGCGATAATTCGGTCGGAGGGTAGCAAACTATCCAGCCACAAGAAGAGCCTGCCAATAATCCCTGAGGGGGCGCGAGGGTCCACGCGAACCACGTCCAGGGATGACATCTGTAAAAGCGGTATCAAAAGACTATACAGGGGTCAATTTTTCCTTATATATAACAAATCATACATCATACAAGCTATAATGGAATGAAATGAATCATCAAAAGTAAACGATTGTGCATAAAATAAAATAAGTCTGTACATAATACATGAAATGAGAAATGATAGTAAAACAAGCAGGTTTAAATACAGAGATCCTAGCCTATCAAGTCTAATCAGTGAAGTCTATGCCGTCAATGAAGGCATCATCCTCAAACTGATCTACCGGCAAATCCGGGGGAAGAGAAGCTTCACCCTCACAGTTCAGGTCTGGGCAGGAATAGAACGGCATTGGGGCATCCGATGGGCCGGGGGCCGAGCCAAAATCAGATCCGTGCGGGTCCGCGACATAAGCCTCCTCCGGATCTCGGCCCAAGCTCCGAACAAAAAGAGATAGCTGATCCACCTGCCGAGTAAGAGACGCAATCTGGTCCGAATGGGTGGGGACACGGACACACTCCATCCAATCTGCCATCATCACCGACCCGTGAACCAGGTCTCCGAGGAAGAAAGTGGCACGAGTCTGAGGTCCGATAGTGCGGGGTCTCCACCAGGCACTGAAGCTCTCGTTCGTATGAGGACCAGCCGACAGCATATATCCGTCCTCCCCGGCTATCAGAGCCTCGGGAAGGTGGGCATCCGCGAACCAAAATCTCTGTGAGGGAGGGGCAAAAGGGACACGAGCCTCCCCAGTAACACATCTGATGGCACGCTCCCCCAGATACAGCTCCCATCCACCATAGGTCAGAAAAGGAATACGACGGGTGGACAAGGCCAGCTCCAGATCCGCAGCATAGCCACCAGCAAGTCCAGCCGCCAAGTGATCCGCCGTGTAGGGAACCCAGGTCACATCCGCGGACGAGATCAGCTCTAACTGCAGCCGACAATGAGCAAAGCTGTCTGACACGGGGGTCTCCGCAAGAGTGCTATGGTGCCATCGACGACCCCTGGGATAAGTCTCCGGACCGAGGGTAGTAACTGGCCGCAAGCAGGGCAGCCGCTCATAAGCCCAAAACTGATAAACAAAAAAGAGAGACATAAATACCAGGGACGACAAAGGAATGAAACAAAGTGAAAAGCGGCACAAGGAATATGACTTACCAGCAAAAAGGGATAAAACCCCAGCCAAGCATCAGTCTGGCCCTCTGAGCGAAGGCGAAGACCATGAAGGAAATAAGCAAAGGTGAAAGAGCCCCAATCATAATCGCCAATCCGATCAACATCCCGGGTAGCTCCAACGATACTGAAGTGAATAGTCGAGGAGTTGTTCCCCAGAAAACAGCCCCTCATAATGGTCAAAAATAAGCGCCGAAGCAGGAAGTCACGAGCGGATCGGTCCGCGGGAAACGACTCAGAGAGAACCCCTCCGATGGCATCCACGGCCAGTGCACCGGATCGGATGCTGCGGGCCTTAAAGACTTTCTCCTGAGGACTAAAACCCAACAAAGAGCGAACAGCAGCGGGGGTAATGTCCGACTCCAAGGGAACCCGGGGTCCAGAGAACTCCATCCCAGTGATATAACGCCAGTCTAATGGGGTCAGCAGCAACTCACAATCCAGAAGATGAAGAGACTGTGTCTGGTGAAACCAACGCTCAGATAAGGCCCTCATGTAACCCCACGGACACCGGCGAGGGGCAATGGTAAAGAAATGCCTGAACCCCCAAGAATCCACCATTCCCCTGTAATCGGGATGCAGCGCGTGATAAAGAGGGTAGATGCTGAACCAGTTACCCCGAGGTTGGGTAAATTCAGGAACCTGTGACAGCCATCAAAAGTTAGGCATGGTAACCATGAGGATTTAAATCGAACTTAGACGATCGATATACCTCGTTAGCTGCAAGGTAGGCTGAGGGGTGACTGCTGAGATCAGGACCAAGCAAGTCCGGTATCCTGGCGTGGGCCCCCGGTAAGGTCCGACGCGTGGGTGGAGGAGCCGCTGTGCCAGAAGGGCCCGCCGCTGCCTCAGCTGGGGCATCCTCATCGACAGCAGGGAGAGCGGGGCGAATAATGGACTCTGCCAGTCTACGGGAATGACGAGTCAAAACTGGAGCGGGAACCGAGGCAGCCGCTCTACGACGGCGGACACCAGCAACCCGGGGCACTGAGGAACCACTGGGAGCATCAGAATCCATGACTGAAACGGCATCACGAAAAGGAGGTACACCCTTAGCTCGTTATCTTTCAAGAAAATATTATTGCATGTTGCTAAAAATCATAGGGCAGCGTAACATATTTATGAATAAAAAAATGCATAAACAAATCCCTAGGGGTGCGCTAGATTTTCCGAAATTTCGACAGAGTTTCGTTTGTAAAATGGACATCCCATGCACGATCAGGCATGTTTAACCAAGTCAGACAACCAACAAATCCCAAATGCAAGCAAAATAATGCATCATGAGCATAAAAGGATTAAAACAATGGAATTTTCAAAATAATAGAGCATGATTGCAAGACCCAGTATTTTTATGCTACGTCTAACATAAATATCTCATAAGAGGCATGCATTGCTAAGATTAAAACATTTAAACAAGTAAATACATAACCAAATGAAAGCGAAAATCAAAGAAAAAGGAGTTAAAACGTTACCCAAAGCGCGTAAACTGATCTAATCGGAGCAGATTTTGCCAAAAGTTGCCCAAAAGACGAAAAAGCCAAGTAGGGGACGAAGAAAACCGAAAACGAGAGGAAGAAAAGTGAAGAAAGTGACAGATCGTGACCCATCACGATCTGAAATAGGGACCGATCCCAGCCGCAGATGCATCTGCGGCTGGCCGCAGATGCATCTGCGGCTGGTCTCGGTGACCCTTTTGCCCCCCTTTTGTTACCTCGAGTCAACATGTAGCGTGTCACGTGATAAAATACAAGATTTTAGAACCCCATGACCAATAAAAAACGACCGGTCAGATACGAGACCTGACCAATTGAAAAACGACATGTCAGATACGAGACCTGACCAATTGAAAAACGACCCGTCAGATACGAGACCTGACCAATTGAAAAACGACATGTCAGATACGAGACCTGACCAATTGAAAAACGACCGGTCAGATACGAGACCTGACCAATTGAAAAACGACCCGTCAGATACGAGACCTGACCAATGAAAAAAACGACCGGTCAGATACGAGACCTGACCAATGGAAAAACAACCCGTCAGATACGAGACCTGACCAATTGAAAAACGACATGTCAGATACGAGACCTGACCAATTGAAAAACGACCCGTCAGATACGAGACCTGACCAATTGAAAAACGACATGTCAGATACGAGACCTGACCAATTGAAAAACGACCCGTCAGATACGAGACCTGACCAATTGAAAAACGACCGGTCAGATACGAGACCTGACCAATTGAAAAACAACCCGTCAGATACGAGACCTGACCAATTAAAAAACGACCCGTCAGATACGAGACCTGACCAATTGAAAAACGACCGGTCAGATACGAGACCTGACCAATTGAAAAACAACCCGTCAGATACGAGACCTGACCAATTGAAAAACGACCCGTCAGATACGAGACCTGACCAATTGAAAAACAACCCGTCAGATACGAGACCTGACCGATTGAAAAGCGACCCGTCAGGTATGAGACCTGACCAATTGAAAGGCGACCCGTCAGATACGAGACCTGACCCATTGAAAAACGACCCGTCAGATACGATACCTGACCAAATTGAAAAACCAACCGTCAGATACGATACCTGACCAATTCAAAAAATGACCCGTCAGATACGATACCTGACCAATTCCAAAACGACCAGTCATAAACGATACCTGACTCTTCATAACGACCGCCGGAGACGAGACCCGGGCAATGTTCATTCGTAACTTTGAAAATAACCTCTACATGAACATATTGAATGTGACATCGCATCATCTGAGCGCATGTGCGGCATCGTTAAATATATATTTGGCATTTTCATGCATCGGGTGCCTACTTCTTTATCATGTCCATTTCATATTTCATTCCATAGACATGATAAAGAGGGGCAGCTGTAGACACCCAAATTTTGCACTTCTCTACTAATCCTGGCAGGAGGGCAAAAGCGTCATTTGACCTGACATGCGGAAAGAAAGGTGGACCCCAACACCAAGCCACCCCAGCGATTTACGATCAAAGCCGCCACCACGGACAACGAGAATCCGATCACTTGAGGCAGGGCGAACAATGGATCCAGAAAAGCCTGAGCCAACCACAAAAGACGACTGATGGCCACTCCGCTTACAATGTTCGGGGGTCTCGCTCCCCGGTGAGCGAGCGGCTGCCCAGCTCGCCGGTGAGCTGGCGGGGGTGGAAAGGGGGCAGCGCCCCCTGGAAGCCAAGCATAATTATCAAATTCCATATCAAGTCGCGGCCCTCCGAACTGGCCTCCCAGAACAATATGGCACGTTTTCCAGGGATTTCCGGACTGCAAAAATACAGCCTTACAAAATAATACCGCGGAAATTGGCGAATTAAGACCGCGTGGCACGAAAATCAAAAAAGCAAGCCGGACGGCCGCGAATGCAACCGCTGCCACCGACAGAAGTGACAGGCACGAGGCTCGAGAACGGCACACGGCAGCCGAGGCGGCGGCCAGGCGGCCACAGCAGGCAGCCGCAGATGCATCTGCGGCCAGCCGCAGATGCATCTGCGGCTGCCTGCTGAAGCCTATATGCGGCCATTTTCCACCCGAGAAGAAAAAAAAGAGAAGAAAAAGAAAGGAAAAGAGAGAGAGAAATACGCGAGGGAGAGAGAGAGGAGCTCGGTTTTGGCTTGTATGGAGTAGAAATCTTTGTTCTTTTGCTAGATAGTTGTATACTCTTGTCGTTAGGCTCACTTTGTGGAATATAAAGCTTCATTTGGTTCATTGCAAGGTGAAAGAGGAGTGTGTTCTTGGGTTTTTTTGTGTTATTATTAGTATAATGTTGTGATTGGGTTTATTTGATTTAGTTTATTGTTATATATTGATAATGATCCGTGGATTAGGGGTTGTTAGTGAGGTTTCCATCGGAAAGTAACTCCTCCTAACGCCCCGATGACATCCATACGGTGATTGTTCGTTCGTTATGATGTTAAGTAATGTGTATTGTTGATTTGGGCGATATTTGGGTTGTATAATGGGATAGCCAATGTCTAGATCTTGTTAGATTTGTTTAGTATTGGTTGTGTTGTGATGGGATGATTGTGAGCCTAGGGGGGAGATCCTCGTGATCGAACCCCGATGATGGACGTTTTGGCATATGTAATCGTGGCATAGGGTCCGTAGCGTTGTATTTGTAATATCGGGCTTTAACGCGATATCAATCGTGTTCGGGTTAAGGCCTTGTGATAATAAAAAATATGTGATTGTGGGTGTTTGGGGCTGTCTGGATGGCTCACATGCCCGTGGATAGCCCCGACACGTTATGGATGCTTGTTTTAATTTACGACACAAAAAATGATTTTCAAAATAAGGCAAATAATGAAGATTTTGTAAAAGTGATCAAATTTAGGATATTAGATTCACGAGGTTTAAAGGTTAAGTGTTTTGGGCGAACTTTAATCCATTATTGATGAATAGGCTTTAGTTGGTTTTAAAAACATCGCAAAAAAATGATTTCGTAAAATAAATGAATGTTTTAATTAAACTTTGTGCATAGGGTTAAAGAGTTCTAGAAGTTGCCCTCGTTTTGTTTATATTAACTGTTAGAAGGCAATGTATAGTCTCGATTCCTATTTGACAAAAAGTTTAAAACTATTGTTTTCTAAAATGACATCTAAATAAAAAAAACCCTCAACGCTTTCGAAATTAAAATCAATCTTTCTTATAAAAAGCGAAGCCTCGTCATTTGGGTCAAAGAACGTCCAAAACACTTTCCAGATAACACTTTTGCCATATAAAAATAAAAGCGAACTTTTATGCAAAACGCACCACAAACATTCATCTAGGCACGCACGCACACACACGCAAACCACACATTTTAGGATAAAAAAAAAAAAAAGGATAGGAAAACATCGAGATTGCGGTAACCGTGTTTCACGGAAGTTGGGGGGTGCCTAACACCTTCCCCTCGCTTAAGCAAGCCCCCGAACTCTATGAATCTCGGTTTGCGGATCAATTAATCGGAGTCACATATGAGCCAGCAATTACGAAAACTAAATCCGGATGAGTTGGTACATCCATTTCAAATATACCAACTGGCGACTCTGGTCAATTGGCTCATTATAAAATCGACATTTCAAACCCCGTCGACATTAAGCCGACCCTTTTCAAAAACACATTTAATTTAAAGGGCTAAAATTGGAAAGGGAGATTTTTAATAATAAAAAACGAGACGAACGAAAATCCCGGCGTCGACACCCGGTATTGACTATGAAGAAGTATTTGCCCCTGTTGCTCGCTTGGAAACTATAAAATTGCTTGTATCATTGGCGTCTCAAAATGATTGGTCGATTTACCAAATGGATGTGAAGTCCGCATTTTTAAATGGATTTCTTGAAGAAAAAGTGTACGTGGAACAACCGCTTGGCTATATTGTCAAAGGAGAAGAAGATAAAGTTTTAAAATTGAAGAAGGCGTTATATGGATTGAAGCAAGCGCCAAGAGCTTGGAATAGCCGAATTGATAAATATTTTCAAGACAATAATTTCAAAAGATGCCCATTTGAACATGCCGTTTATTCGAAGGTCGGAAAGAATTGTGATATTTTATTTGTGTGCTTGTATGTCGATGATTTGATTTTTACCGGAAGTAATCCAAGCATGTTTGAAGAATTTAAGAGGGCTATGGCGCGTGAATTCGAGATGACGGATATGGGTCTCATGGCTTACTACCTTGGCCATGAAGTAAAGCAAAGCAAAGAAGGAATTTTTATTTCTCAAGAAGGATATGCTAAAGACCTCCTTAAGAAATTTAAAATGCTTGATTGTAAGCCGGTGGGCACACCCATTGAATGTGGAATTAAATTGTCAAAGCATGAAGAAGGAGATACGGTGGATCCAACATATTTCAAGAGTCTTGTTGGAAGTTTGCGATACTTAACATCCACAAGACCAGATATTGTATATGGAGTTAGTTTTATTAGTCGTTACATGGAAAAGCCCACCGTGAATCATTTGAAGGTTGCTAAACGAATTCTCCGTTACATCAAAGGTACTCTTGATTTTGGCTTATTTTATTCAATATCAAATAATTTCAAGCTTGAGGGATACTGTGATAGTGATTGGGCCGGAGATAATGATGATCGAAAGAGCACTACCGGTTTTGTTTTCTTCATGGGGAATACGGCTTTCACTTGGAGTTCGAAAAAACAACCTATTGTGACCCTTTCTACTTGTGAAGCGGAATATGTTGCCGCTACATCTTGTGTTTGCCAAGCCATTTGGCTTAGAAATCTTTTAAGAGATCTTTGTTTGCAACAAGAGAAGCCCACAGAGATTTATATCGACAACAAGTCTGCAATTGCATTAGCCAAGAATCCGGTGTTTCATGACCGAAGCAAACACATTGATACAAGGTATCATTTTATAAGAGAATGTGTTGCGAATAAAGAAGTTGAACTTATATTTGTGCAATCTCAAGACCAAATTGCTGATATTTTTACGAAGCCACTCAAAGTCGAATTGTTTTGCAAATTGCGGAGCGCACTTGGTGTGACAAGTTTAAGAGGGGATGTTGAAAAGTAAACTTGTTATAATTAAGTACTCTTATTAATATTTATGTACTTGTTGGTTCATGTATTTGAAGGTTCATGTAGCTAGTTGAAAAGTTGTCTAGGGAAATGTTTTTTCATTAAGTGGCCATTCATGTATTTGAGTTTATACATGTTAGGAGATTCCTATAAATACCTATGTACTCAAGTCATTTGAACCAAGCAAGAAATATAAGTCTTCCTTTGTGATAACATCTCCATTTTCTCTAGTGTGTGTGAGTTTGAGTTTATTATTTTTCCAACAGGGATTCACATAATTTCCTAATACCTTAAAATTTGGAAGAATTTGTGACTTGACGTGGTTATAGAGTTATGCCTCAGTAAGGTTTTGGTTAAGATGTTTATGCTTGCATATGATTCCCTTATTACTTTAATGTTCCTGGATTTTGTTCTCGTTGTGCATTATGATGCACCTGAATTCCCTGCAAATGAGGACATGGGTCACAAATGAGATGGATGTTACCTATTAAAAAGAAGAAGAAGAAGAAGAAGAAGAAAGGAAGAGGTGGATCTTAGATCGTGATATAAACTGTATCCAATTTGTAATAGTATACTGGCTTTAATTATTAGAGAAATTAGTAACTTAATGTAAAACTTTAAATCAACTTACAATATTGAAGTGGAATTTTTATGTTTGGAAGAATATTAATATACTCAACCTATATGTAAATCCTAGAACTCTGTCACTGTTTGTATGATCTTTTATGCACAATAAAATATATTTTAGGTCATGGGTGACTCCTAGTTTTACATTACTTATCTTTTTGTCTTGAAAAATATCCTTAGGTGATTTCCATTGATATCTTGATATTTAATCCGTAGTATCTACAATTTACCTGTGCTGGGTAATTTGTGGTATTCCCTTTAATAGAATTGGCAGTTATGTCACACCGTGCTATATACTTGCGACTTTCAAAATGAGGAGTTTAAATTTTATTTTGGGGTTTATATGGGAGACACTTCTCACACAAAACAAAACAGGCTTGGGAAGGCATCCACAAGAACATCTAATCAAATAGAAGACAGTGGCATGCTAAAGCCTCATCGTCATACTCGAACAAGAAGCACATCTCCTAAGGATCTGTTTTCATTTGCTGATGACTACAGAAAACTGGCAATTGATTGCCTTAAGGTTTTACGAGTGGAGATGCAACTGGAGACAATTTTCCATATGCAGGTTTGTCTACACTTCGGTCATTGTCATTTTTCCTCAACTGCAAGTGGAGTTCAGAAAAATAATAATATCTGCCATCTCGTTCTACACATGCAGGAAATGATGAGTAGGGAGTACTTGGAGTACCAAGATGCAGAAGAGCCTGATGATTTTATCATATCTTTGACTGCACAGGTAGGTATTATTATGTCTAAATTGTGGATAAGTACAATTGGCATAAAATTATTACTAATGCAGAAATATATTTATGTGAAAGTCAACCTTCCTACAAATTTTACTGCTGCTCTATTGTAGATAGGGATCTTTACACCATATCTTAAACAATCATTATTGTTTGTTTCTCGGGTTGGATTCATAATCATTGTTGAGACCTTGATGACATTTCTATATCAGGATATATCCAAATGGACTTGCCCTTAGATGCATCTACACTATGTTAACAGATTTCAGATTGTTGGGTACCAATGCCTTGTAAAGACAGGTTTGGCTAAGGAATTCAATATCATTCCATCAGGCAAACCATCTCTCTTAGCAATAATATCCCTAAATATCCTTAGTGGCTGAAGTAATAGAAATACTTGTGTCGCTTTTGGAGTATTAATGTTTTATTCACATTATGATTAAATTAATTAGTTTCTTGCATCTGAGAGAGTGCATTGAAGGAAATAGAGATGCATGTGGTCGTTCCTTTAGTAGTTTAGTTTCTTTGCAGTTATCCTGTCATCCACTAAAATTGAAGGGAAAAATAAAATAAAAAGAAAAGAAGGCAGTATGCGTTATGACCAATTATGGCAAAACAAAAAATCAACGAAGAAAATTAAATGGCAAGAACGCATGATTATATCAGAATATAAAGTATACAAATTGTCTAGAGATATATCAGAACCCAAGGTCTCAATACACCCAACTCTTTCTTTCTCTCAAGGCAGGTATACCAAAACCCTAGCTATAAGTACATATATATAGCAGGCTAATAACTGAACAGGCTTTATGTAAAAGGCCTAATAACTAAACAGATTGGCGGTCAAAGATCGGGTTAAGAATTCGAGACATAC
This sequence comes from Hedera helix, assembly GCA_947179155.2. Lineage (NCBI taxonomy): Eukaryota > Viridiplantae > Streptophyta > Magnoliopsida > Apiales > Araliaceae > Hedera > Hedera helix. The sequence continues at coordinate 17,691,979 of OX359285.1, forward strand.
ATAAAATATCGTGTTTTAAGGGATCGGAACCCTAACAAATACCTTCTAGCTTTGATTCATCTAATGCGTGCAGAGTGCAATCTCCAATTCTGTTTCTTGCAAACTTTTAGCAACCAAAAGAATGGAAGGGATTATAGTGTTTTCGCAAGGACTGTTTATTGTAGTCCTACAGACTGCTGAGTTTTAAACTTATTTATCCAGTTGAAACCCCATATTTAGTCCTAATCAGATCCTCTAATTCTCTGTTCCTTGGTAACTTTAAGTGGTTTGTAGCCATGTGTTCTAATCCTCTGAGCAAGAGGCTCCTCATCTCCACCGGATCTATCTTTTTTTCTTTTTTGGGTGGGGTGTGAAGGACATACCTTACTTGTGTTTCCTGTTTTTATGTCTGTCTGAAGGATTAGAGATCCTCTGGTTTTGAATTTTCTGAATCACACTTTTATTGGCATTTCTGATTTTTCACATTCCAATGTTTTTTTAGCATACAAAGGACGTCTTTCATATCTTTTATACTTCTGCACCCACAGATCACTCGTCGAGATGAAGAAATGGCCCCTTTTCTTGCGGGAGAAAAGCGGAATTATATTTTTGGTGGTGTATACAATGTTGCAGCAAATGCATCAATCAAGGTTTGCATGCCTTCAGTTTTCTGGAATTTTGGGTTAGGATTTATTTTTCACACAGCAGTTGTATTTCAAATTCTAAGGCTCTAATTTCAACAAAAGATCGGGAGAAAAATGTATATTTCTTTCTTTCATGACTAATGTGAGATTGCAAATGTCTTATCAGGCTTTGGCTGAGATGAAAAGCATCAACCTATTTGGGGTTCAACAGATATGTAGAAATTCAATTGCCCTGGAACAGGTTATTTATTCCATTTTCTTGTTCTCTAGAAATTTACTATTTTAGCGAAGCAGTTGTATTTTATTATTTTCATTTACTTGCATAAGCTTAAGATATAGATGTATATATATATATATCATCTTTTTTACGATGAAATGTTGACGGGTATTGGAAGAGAAGCTATTGTACTCAATTCTCAGTTAATCAATCTGCTATTCCCATGCCAGATCAAGTCCTAAAAATTAGAAAAGAATTATCAAGCACACACAAAAGACTGCAAGATTAGTCCGGTCTGGCTGTGTGTATATAGTACCCAAGTCAAAAAAGAAGAAAATTAAAATTGTCATTGCTGTTGAAACATGGTGAGAAAAGTGATAACTATGTTTTCAATTTAAAATTCTTAACATATTAATTTTACAGTACACAATCTTGGGATTGTGTCGCAATACCTTTGATCTTTTTCTTATGTTAGTCATATATTTAACTATTAAAGGGATAAGAAGAATTGAAATTAATCTTTTGGGGTGGCTTCTTTCTCCTCTATAGATTGCAGAACCTTTAGACCACCTATCATCCCATATCAGTAAATTACTGGGACTCTTTGGGACCACATATTGTTACAACAAATTATTGCAAACACAGAATTCACCATTAAAATTAAAGATAAGAGCACTAGATTTACATGTTGGGGGAGAGGCAGAAGATATCTTTTGTTAAAGTGTGAAGAATACAATATGTGAATCTCTCTCTGAAGGTGACTAAAACTGAGAAACAAAAAATACTGAATCCCCAGCTGCAGTAAAATATATATAGTCGCACTAAAAAACATAAGCCTAAATAACATAACAGGTATCGGCCCGTGTCCCCCATTATCACCTCTAAATCTCATCATTCTTTTCCTTCTGGTCACCACAATATATAATTCATGTTGGGTTCAAATGTTGGATTCCAAACAAGAATTCGAGATACGCATAACAATTTGTTAGGGACTTGAGGAACCTCAATTGCCTACGGCTGGTACGCTCTGGCCAGTCGTTAATAGGATTACGCTCAGATCCCACACCCGTGATCTTCTCACTCCTTTCAGATTATGTTGTTATTGTGTAAGTGATCACTGAACCTTCTAGCTTTCCTTCATCAAGTTAGTATCTTGGTGAGTCGATCAACAAGAGTTGGAACTGAGCTTACCTTGCGCTTACAAGCAATAGGACTTGAAAGCGTGATCCCCTTCATAAGATACCTGCATGGGGAAAGGTCCGGTGTTGGGTATGCTAGTAGAGATGCTAACAATGAGAAGGAGAGTAGTAGCATAAACTGTTTCTGCCGAAGATGGTTCCTGTCGAGGAAACACCTTACTTACCCACAAATGAAAGTCTTAATAACACATTAGACTCAACTAGACCCAAAAACTTAAGCTATTAAGTCTAAGGTCTAACTTTGTATATTAAGCCTACAAGTTCAAACTTGGCAAAAAAAATTGTAATGGTGTGATGAAAATCTTCTAGGTTGTGACGTGTGTAGCAATAACTTTATAAATTATATGCACATAAATTTTTTCGGAAGAAAAGTTGTGTGCATAACTTTATAAAGTCAACTACAATCTATTATTTTCAAAGACATGCATTATATTATAAATATTGTCCTTGAACTACATACTTAATGTTGTTTACTTGTTTTTTTTCCTTTTATTATCACTGCAATAGGCTCTGGCTGCTATTCCATCAATTGATAGTGAAGCTGTACAGTTGCGATTAGATCGTGTCCGGACTTACTATGAGCTGTTAAACATGCCATTTGAGGTTAATCATCGGAATTTCACGCTTATTTAAACATTTTTTGACTTTATATCATCGAATATTGCTATATATTTTTTTCTACTTGCAGGCCTTGCTTGCCTTTAGTATGGAGCACAAGCAGTTGTTCACGCTGACAGAGTACTTGAATCTTCTAAAGATTCTGGTCCCTGGTAGGGAGATCCCTGCCGATGCACAGGATCGGGTTAAGGAGATTTTGTCCCCTTAGATTCTTAATGGGGTGGCAGCTGACTGTTTTGTTTCCATTATCCCTCCTATAGTGTGTAGTTTAGTAATGGTGATGATACGATTTTAAAATTGAAGTGATTTGTTAGGTAGCTTTGAAGTTTAAGCACAGATTTTGTAAAAATGCATCAAGATAGTATTCAATCTAAATCTTCTTTTTAGTATGACTGTTTTGTTTACGCTAACCTTTCGCGTTCCTTGCACCACCTATACCACATGAGAGATCAACGGTGCATTATATTAGTCAAAATTTGACTCAATATTAAATCTTATTCTTAGGATGTCTACTTCCTTTTATCGTCTCATTTATTCACTAGGGTTGATTCATTAGTTTAGTTAATTGTGGATTCATCACGATGTTTCACATAAACACCGTAAACCTTCTATACTTAACTTTGTATATCCGACATTCTTTAATGTCATAACATTATCATTTGGTCCTCATAATTATTTAGGTCAATCTACCAATTAGTCACTACTGGACTTTACTAGGTTTAATTCTACAATTACCTCATCAAGTTGTCGTAATATTACCCGCCTCAGACAATATTTAAAACTCTTACTAATCCCAATTAGTATTACATCAATTAATCTCTAAGGTTACTAAATTGCTAAATAACACTTTACACAGTGTTTCGACGTTTATACGCCACACGTCTATCCCGCCTCATATGCACACGTTTAGCATGCTCATACACTTATTTAATTAATCGTTGACTAATGATAGACATCATTATAAATCATAATACTCATGCTTTATACAAAGAACAATATGACTTAGTGTCGAAAACATTGCACGTTGCACACGTGCATGCCCGACGCCCTCCGATTGCCTCCAATTACCCATCATACCTCAAGATGGTCAATTTAGACTCTGTTACAGACCTCAAATCGAAAAAGTTAAAGAATAAAAGTTATAGGTCTATCTCTTAGATTTCCAAAACATCTTGAATCATATTAATCTGAATCCGTATACAAAAGTTATACTCGTTTTACTATAACAGGTCAAAATAGTCCCAAAAATGGTCAATTTCGACCTTGCTACAGACATCAAATCGAAATTCGTAAAGAATGAAAGTTGTAGGTCTATTAGCTTTCCAAAACATCTTGAATCACCTCAATCCGAGTTCGTATGAGAAAGTTATGCTCATATTACTAACTGACGCTGAAGTTGTCCAGACTCTACGATTTTCACTCTACGTTTTTCACTCTACGATTTTCACTCTACGTTTTTCACTTTTCACTCTACGATTTTCACTCTACGTTTTGGACTTTTCACTCTACGATTTTCACTCTACGTTTTGGACTTTTCACTCTACGATTTTCACTCTACGTTTTGGACTTTTCACTCTACGTTTTGCACTTTACTACCAGTCCACTCTACTACCAGCAGCACTCTACTACCAGAGCACTCTACTACCAGCAGCACTCTACTATCACCAGCAGCACTCTACTACCAGCAGCACTCTACTACCAGAGCACTCTACTACCAGCAGCACTCTACTACCAGTTCACTCTACTACCAGCAGCACTCTACTACTAGAGCACTCTACTACCAGTTCACTCTACTACCAGCAGCACTCTACTACCAGAGCACTCTACGATTTTTCACTGCAACTAAGGAAAATTCTCAGATTTACAATAACTTCATATAACATACCAGAACTCATTTTAACCTTTCTGGTTTATTCTTTAGACTAACAAAACGTCTAACATATTACTTAAAGAGGTTATAATCTTGAAAACAAATCCTTGGACAGAAGGTTTAACCACCTTAGTTTTCTTAGACATTTAGTCAAACACTCGGTGAGTATATGGGAATATCTTCATAAACTGATTATTTACAGTAAACAAATACTCTTCCACACCTACTCTAGCCTTGCATCGCCTGAACCCTTCATGATCCTTAACACAGATTTCTCCCAACAGAGAACAACATCTAACCCAAATAATAAGCCAATACACCAGTCCATTCTACAGTTTTATGAACATGAACATTGAGTACAGACCAACTGTGGTTCAGACTCATAATGTTGACTGTGTAAAATAACCAAAACCACTATTCTAGTTCTAATTCAATCATTAACTAGTTTCAACAGCATTCGACTACCGAGTTCACATTACTCTCATTTAAACACCTCATATGCAACTCTAGCATATTTTGTTTCCTTAATCCGACATAAGATAAAACTAGCTAAATAAATAAGGATAATATCAAAATAACCGGATAATACCTTTAATCTTTGACAGATGATTTACATTCAGATTCTGCCTTCTCCGAATAACATGAACTCCTCTTAAGTTTGCATTTACTTCTCAAGCTCAATATCTCTCTTATCCTAAATGAACGCGAAGGGGAAATGAGGGAATGACTGAGGTTATACAACACTCTCTCAGCCTTAGACAACTCTGAGGAGTTGGACCCTATAGCCTCCCCTATGCCTGACTTGTTCCTTCTTTTCGCAGCACTGATTCCTTGAGCTTTGCACAAACTGCGCGTGCTCTGCTTTTTTTGAGGTTTTGTCCCTAAAGGAGTGTCACTCTTACTTTCCACCGGGTTATGATATTACTCTTGGGCTGGGCTGCTATTTGTTTTGTTAATTAGACAAATGGGTGGCCCAATTGTTACTTACATTGCAACTAAGCTTTGGGTTGCCCAAATTAAATCCCTAGTGGAAATATAAAATATTAATACCCCACTATCAATAACTTTCCAAATGGAAATAAATATAACATTATTAATGTTTACGAAACCTCATTAATTAATAACCATATTAATTAATTTACACATCCAGCTTAACTTGCTAGCTATTTAATTAAATAATCACATAGCTCATTTACCCTATCCAACTTTAATACTATACCACATAGGTCAGTCCATTAATTTAATTTACCCATTAATTGAACCTTCCTTAAATTCCTTTAATTACTTCAACACATAATTAAATAAACTAAGCCATCATATAATGATTTAATTTAATCCTCTAGAAATTTACAATTACGGCCAATAATTCCATTTCTCTATATTCAAATATTTCGGGTTGCTACATGTCCCAGACCAATCACGCCTCTTCATTTAAGTGGGCCCAGAGCTATAAGCAGTGGGACACAATTGAAATGGAGAGATGTGATTGATCTGGGGCACCACGTGGCGGTGTCTCAGGACCACTGAATAATTTTTTTCCTTGGTCGAATTTTTAGGTTTTCTTTGTTATATATATATATATATATATATATATATATATATATATATATATATATATATATATATACATATATATATTAAAGCCTCTAGAATTTGGTCCACCAATTGGACCTTATAATTGGCCTTAAATCTTGGGCTTGTGCATCCAAGTATTAGGTTCATCACTTGGGCTTATGATATTGGCTAACACTTAGGACTCCTTAATCCTTCTATTGGACCATCAAATTCCCATGCTTTAGGGCTTCTGAATTCCTTTCTTGGACCTCACCGATTTTCATCACACTTGGCTTCTTAACTTAATCTTGGAATTTCTCCACTTACATTATTCTCAAGTTAATCACTTAAGCATTTTTTAGCACTTATCATAGTTGCACAAGACTAACGTTTAAGCTTTGATAATTAACAACATAAGTTTTATTTCACTTATTTTTCAATCAACTTGATTTATACAATCTTATTGGTTTCATTACCCCTCTTTAAACTTTCATTGTTAACATACACTTGGGCTTCCCAATTTCATTATTGGTTTGGGCCCTTAATATGTCACACAAGACTTGCTTCAAAGTTTTTATAAGCTTTACTTTTTTGACTTCTAGTCCACTTGATTTATTAAGTTCTCTTTCTTGTTTGACCATTATTTATTCATATATTAATTTCATTTCATTTGACAATTTCTAACATAAATCTTATTATAATATTTTTTTTAAATCTTGGTTATTACATAAAATGCTAGGTAACCAGACAGAAACAGTTTAGTTTACCGAGACAATTAAATTGTATTGTACATCATGTAAAGCCTTATTTAAGTAAAGTATACAACTTTAGTCTAGTTTAGTCAAGGTGGTGAGTTTGATACTAATGTACAAAATTCATGACTCACAAACTCCTTTTTAATAAGCAAATGTGAATGCTAATGAGTTGAATTTAAACATAGGTGGAAAAAAGCTAGTAAATTTCAATAGAGTAAAGCAAATAGATTCTTATAAAAAGAGTTCAACACAATGGAAAAGCACTTTTGGATCATTTTCCATTGTGTGGACTAGTTTGAATGGTGGTTATGTCATAATTGTACGAAGAAGGTAAGTTTTCTATTGGTTCTTTCTTAGTTTCCTTCTTGACCTTTTTCCAGAATTCTCCTATACCCTTTAGATTGAAATGTATTCCTAAAAATACTAAATTGTAATATTATAACCTTTCAAAAGTAAAATCGTAGTTATGTCTTTTTTGCTAAATAAAATGGTGGTAATGTCAACAGGTTGTGAGTTCAAGACTACTTAAAAAACTTGTTTATTCATACATTATGCACCTTTGAAGCTTCTCCTTGTCTAACCAAACAAACCATCATATTCAAAAGGCTATTTTGTGACAACCCCAAATCCGGGTTCCATAACCTCGAGTTTGGTTCTCATGATTCAATACATGAAAACAACTAAACACGTTCTTTAATTAAACTTCGCGGAATAACACGTAAAGTTCCTTATAAAAATGATACAATCCCAAGGTTATCTAACCTTAACATAACAGTACATATCTTAAGGGATTACAAAAGATTCACAAAACAAATTACATAAAAAGTAATTAATTTAACATGCATTAAGTTAATCTAAACATTTGTTTTTCTCTTGCCTTTGTCCTTTTTAGAGTCTCCGGCTTAGCTGAAATATAAATCATGATATAGTAAGAATGGGCAACTAGCTTGCTCAACAAGTTTAAAAATAATTAAAATATGGTATATCATAATGAAATGAGAAATAACATCAATAGTTTCAACAATAGATAATTAATTGTGAAAGAACAAGAATCATTTTTTTTTTCAATAAAAGAATGGATTGACTTTTTACTGCTGAGTGATCTTTAAGGACCATGAACTGCTGCTAAAGGTAGACTAGATATATAAATCTGACATCTTGATAGTTTGGTACACGAGGGGAGACCTCTTGTACCATATGTATATGTATAACATTCAAACATCTTGCGCAAGTTTGGTTTTTCGAATATAATACCCCTTATATAGGGTTGTTCATTCTCAGTCTTAATATAAGAATTCGCACCAACCAATGGTTTGAATAAGCTTTTAAAATATTCAACTTGAGGAATTTAAACATGCATTGTTTAGCCGAAACAATTAGCTTAGACATTCTTAAACAGTTCTTGAATTAATGAACTATAAATCTTGCAAATGCACCAAGTGCGAATACTATAATAATATCAATGTGGAATAACTTTAAATAATTAAACCACTTAAAGTTTTAGCAAATAAATACAAGTGTAGAAACTTGCTCAACAATAATTGAATAAAGTTAGAGAACTTGCTCAATATAAAATTTGAGTAAGGTTAAGGAACTTGTCTCGTGTGTAGATTACTGTTAACCAATTCAATTTAATTTTCTCTGAATAGACCTAACATTTAATCAAGTTGATTTTTAAATTAATATCATATATACATTCATATAATAACCTCTATACTTTTTACACCTCTAACACTTAACCAAATAATTATATAGTTAAAGGTATATAAACACTTTGAAAATATTATCACCACTTGATAATATAAAACCTATATTAATTTAATATAATTCAAATTCTTAGCTCATATTATTATCAAGTTAATAATATTTTATTAATCTTATAATATTATTAATTATTTAATAATATTTTATTAACCTTCTAATATTATTAATCATTTAATAATATTTTAATCATTATCTAATATTATTAATCATTTAATAATATTTTATTAATTTGCTAATATTATTATTCATTTAATAATATTTTATTTATTTATTAATATTATTAATTATTTAATAATATTTTTTTCATTTGCTAATATTATTATTTATTTAATAATATTTTATTCATTTGCCAATATTATTATTCATTTAATAATATTTTAATGATTTTCTAATATTATTATTTTTTTAATAATATTTTATTCATTTGCTAATATTATTATTTATTTAATAATATTTTATTGCTTTAATAATATTATTATTCATTTAATAATATTTTATTTATTTTCTAATATTATTACTTATTTAATAATATTTGATTAATTTACCTATATTATTACTACTTTAATAATATTTATTTATTTTTTCTTATTAAATCAACTATCCATAATGCTAAAAATACAATTATTGGATCCAAAAATAATAAAATAATTTTTAGATTTTTTTTTTCTGACCCGAAACCAACCCAGCAGAACTGGCCCGACTTGACCAGGTTCGATTTTAATTAAAAATCCTGAAACCGGCACTGCGCCGCGTGTTGAACTACACACTGCGCCCCGACACAGTATTGCAGTAGCAAAAACCAATTTTCAGATTTTTGACAATTTTGACACTTTTGATTCAAACTTAAATAAAATAAAATATATATATCCAAATGACACAAAATCAGTGTTATTGTCTTCCTAACTTCTTGTTTTACAACATTTCATGGTTCGATAATATTTTTGAAAATGTTTTGACACGAAAATTAAGATCGAACCTTCTAGGGTTTCAAAATGACCTATTTTGTGGTAAAAGTCATAACTCCTTTGTTTTTTCATATTTTTGAAAGTTTCAAGTTGAGTTTTCTTTAAAACTCATATATGTAACTTTCTAGCCATAGAAATTAATTTTCCAACTTGTACATTTCAAACTACAACAATAAATAGCACATAGTCATCTAGGGTATTACCGGTAAAACTTAATATGAATTTTTCTTCCATTTATTAGCATACCATACATACCAAAACATGTATTAAACATGTCAAATCATGAATCTACCAATATAACATAGTTTTAGACTTCTAGACCATCAAAATAATTTTTGATCGGTTAAAAATATATTTTGACCATATAAAACATATATAGACTACAAAAATTAACTAGGAAGTAGTTAGAGCACTTTTGAATCTCTTGGACTTGTGTGCTCTTCTTCTTTTCCTTCCAAAATAAGTTATGAGACTTTATGTCATCCACCAAACTCCTCTTCTAGCAATTTTCTTAAGGAACTCTCAACTCACAAGTGTATTCTCTATTTTCCCTCTTAGAAGCTCTCACTCTTTTCTCTCCTGTGTTCTAGTAAAATGACTAACAAACATAACAAATGTGTGGAACACTCTATATATAGAGTCTCCTTAATCATCATTAACTTTCATTAATCAACTAACATAGTCAAATTAAGAGCTAATTGTGCTTACTATTGGATTGATTGACAATGTGATGGACAAGGTGAATGACTAGGGTTGGTGAACAACTATGACTTAGTGTATGATAGAAGCAACAAGAGCAACAAGCCACCCCCCTAGTGGGGCCCCTAGATTGCCAGCCAAATGAGGTTTTTACTCCCCATTTTTGATTTTTTTCTTCCTTATATAATCATATTTACACACACACACACACACACACACATATATATTGACCAATTTTGACTTTGATTTGGGCTCTACATTGGACTCTAGGATTTAATATATTGGGCTCACCCATTTAATTTGGTTGGGTTCAACTTAATTGTTCTATTGGGCTAAAATTAAATAACATATGCTACATTTAATTAAAATAAGTATTGAGCAAGTTTAATTATTATATGGATCAAGGTTTAATTAATTACATGGGCTACTAGGTTAATTTATTTGACCTAGTTTAATACATCATTTGGACTTAAATTATAATCCAATTAGACTTGCTTTGATTAATTATAACACATTGTTTTATTACTTTAAACAAATATACACATACCCATATATATATATATATATATATATATATATATATATTCATTTAATTATTTAATGTAAAATTAATTAGTACAAAATTTTTAATTCATTGGTAATTATTTAATAATTATAATGACATTTAGAATTCGTGATCATTACATATTTAGTATATGACAAGTTGTTTTTGAAGAAGTTCTTAACTGGGTCTTGAATAGACTACTAGTTGAGACTAATTTGGGGGAGAAATTATTTAGTGCTTCTGGGTATTGTCACGTAGTGCCCCCAGTCTAATTATATGCTACTATGTTAATATGTATAGTGGACTCTTTATATCTGGATCCACTGATGACAGTATATAATTGGTCTAAAAGTACTTCGTGACAATACTCCAGGAGTACTAAATAATTTTTTGATTTTGGGAGAAGAGGGTAGGAAGGTTCTTAAATATGTAAACGGTGAGATTTTTGAGAATGTGAGAGCCCATGTGAGTTAAACTATGAATTGTTTTTATTTTATTTTTATTTTAGGAACTGCTCAAGTTCTAGGTACCATTCGTGTGTTTAAAATTTTATAGAAACATAATAGATTTGTGGATTATTCAAACACATTTGATGTAAAAAAAACAGAAAATAGATTAGATTGAATGCTATCCTGATGCATTTCTACAAAAATCTGTGCTTGAACTTCAAAGTTACCAAACAAACACACATCACATCAGTAGTAGGTCATGTCCTAACAAATTTCATACTGACTGATTGCTATTCTATTTGTCATTTCACGAAAAGAACCTTATAAAAAAATAACTTTTTTTTTTACAAAAATAATTCTCTTTTTTTTTATTAATAATAATACATATTAATATAATATTTTTAAATATAACAACACAATTTTAAAATCGTGTCATCACCATTACTAAATTGCATACTATATTTAGTGTATATTTGGTTATTCAATATTTGCAGTGTTTGGTGTCTTTAGAATATTTGAAATTTCAAACGCATTTAAAAATTTTATTCGTCTACTAGCAACTTATTTTACACGCCGCTTATTAAACTCATAAACACAATAGTTAGGTCTCAAACGCAACGTACTAAAATTGGTGCGGTGCGATTAAAGATTCAAATGCTACCGACACAAACATTGTAAACATTAATAGTCGAACAAACCCTTAAAGATAAATATGAACGAAACATATATTATTAAGTGCATGTTTGGCCACACAAAGTTTGGAGCAGAAAATGTGTTTTGAAATTTAAAAATCTTATTTGTTTATAAGTAATTTAATTAAAAAATAATTTATTTAATTTACAAACACAACGTTGAACCATGGTTTTAAAACTAGACTGGACTGGCGGCCTGACTTGTAAAAACCAAAACCGGTTGGCACTACGATTCGATTTGGCCCAGAAAATCGGTTTTGGCATAACCCGGTCAAAACCCAGTTGACCACCGGTTCAACAGGTAAAAACAGTATAATTGACTCAGTGAACCGACTTTAAAATATTTTTTAATATTTTTGTATAAAAATATTTTTATTTTTAAAATTAGATATTTTAAATAATATTATAACATAATTTTACTATATTTTAACTAACAAAAAATAAAATATTTTAAAATTTTATTAATTATTAATAATATATTTTTTTTATGTATTTATGACATCGTTGAGTTAATAACGATTCGATCACTAGTTGAATCAATGACTTATCTATTCGATATTTTTTTTGATTCGATGACCGATCCAAATCCGAACATGAAAACCTTTCGTTGAACACTTAAATACGCCCTAAAAATAATGAAATATATATATATATTTGGATTTCTGCCGTCGTCCAAACGCCTAACCGAAATATCTGCTGCACTTTTTTGAAACGGATGATCAGCATAGGTTAGTTACTGATTGTGCAATTTTACGGATTGGACTGGATGACGTGGCGTCACTTGTTGAATCAGCCATTGCCTTGACAAATTATCCAACACAAATTGACTAATTGAGTGCTTATATCAACGTTTGTACACTATATTTTATTTTTTTTACATATGTGAATTCCGCTATTTAAATTATTTATAAATTTTATACATTATTTATATTATTTAATTAATTATTCAATATATGTGATGATAATATTCGTGACAACTGTTTTACACACAATTTGTGCGTATAAAAGTACTCGATAGCATTATTAATTTTTGCAAGTAAATTGGCTAAATTAAAGCGACTCCCATTTTTTTTTTTTATAATAAAAATATAAAAGGTTTGGAAGAGGTAATCTTGATAATTATTTTAACATTATCATAGCGTCTGTCTTCAACTAATTAAAAATTGATAATGGAGTTCATATATAGTTTCATTTGTAATGTTTGCCACATTGCAACGCATTAAAGAATATAAAAATCTAATGTTAAAAAATCAACTTAACCTTTGAGAAACATTGTCAATTGTCAATTTGATATATATCCAAGTCATATATAATTGACCCACGATAACATCAACGGACTCATGTTCGGATTGTTTATGTCATCACTCTTTTTTGTTATTATTACTTTTTTATTTGTTAAATGAAGATGGGATATATATATATAGGGGAATGATCCATAGCAAGCGTTTGCTATGGACACTATTCCAACAAATGCATCTTGAGCCGTTGAAATAATAATATTAATGGATGAGATGAATGCCACCCGCTATCTAAGTTAGCGGGTGGAAAAAAAAAAAAAATTCTCAGTCAACCCGCTATCTTAGATGACAAGTGGAGTGAAAAATTATTATTATTATTTTTTTAAAACTAAGCTTAAAAAAAATATAAATAAAAAATAAATTCCTCCACCTGCTACCTATGTTGACGGGTGGAGATAATTTTTTTTCTTTTGTGATTAAACTAAGTTTTAAAATAAAATAAAATAAAAAAATTTCCTCCACCCGCTACCTATGTTGACGGGTGGAGATGAAATTTTATTATTATTATTATTATTATTATTATTATTATTTTTTGTTTATACTAAGTTTTTAAAAAAAATAATAAAAAAAAAATTCCTCCACCAGCTACTTATGTTGCCGGGTGGAGAGAATTTTTTTATTTTTTTTTTACTTAAAATAAGCTTTTTAAAAAAAATAAAAAAAATTCCCCCACCCGCTACCTATGTTGCCGGGTGGAGAGGAATTATATATTTTTTTTGTTTGTTTAAACAAAGGTTTAAGAAAAAATAAAAAAATCCTCCACCCGCTACCTATGTTGCCGGGTGGAGAGGAATTATATATATATATATATATATATATATATATATATATATATATATATATATATATATATATATATATTTTGTTTAAACTAAGTTTAAATAAATAAATAAATTTCCCCCACCCGCTACCTGTGTTGCCAGGTGGAGAGGAATTAATTTTTCTTTTTTGTTTAAACTAATTTTTTTTTCCTCCACCCGTTATCTATGTTGACGGGTGGAGATGAATTATTATTATTGTTTTTTTTTAAACTAAGTTTTCTTAAAAAAAAAAAATTCTTCCACCCGCTACCTATGTTGCCGGGTGGAGATAGAAATTTTTTTTCACTCCACCCGTCATCTAAGATAGCTTAAAACTGAGAATTTTTTTTTTCCACCCGCTAACTTAGATAGCGGGTGGCATTCCTCTCATCCATTAATATCATTATTTCAACGGTTGAAGATTCGTTTGCTGGAATAGTGTCCATAGCAAGATAACGGGTAGGACAAAAAAAAATAAAAATTCATAGTCCACCCGGCATCTTAATTAGCGGGTGGAGTGAATTTTATTTTTTTTTAAACTAAGTTTAACAACAACAAAAAAACCCTCCACCCGACATCTTAGCTAGCGGGTGGAGTGAAATTTTTTTGTTTATTTTTTTTAATTTTAAACTAAGTTTAACAAAAAAAAAAAATATTAAAATCCTCCACCCGGCATCTTAGCTAGCTGGTGGAGTGAAATTTTTTTGTTTGTTTTTTTTAATTTTTTTTTTTTTAAAACTAAGTTCAACAACAACAAAAAAATTTGCAAAACCTCCACCCGGCATCTAAGCCAACGGATGGAGTGAAATGTTTTTTGTTTTTTTTTTTAAATTAAGTTTAACAAAAAAATAAAATTGCAAAACCTCCACCCCGCATCTAAGATAACGGGCGGAGTGAAAAAAATTTTGTTTTGTTTTTTTTTTAAACTAAGTTTAACAAAAAAAAAAAAAAAAAAAATTTCACTCCACCCGTTAGGTTAGATGCTGGGTGGAGGTTTATCAATTTTTTTTTTTTGTTAAACTTGGTTTTAAAAATAAAAAAAAAAAAAACAAAAAAAAATTTCACTCCCCCCGTTAGCTTATATGCCGGGTGGAGGTTTATCAATTTTTTTTTTTTGTTAAACTTGGTTTTAAAAAAAAAAAATTTCACTCCACCCGTTAGCTTAAGATGCCGGGTGGAGGTTTTGAATTTTTTTTTTTTGTTAAACTTAGTTTAAAAAAGAAAAAATTTTATTTTCACTCCATCCGTTAGCTTAGATGCCGGGTGGAGGTTTTACAAATTTTTATTTTATTTTATTAAACTTAGTTTTAAAAAAAAACAAATAACAAAAAAAAAATTCACTCCACCCGTTAGCTTAGATGCCGGGTGAAGGTTTTGCAATTTTTTTTTTTTTTTTTTTTGTTGAACTTAGTTTTAAAAAAACAAAAAATTTAAAAAAACAAACAAAATTTTTTCACTCCACCCGCTAGCTAAGATGCCGGGTGGAGGATTTCATTTTTATTTTTGTTGTTGTTAAACTTAGTTTAAAAAAAATAAAAAAATTCACTCCACCCGCTAACTAAGATGCCGAGTGGACTATGATTTTTTTTTTTTGTCCTACCCGTTATCTTAGATAACAGGTGAAAATCATCTCATCCTTTAATATTATTATTTCAACTATATATATATATATATATATATAAGTAAAGAATCTAAATTCTCGACGCGGTACATTTTAAATAACTAGACATATTTGAAAAAACCTTCATGGCTTCCAAGTTAGGACTGAAATTTAGAGATTTTCTTAAGAGTTACAGCTAAATATAATTGTGGGTGGAACTAGGGGCGGATGTATGTGCAGCCGGTGTGGACAATTGCTTATATTGAAATTTTGATTTTTTTTTCCCTTTTAAGTATATTACTTTTAATATATTTACAAAATTGAGAGACTTAAAATAAAATAAGTTATCCAAAAAAATATAATTATTTCAGGAACAATGCATAATTTACTAAATAGTTTGATACTCAAAATTTATCGAGAAGATGAGATATATTGATTATTCTTTAATATATTTGTTGATAAAATTAACACTAATATAACCGATCGCAATTGTAATGTGTATAAGATACAAGATTTTGTATGTATTCTAAAATTTTAATATCAAATGTAATAATACTCTTTCAGTCCCACAAATATATCTCGAGTATATTTTTTTATAAAAATTAAAATAAAAAAAAAAGTAAAGTGGAAGGTTTACACATGTATGGTAAAACACTTTATGTACAATGAACTTCAGTTATTACACCATTTCTTTTTCTTCCACAGTCTACATTTGAATTGGAGTATTTCAGACAAAGACTTTATGAGACAAATTTTTAATTTTATGTTTCAGTCAAAAGCATTTTTTTAGGGAGCAGGAGTAGTGATGATTTAACGGGAGATCAATAATTTCTTTTTATTTCCTTTCGTTTCCCTCCATTGGGCTCCGACGCCATTGTTGCTCAAGTTCAAGCTCATCAATTCTCCTTCTTCTTCTAACCGGCCGATGATGATTGAGATTTTTTGTCCCTAGATAGCTTCTCAAATTGGGTCCAAAATTTAATTCGATTTGGACTGTTTGGTTTTATCTTCTGTAAATTGGGTGGTATAATCCAAAGAAGAAGACGGCGACGAAGCGGCTTTATCTTCTGTGACGACCACTGGTGTCAACCCTCAAGCAGCTGGCACCACGTGTCATCCGAGACTTCCTTTGACATCAGGATAGCCTTATCCCCACGCCACCCTCCTCTTCCATATTATATATATTATCTCTATCAATTGGCCAGATTATCATCCTCGTTTTCTTAGGGTTCATCGAGTTGCGTGAAAAAGAACTGGTACTATCCATTTCTGCCGGAAAAAAGGAAAAAGATGGATCACGCCGCCGATGCTTTTCGGACCGATTTGATGACCATAACTCGGTTCGTGTTGAATGAACAGTCTAAGTACCCTGAATCTCGTGGTGATTTTTCCATCTTGCTCAGCCACATTGTTCTGGGCTGCAAATTCGTCTGCTCTGCTGTTAACAAGGTCTCTTTCCTTCTGTTTGGCAGAATTTCGAACTTGAATGTCTTGTTTACTTTTTGGGATTTGGATTTCTTGCAAGTATTTTTCTAATTTTCACTTCAAGTATTTATAGTAATCCCATTTTTTTATTTTTTTATTTTTTTTTATTTTAAAATTTTACTTCGGGTAAAATTTTCGTTGTGCTATACTTGGTCACTGAGTATAGTTGTTTTGAGCAGAACTGGGATAACAACTAGAAGTTTTTCTTGTGAATCAATATATCTGCTTGTGTTGTTTTTGGAACTTTAATTGCACAAGTTTTGCTAATATATTCGTCTAATTTTTAATAAAAGTACTTATATTTTTATCTAAGTGTTTGATGGTTGTCTATTTTTGTTTTTATCTACGAATTACTGGCTAAGGCGATATGCTATTAGTTTGTGAATAATGGTAGTAGGTAGTACTAATGATTCATTCATTATGCTAATAGTTAAAAGTGTTTATGTATGTGTTAGTCGAGCTGAAAGTGGAGCACTATAGGTGCAAAGGAATATACTCTTTTGAAAGGAAAACAGAGAAAAGATATAGTTGGAGTTTTATGTTCTCTGCCATTAAATTCATGTAACCATAATACAAACATGGCTAAGCCAATTTTTCTTTATTTTAGTACTGATTAAGTTCAATAATCTACTTTCTTTTGATATTAAGGTATATGGAGTTTTTGTTTTGCCTTACTTTGCTCCAATGTTTTCAGAATTACTGAAGGATGTATGTAAAGTTTATTAAATTTTTTTTGCCTATAAGAGAATCTGATACTATAAATTCTTAGTTGTAGTCAGAAAGGATGTCCGTGAACAAATATTTGATACTCAAATGGGACTAATTTGTTCCTAATAATGTTTTGTGTTTTTTGGATGATGAAATTGTCTTGTTGTTGAACTCCACTTCATTCTATAAATTGTGCTTAATCTGTTTATTTTTGTTGTGCAGGCGGGTTTAGCCAAGCTTATTGGACTTGCTGGTGAGACCAATGTGCAGGCAAGTCATTTCAATTTCCTTCCATTTTCCACTGATTCGCCCTCGTGATTAGCCTCCTTTTAGAATATTATACAAGTTTGTGTTTCTAACTTAAGGGTGAAGAACAAAAGAAACTGGACGTGCTCTCCAATGAAGTTTTCGTCAAGGCTCTGGTCAGCAGTGGCCGAACAGTGAGTCACTATCCACATGTTTAATCTTCAATGTACATTGATGGAATTATTGTGTTGTTCCTTAAGTGCATCAATCTTCTTCCAGTGCATCCTTGTCTCTGAAGAAGATGAAGAGGCAACCTTTGTAGAGAAACCTAAGCGTGGAAGGTGTTTCCTGCTGCTCTATATTGTTGGATACTTCCTCATCTTTAGCTCTGTTTTTCAATGTTATATATATGTAGAATCTAGACTGCTGTCAGTTATATAAACTGAGTTAATTCTGATTGTGCAGGTATTGTGTTGTTTTTGATCCATTGGACGGATCCTCAAACATTGACTGTGGTGTTTCTATTGGAACTGTATGATTCCTCATACCACCCTATCTTTGTTATTTTTGTAAATGAAATATTCTTCAAGTAACTTGATGTTGCAGTGATCAATTGGATATCTTCTCTTTCATCTAGATCTTTGGGATTTATATGATGAAAGATGGCGAAGAACCCACTTTAGAAGGCGTACTGCAACCTGGGAAGAATATGGTAGCTGCTGGCTATTGCATGTATGGAAGCTCTTGCACGGTATGAAGAATTGCTTTTTGTATAGATGTTGAGTTTGTTTTTCAATACAGCTTGCTGTGTTTTTTAAAATGTCTTTAAAGTTGACTGAAACAGAACTAATATAGCTTTTATTAACCTGCTACCTTTGGAACTGGAATTGTTAAAAAAAAAATGTGGCATGAGATACAAACACTTGAATGATTTGTCTCTCATGTTCTTCTTTCTGCAACATTTTACTTTTAGAATGATAAACCATTTTCGACTAATATATTTCGTTTTTTGGTTCTACAACTCACGAGAGTTTCAGCCTTCAGTGTAAAACTGTGATGTGACGTTCTACTCATATGTCTGTCAATATGTTTTTCAGTTTGTGTTAAGCACCGGAAGTGGTGTAAATGGCTTTACCCTTGATCCATCTCTTGGAGAGTTCATACTCACTCATCCAGACATTAAGGTAAGTTCAATGGTTGGCTAAGTTACCCTTATTTTTTGATACTCAAGTTCACCGCCACTTTCAGATCCTATGCAAACTTCTTCTCATAAATGCTAAACTGTTTGACCTTCTTAAGAATAAACCTGGAAACTCTGTTTTCAGAAATAAGTATTACATACATATTTATGTAAAAATGTAGCTAAATTTTCTGGCTGAGATGATTTGGAAAGGAGCGATATTACTTGGAACTTTAGTATATCTTTTTACAAATGCTAAAAAAATAAGGGAGTTGATATTTCTGGTGCAAGTGATGCAATACACAGTTATAACATGTACATTTAATAGTTTACGTGGTGCTGAAAACAATAAAAATTAAGCCGGAAATACACCTTTGCAAGAGGCTTTAATCATTGACAAAAATGAGTAATGAGTTGTCAAAATAACCAAAACAAACTTGACAATTCTCCCTTACTCCCTCCGAGTGAGAACGAGGGCATTGAATCTGCTTTTCAATTTGATGTGACAACATTCAAAGTACAAGTTGGATTGAATTTTAAAACTTCAGTAAACCTATTGCTCGCCCTTCACCGACTCCTTTTGTAAACTTCACTTGCTTGGTACCCTTTACCAGTTATTCCTTCCTCGAGCAGAGTAGCAATGCGGCAGGACAAATAAACATCTATGAGACTAACTTTTCCATGACTATAGTTTTACTTTTTAATTCATCTAACAATTGATAATTGATCCATACTTCTCTTTTTTCAATATATCAATTGTATCAATATTTAATGTGCATCACTGGTTTAAATTTTAACATTCCTCGTATCATATTTTATTGCCCTTTTTCCACAACTTGATTTTCTAGCTTTACCTGAACTCTGAGTGATCTTTCATGGATATATCTATTGCAGCTTCACTGTTATGTTTAAGGACACATAATATTTCTTACATGACACCACGGTTTAGTTTTGCATGGCTTGTTGTTTATTTATATTATCCCTGTGTGCACAGATTCCAAAGAAAGGAAAGATATATTCAGTGAATGAAGGAAATGCCAAGAACTGGGATGGTCCAACAGCAAAGTATGTCCAAGTCTAACAACATTGTGTAATTCTCTTATTTCATTGTAATAATTTATTGTTGACAATTTTTAAATTCCAGGTACGTGGAAAAGTGCAAGTTCCCCAAAGATGGTTCATCAGCAAAATCTCTAAGATACATTGGAAGGTACAGAGATTACGAACTAGAATTATGTTAGGGGTGCAATGGTTTATCATCCTCATCATTGGATTAAAATGAAGGATTCTGGAAATTTTTAGGGAGAAATAATAAACAGACCTCACTAATATGTTCATGTTATCACCAAGTCATGGTTAGTGGTTTGTTCCTTTCTCCTTTTATATATTATTAATGATTTTAAGTTAGAATCAGGCATTCATTTAAATTAAGTTTTGAGAATGAAGAAAGTATTTTGACTTTCTATTAATTTAATCCCTATTTATCTTATTTACGAAAGCAGTGAATTGATGAAAACAATTGTACACCTACCCTAGAATACAAATTTGAGCCTTTGACTTGTGCATGGGATGAAAACCATTACTGCATGCAATTGCGGGGAAATCCTTGCCTCTAGGAAGACGAAACTGTGGTAGAAACTGGCTTTAGTATTAGTTTGGACTAGTCTAGATCACTATGAGAACTACCCATGATAGACCTTACCTCCACATATTTGGTTGGTAAGAATGCATGTGGCCCCAGTCATGCTCTCAGGGCTCATTCAACCGATAGTCGAGAATTATCTAAATTTTCTTCAGTATTCTCATTCTTTTGGTTGGCCAGAATATTGTAACAGATGCCAACTCCACCCTTTTATAATACATGCTCTCGAATTTTGATCTCCAGCATGGTAGCCGACGTTCATCGCACATTACTTTATGGTGGTATCTTTTTGTACCCTGCTGATAAGAAAAGCCCCAGTGGTAAACTTCGGTACGTCAACTGCAGACACTTAAAGAATAAACTTTATGCTAATACATAATTAAACATTGAGCTGTGACTAGGTTTTGGTGTTAACTTGTTTAAAACAGGGTTCTGTATGAAGTCTTTCCAATGTCTTTCTTGATGGAGCAAGCTGGAGGTCAGGCATTTACTGGCAAGGAACGGGTATTTACTTGGGGAACTCTTTGACATGCACAAGTTGCTATTCAATTTGCATGCTCCCTTTTTGCTTGATATGAACTCTTTGACATGCACAAGTTGCTATTCAATTTGCATGCTCCCTTTTTGCTTGATATTTATAACAACTTCATTTGTGGTTTATCGTTTAAAAGAAAGTTGAAAGAAAGGGGCACCAGTTTTAAGCATTTTATGATGCTCAAACGGAGGATTGTGCATATATATATATATATGTAGATGATCCATAGAAAATATCGACTTTGGATCAATTTCTGGCCACCATATTTAGACTCTCTATTTTGAGATCGAACGGACAAGATTTTAAAAAAATTACTCCCATTGCAACATTGTTGCGGTATGAGACTTTCCTATTGCAAATTCGCAATATTGTGTAGAGATGTGCTTGTGTTGCGGTAGGCAAGTCTCTTACCGCAATATTGTTGTTGCAGGAAAGTTGTATTTTTAAACCGTGAGTGTCAAAGCTTATAATAAACGGTGAAGATGTTACGGCCTAAGGTTTTATAGCCATCATTTACTATGGATCAGCACCTATATATATATATATATATATATATATATATATATATATATAGTATTGATGGCATTGACATAATGAATTCTCTTTGTAGGCACTTGACTTGGTTCCGAAGAAGATACATGAGAGGTCTCCAATATTCCTTGGTAGCTACGATGATGTCGAGGAAATCAAATCACTCTATGCTGCTGACACAAAATAATAACATTTGAAGAGAACTTGGTTTTTACAATGCAGTTGTGCAGCTGCTAGTTACTGATTTATATTCACAAGGCAGAGCCTGAATCTTTCATGAAGATGTAATATTAATAAACTCTTTACTAACGAAAAAGCAGGTATGCCGATCACACAGCTCTTGGCCTCTAGCTATTACCTGTGGTTGTTGGCAGGCAGAGAACTATGCCATAATGCCACAAAATAAGTAATGCTTTTTCAGATCTTATTTCCATTTATTTAGGACCTATTTGTACCCTGCACAATGAGGACATAATGTTTTCACCCTTGGATTAAAAGAACCTTTTGAAAATTCCAGCAATTTAGGATGGAGGGGCCCCATGTATTAGGGTCTGGTTAGGCGTGGAAGTAGAATTAGAGTGTGAAATTACACCAAGTATGTTTGAAAAGTTTTGGAATTAGAATTTAGAGACCAATTTTAACTAAATTAAAATTCCTTTATTGTTTGTTTTTGTTTTGAAGAACAATCAACCAACTAAGTAGAATATTATTAAACCAAATCATCAGAACTAGAATACTAAAATGAAATTTCTCCATCCAAAAAGTGAGACATGAAAAACTATTGATTGAACCACGAGCTACTCTATTCCCGGCGGTTCGACCAACATAACTAAAATCAAACTCCTCAAAGTCACGGCTCATCAAACGACATTCCTCAATAATACCATTGAAGTAAGAACTATCGGATTGGGCATTAGATAGACAATCAATAACTCTACTATTCTCACTTTCATCAATCAATTTAATGAACACGAATCCTTTAGAGAATCAGAGACCATTTCTCACTGACAAAGCCTCTGCACAATCAACCTCCATATTACCTTGAATACTATCAATTCCAGCACTATAACTTTCCCAAAGTTATAACAGAGCACAAACCCAATACCAACAAACCCA
This sequence comes from Hedera helix, assembly GCA_947179155.2. Classification (NCBI taxonomy): domain Eukaryota; kingdom Viridiplantae; phylum Streptophyta; class Magnoliopsida; order Apiales; family Araliaceae; genus Hedera; species Hedera helix. The sequence goes on from OX359285.1 coordinate 17,715,069, forward strand.
TTGCCCCCAACGGAAGAATAACAATTAACCTTGACAACTGAAATAGTCCCTTTTTTCCTAGCGAGTATGGACACTTCTCCTTTCCCCAGCAAGATCAGAATGAAGCAAAAGACGGGTAGCTTTGAATTCCAAAAAATAACACATACTCCTCACCACGCCAAAAGCAGGGCAAGTGACCATTTCCCCATGAATGACACTATTTTTACCACTCCAAATACTCCAAGCAACCATTGCAACCACACAGTTGTTCAGCGTCAAGGTGTTTTTTCAAGGGAACAACCCAATCATCAAAGATTCCATTAGCTAACCGATCACAAACTAAAAGCCAAGTGGTATCACAAACCAGGAAGCAACTGCCGCTGGGCATGAAATTAATGCATGTAGCAGTTTCATTCCTCAAATCCTTAAATCGGGGAGAGGGCTCCGACCCTAACCCTCTCCTATAGTAGAGGTTAGCTCTATATGGGATAAAGTTTCCATTGGAGACTACGTCTAGCAATCAAGTCATCCACCAATAGATTATCTAAATTACACTTGAAAGGCAGTGACTTAAAAGTAGTAGGCCAAGCGATTCAAATACCCCAGTTAGCCTCGACTGATAAACCATCACCAATTTTCCACCTTAAACCACGCACCCAACAATGTGTTAGCTTGCCAAATGAAAATTAGGGGCACTGATGTAACATTTTCCTATATAATCATGACACTTCCCTAACTCAGCTTCCAAGGCTTGGTCTGGTTTGTATAAGGCTCGGGCACCCTCACCCTATAAGAGCTAGCTTTTAGGGATGAGTTCTACCCGAGTCTGTAACACCCACCAATATTTGCTTATCAACGAGTTCAAGTCAGCAGTAGAGGGGTTGCCTGTGCCACAGAACAAACAAATACTGAATTTCTCAACACTAATCCTCTGGCCCGGAAGCCAAACTATGCTCCAGGATAACCTGGTCAAGACCCTCACTTTCTTTGGTTCCAACAGACGCAAAAAGCAATAAGAACTACTCATTCATAATTGGAATTGCATTAAAGTTGCTCTTACTTTCATTAAAACTAGAATGAATTCAGATTGGTACAGAAGTACAATTCAAATTCTACAGTTGTTCGAAATGCCAAAATCCAAATTGAGGGGCTCAATTCCATTTCTGAAGGTATAATAAAAATAGTGAAAAGTGAAATTACATGAAAGTAGAAACTTCAACTTTCACCTTTTTATCTGGAATAGTAGGAGTGGAGAGCTCAAGTTCTCTATATTTCCAGCAACAAAAAGGTTTCTTGCTTCAACAAAAGCAATTTGACTTCCTCAGTAATGAAATATAAAGCATTTTTCAAGACACTGAGATTAATTCTGTAAATAACATTATGATTGCCACACAAAAATCTAAATGCATAAGACTTTTTCCGAAAACGAATTTACTTTTCTGATATTTCTCCCAAGTGAAGGTAGAAGAAAGTAAACACAAGAGTACAGAACTTTGATATTCTGAAATGTCACCTGTAACATGTCCCATTAGGAATCGCATCATATAATCCAAACTACATTACCTTTTAACAAATGATAATTAATCCAGTTACCTTAACTTTAAGTAAAGATCACCAGAGATCATCGAGTATATAACAGCACAACACTGGATAAGTTTGGGTAGGATTTACCATTAGAATTGCTTTTATATAAAGACACGTCTCATGCAATCTAGCACTTATATTTTCACATATTAACTTCTCCTGTATGGTTTCTGAACATAATGGGAAACAGAAGCAGCTGGCATTATCCTCTAAAATTAACTCTTCATTCCATACCTGTAATGAAGGTGAGTCAAACTTAGAGAGATTTAAGGGCCAAACAGGCTAAGACTCCCATACAAATCAGCAATATATGAATGATGACTTGCCAATGTGCTTGCCCTGATGGAACTAGCATTGTGTACTTGCTGGTGAGGTAGCAGTGAAACTTTTTTACTAACTCTTCCAGCCCAACGCTTTAAGATGAGTTTGTTTTAGTTCCATGTGCTTCCCAAGACTGCACAAACAGCATAATTAGCAACAAAAAAAACATTGGTAGTTGTACTTCAAAACTAGCCAAGAGAACGGACTTGTTAAGGATGTAGGTATTGCATGATGTTAAACCATATGTTGGATGCAATGAAAATGGTTTCTGGAAAGAATATGTTGAATCGGTTCCTCTTTTATGCAGGACGGGTTGAAAATAGGTTTCAAATAGAGATATATATGAGAAGAAAGGGTTAAGGAACCTATCCCTGCACGGGACCTGGAGAGACACATAAAAAGCACATGGTTTGAATCTCAAAACTAATATATTCAACTCTCAGAGTACAATACTTGTATAGAGCTCCTTACACTTGGAGGCCACGTATAATTCTAATAATTTGAGTGCCTAATTTACTGGGGAAACAAGTCCTAATTACTTACCACATAATTCAAATATGATAACAAGAAAACAAAAAACAACCTCCTAATAATAATAATAATCTACTACTATTAAAAATTTAGTACATTGATTTACCTCATAAATAATATAACTTAATTACTAATTTCTTTGATTCCCATATATTGCTTCAAATCACGTTTTTTTGAGTAAACTTAAATAGTCTCAAAATATATTGAATCTAAGTTTGAGGTACTACCACACATTTACAGTTTTACTATCTCAATCTAAACATTTAATCTTGAATCTGTTAACTGTTCTCCAACATAGATTAATTTACACAAAAGCGTATGAAATTCATGAATTGCAATTCGATACATTTTAAAAGGCCCTCCCTTCTGTTAAAGGTTTATCATGTCTGAAAATATGTGCAGTGTGTGCACATGGTCTATGTGTACATATTACCTTTCCTGCTTCACAGGTAAGGGCGGGATTTGGAGTTTTGTACTTTTTTTTTCCTTTTCTTTCTATTTATTTTCAAGCCAGAGGGAGGGCACCGAGAAATGTAACCTAGGAAGTATCAAGAGCACACTTACATAAGGTCTGGTGGAAGCCTGAAAGCCCCAATACGTACACGCTTAAGTGAGTAAATCTGAGAAAAGAAGGATGTGAACTCAATCTCAGAGCATAATCAAATGGGATCAAAGTATTCTGGATAAATATACTAAAATGGTAGGCTCAATCCAGCAACAAGCATTACATACAATAACTATGAAAGGAAAGGATTTATCTTTTGTAAAGCTAGTGTGGACGTGTTTTATAATTAGAGAACTAAACAGAATCAAAGACTTAGAGCCTACAGGTGCTACCGATTATGGAAACTTGTATAATATATATTCAGCATCAAGTTATGGAAATAACTTATAATAAGAAAAAGAAAAAAAACAATATGGAAGAAGAAAGTCAGCACCCACCAAGGGGACCGAAGCATCAGTTCTATCCGTTACACCATGGGTTAGCATCTTAAAAATCCCCAAAAAAATATTAATTACTGGAAAAATGCTCCCTAACTTGAATTTCACTCACTTAAAGATCTAAAAGTTATAGAAAGTACTCCCTCCATCTATGAAAAGGTGTCCTACTTTCTTTTTATTTAACTAATAAAAGGGTAGTGATTTTTAGGACAGAGGCAGTATGTAATCACTCCTAGAGCTGAAACAGCCATGATTCCCTACTTAAACTGGTCAAATTTGACAAATGAAAACATACTAATTTCACTTTAAAATAAAAATACACATAAAATTCCATACGCTCCAAATTTTGACCAATTGATGTTTGCTATAGTCATGGATATCAAAGAGTTCACAGAATAGCCTTGACAGTTGACACTAATTTATACTGCCTTTTCCTCCAAAGAATGGCATAAGTACAAGTTTACTGATGTCAAATTAGAATATTATAATATAATTCCAACTTTGCATTTTGTATTCGGCTTAAAACTAATAACTTTCTTAAAAATATGGGCCCCACAATGAAGGTAATAGTTCTTCTTTATAGCACATTATACCTTTTAACTTCAGTATTTGAATACAAAACTTTTTCTTTGGGGGACAAAGGGAGTACGAAATACACACACACACACACACACACATCTAAACAACCAGCGGCATATAAGCCTAAAACAACATCACTAAAATTGAATTAAAACTAATACTTGAGTGCTGGCCACCACTAAGAAAAATAAGCAAAATTCCACGATTCGTTTTTCCTCAACTTTGTTTTTCCTTGAGCTCCTATGGACTACATAACTAATTTACGATACGTTGACTTTCTCATATCTGCCTGCAATGCTCAAAATATCATTTAGATAAACAAGTTCTCCACATTAACTTTACAGCAGAGATGTTAGTCATGGTTACAGAGATGTAGGAGGCATAGTTAGGATGTGAAAATGGACTGATCAAGAAGCATTAACTAACCTTAAGTCCAGCATTTTTTATAAGTTCTCTAACTTCATGATTTCTTCCCTCATGAACCTGTGCAAAAAGTTTAAGCAAATTGAAGTTAATCCTTCACACTAGGTTAGCCTTTTGAAACTGAGAAAGGTAAAAGAGCAAATTAGCAACTAGTCACTCTTCCCCTTAACTTATCAAGGAGATGTACACATACCAAAGAGCAAATTAGTAAGTAATGATTCCATATTCATACATTTCTAGTAATTGTTCAGCTGACTTATTTAAGCAATTAATGTGTTCCGAAGGTAAAGGTAACCACCTAAGGCTAAGCACCATAGTGCTTCCCATTATATACTATATTCTCTGAACGAATTAAAGGCTGCCAATAAAATTTCCAAATATAGAGAACTATCTTTGTAAGTCAGAGGTACTATCTAATACTAAGATGTGACAAACAAGTAAAATTCTATTTTTTGTGCGAGAAAATGTGAAATTCCCTAATTAAAGAATAAGTTGAAATTTTAGCTTTTGTATTTCTACCACACAAAGTAGTTGATAATGGTTTGAGGTTACAATATACATAGGCATATGTCTATTACAACTATAAAATTCATATCTCGCAGAAGAAAAAATTGGATAGTAAACATAAAGGTAGATGCAATAATCATACACAAAGCAAAACTCTAGTTGAATGCAAATACTGAATGCTTCTAAATGAGCAGAAAATAAATTACCACAACACGTATTCGAGGTCTTGGTTTGTCAGGCTGTTGTGGTAGTAGCTCCACGGCATCTGGGGTGCAATGGACACCATCTATAACTGTCCCCTCACTGATTGCTACTAAGTGCCGCTTATTAACTACGCCATCAATTGTTGCAATATATCTACAACCACAAAAGGTCAAAATTATATAAGCACAATAATTATATGAAAGAGGTAAGAGAAGTAGAACAAAAGTCAGATAATATGAGAAACTGATTCAATTTAAAATCAAAATTTGATAGTACAGAGAGTTGCAATCAGCACAAGAAACAAACTGTAATAGAGAAACATTACTATTATAATTCACCATTAAACTTCAAGTGTCATTCCAACATACAAATCATTACATTGCATTGCATGCGGTTTTAAGCTTTGTTGTAAAATAACATTTCATGGCAAGGGAATATTCACATTAAAACCCATCAAATATTAATAAAAAATAGAAAAAAAATTAAATGGAAACTTACTCCTTTGATAAACTAGAACTAGGGTGCGAAATTTTTTGAGCAAATTCCCCTGCATAAGCAAGCAGTTGGTTTAAATTAGTCCAATTTATTATCCTTCTCGAAATCTACACTCATAATATCTTAAACCTCCGTGTACTTGCCATCATTGGTTACAATAATCAGCCCACTTGTGCCAACATCAAGGCGGCCAACAGTAAACAGCCGTGGTTTTGGTTGTCCCACATTTCTTTTGTCCTGGAAGAGCACCAAAGATAGCTAATACTAAGGAACACACCAACTACCCATATACACCTAGCAAGTCTATGTCCAGGATAAGTTTTGGACATACCCAACTCTTCAAGTAATCATCAAAAAGCGATATAACTGATTTTGTGTCTTTCTCCCCTGATGAGCATATGTACCTGCAATAAAGTTAAACTTCTCGACTTCAAAATACACATAGAAGTTGAACCAAAGTTGAGTAAAGAACTTGAATAGACAAAGAAGACAAACCCCTTTGGCTTGTTTAGGGCAAGATAGACCTTTGGAGGAAGCTTCTTGGGAAGGCGACTTCCATTGACATAAATCACATCCCTTGCAGGATCAACTTTAGTCTGCCCATTTTTCAATTTAATGCTATATCAATATTAACATAAAGTTCCTAATTCTAATAATCACAATAACACATTTTTATGATCAACTGAATCAATCCATCGATCAAATAAACTAAACTACAATGTAACTAAGAAACAGTTATCTTTTAATCAAGAGTAATAAAGAAAAAACTACACTAATAAAAATCTCAAAATATTTCAAAGATACACATTTTGAAATGAACCTGACCTGAGGAGTATTGCACACAGAACCATTCACAGTCACTTTGCCTTCAAAGATAAGCTCTTCACTACTTCGTCTTGATGCCACTAATGAGATAAACAACATTATTCAATCAACAAACTTTCAACTAATTATATAAGCAACAAACACAAAAACTCACACAGTAGCACGCATAGTAAAACAGAAAAATTGGGTAATGAACCCCAAATATACAGTTTACATGAAAATTTATTGAAGCCAATGCAATCCCAATTCAGAAATCAAATAAACTAAATTTAAGAAAATAATATACTTCATACAACACATTTACATATAATCCACTATGCAGTTACAAATGCTAAGCTCACCTCCGGCGGCAGCGAGTACTTTACTAAGCCTCTGCGGCGGATCCCTAAAATTTTCATTATAAAACCTCCGAGCAGCCTTCGAATGTTTAGGCTCCGAAGTCAAGACTGCTTTGCTCAAATTATCTTTTTTCTTTTTCTTACTCTTCGAGGCAGACGATTGAGTTTTGGCGTGGGACATGGCGTGGAGAAGACGCGCCGGCGGGGTGGATTGGAGTGTGAGGTTGCCATTTTCGTCTCGGACAATCCACGGGATGAATAATTGCTGCGCGAATTCTTCCGGCGAGTCGGAAATTGACTCAGGATTGGAGTCATTCTCGGGGGGTTTTATGGTTTTGTGGGGTTTGGGTTTGGGAGGTGCGAAAGTGATGTTGAATTCGGTGGAGGAAGAGGGGAGAGAAGAAGTGATGATGGTTCGGAGGCGGCGGGGAGTAGTGCGGGTGAAGGTGAGTGGTTTATAGAGGTGGAGGGTGGTGGTGGTGATGAAGGCGGATGCGGCGGAGAGCGCAGCCGCTATGGCCGCCATTGGTGGTGGTGGAAGGTTTTTGGAGGTTTTGGTGAAGGCAGTGGAGTTGAGATATGAGAGACGGGTAGGACAGTTGGAATAGTTGGAGTGGACAGTTAATGGGCTTTCTACTCTCTCCCCTCTCACTTTTCTCTGGAGAAAATTAGGCCCATTCTCTGAAATAAATTTCTGTTAGACATTATTCTATGCATTATTCTCATTTTCTATTCTTACTTATTAACTTATCTCTCCGCATATTTCTCCTTTAATTATGACAAATTTATCTTATTAATTATCTTTAATTATTAATATTTTAAAAAATTACACCCAGATAAGTGTGCGCCCACCAAACTAGTAAATATATAAAGGACCTTGGTTGGAAATGTCCAATAAAAAAAATATGGTTCCAAAAATAAGAGTTTCATTTATAAAATTTATAAACTTAAAAAATTATTTATATCCCGATAAATTTATGACGAAATTAAATTGTGACTAGCGTGGAATCTAGGAGATAAAATATAATAAATTAAGGTATAATTATTATTAATTCTTATATATCTCATGTATGCACATCCATTTATATCTACTATCGACATATGTAGCAAGACTTCATAAACTTTAAATATATACTCTATTTGTTCTAAATATAAAATTATTATCAATATGTAAAAGTTAATTTGAAATATCTTCATGCTTAAATTGAGATTAATTCATTTAAATTTAGTTATTACAATGATTAATTTTATAAAGTATTTAAAAAATAAGAACAAATATTAATTATAAGATATATTATTTTATAATTATTAATGAATTATATTAATTTTAAGTTTAAAATATCTATAATTATATTTCGAAAGTTAATAATTATATTATAATTACGTTAAAATGGAGGGAGTATTTTCTTTCCTATTTATCTTCAAGTATAGTTGTAGTTTAGTAATAGTAACATGAAAGTAAAATAATTATCTTTTTTTACAATAGATTGTTTTTTGAAATAAAGGGAGTATTAAGGACATTGAATATGGTGATCATGATTCACTTTCATAAAAGACTGGTGTAATGCATATTATGACCAAAATATACGTAATTGACGAATTATTTTTAGAAAAAAGAACAAAACAAACCAAGAGACTTTTAATATCTTCGCTTTTAATTATTTGATAAAAGTGAATGAAATAATTCTGAATATTTAAGTAATTTGAATGAAATAGAAGTCTGAATATTGAAATAAAAAAAATTATTTGATAATTGATATGTCTGCAAAATCTGAATAATAATTTTTTTACTATTTTACCCCTTCTGAACTATGCTGAATAAGTATATAAGTTTAATATAATGTTAATTATGCAGTATTTTAATAATTCAAACAAACTTATCAATAAAGTATTAAAAAATTCAAACAATTTCAATCCAAATTTCATAAAAAATAGAAAAAATAATATGTTAAACAAATGTGTTAACATAATAATAAAAATATTAAAATTACACTAATTTTTGATTTAATATTAGAATATATTCAAAATCAAAAAATAATATGAATAATATAATAAAATTAAAACAATGGGGTAAGCAGCAGAAGATTGTAGGGTGGAATGAGTTTCTTCTCTCTCGTTGAGTTTATCTAGTTCAAGCCACTATTCAACCCACTCATTTAAAACTCATCGAGACTTGAGCAATTAACATCTCCATCCCAAAAATAAATTGAATTTTACAAATGAAGGTGAAAGATTGAGAAGTATTTTCTGGAGAAGAACTGATAAGTATTTTCTGTGCTCCGTGACTTCCAGATTAGTCACCAGATACTACTCGAAAAGATTGACAAGTATTTTCTGTACTCCGTGACTCCCAGATACTAATCGGAAGACGGATTCATTGGAGAAGAAGTTGACGGAGCTTTCAACCAATCTCACAGAAAATGGTTTATCATTTTTGATTTCTTCCGTCTTCTATTGTCAGAGGATATTACGATAAAAGGACCATTAAGTTGTTCTTCTGACCGAATCAGTTATAGAGATATTAGGCTTATTCGGTCAGCGGAAATAAGTTCTATTCAGAGATATATGTCTTCCAATCAAATGGTCTTAATGGCTGCACGAATCAGATATAAGGCCATTTATACCTATTCAGTTGTAATCAAACAGCGCTTGTTCTAAATATCCTATATGGTTAGGGTACGCCGGCTATGTGTCTCCGTCAACAGTTGTCCAGTTCCTTTTGATGTCTATAATCGGGGCTTAGATCACCTCTTACTAAATTTCTCTGCGTCGAGATCTATGACGACAAACGGTATGTACCGTGACTATAGATCTATAAAAAAATAATACTATGACGACGGGATATATCATCGCCATAAACTCTAAAAATCGTCGCTATATGTGTGATATAGAGAAATAGATAAATTTGGGAACAAGTGATCTCATCAAACTGTGGAATACATTTGTACTTACCTTTTGCTTTTTGCACAAAAAAAAATAAAAATGGCTACGAACACCACGATATATCAAAATCTCCTTGGGAAGGACTAAACCAAATTGTTAAAGATAGAGAGAGGTAAATAGAATAGAAGATCCCTTGGTTTGTCGTCAAGCTTAACAAGAATTTGCAAAACAAGCCTCACACAATGCTTAAATGAGCTGTGCACTTTTTGGCTCATTTCTGCGGGAGAAAATTGAGGTTTCTTGTGTCAATTTTATGATCTTTTGGGTTTAATACAAAGCACTAGACAGACTGAAAATAAGAACGTTGACTAAGAATCTGGGAAAACCATTAGAATGACAATTTTGATAAAACTGCAGCTCCACTGAGCACTGATATAAAATCTTCTTTCCACTTACCATCTTAAGGAAATTAAATGATGCATAAACAAGTAATGGATCATCTATATCTCTACTGAGAATCAATTCTATACAGACCGTCTTTAAATTAGTGTTTTTATATCATCCAATAAGAATTCATGATTTTCTTTTAAAACGCAAACAATTGAATGGCGTAAAATCGCTAGTTTGTAGAATTAATTTATTCTCACATTACAAGTACAGTATACAAATAAGCAAATCCTAAAGACATGATTAACACAATTTACTAATACTATGAAGCTGATTTAACTTATGTGAAATTCCCCACTAGCACGAACCTCCCTAACCCTCTTTTCATACTCATCCTCTTCTTCTAAATCCTCCTCTTCCTCTGCAAGCTCCTTGCTTTCTTCATCTTCTTCAGTTCCCCAACCAAAACCCCCTATATCCCTAGACGAAGGTGGTGGATTCCTTGCCTCTCCCACAATTTTCATTATATCTTCGATGCTTTGGAGGGAGACGCTTGGGTCATCTCTTTGGTAGTAGCGAGCTTGAGCCACCTCTGTTAACTCCCTTGGCAAATTCTTTAGGAACCATGGGTGATTCTTGATTTCTTTGATTGTAATCCTCTGCAAAAATGCAAAGCAAGTGATATGTATACTCTTTCAAGAACTCCCATGATTTTTTCTTAATGCAAAATGTAATAACTGACAAGTAAATTGATATCCTTCACAATTATTGAACACACAGTGTCCTAGATTAACTTTAATATGCGTTCAAATGTTTTTTTTTTATTTGAAAAGTCAAATGGGACTCATGTCCGAGTTGATAAACTAAGTACAAAGCGAACTCTCATGATTTTTTCTTAACGCTAAATGTAACAACCGATGAGGAAATGATGCCCTTTTTAATAACTGAAACTACGAGTCGGTGTTCTAAACAAACCTTAATATGAGTACAAAAAATTTTGAAAAATCAAATGAGACTCATTTCGGGGCTTAGGGAGTAAAGGAATGGAAAAGGACACATACCCGGGAAGAATTTGCAACAAATATGCGAGAAAGTAGGTGTCTACAATCTTGAGAAATGTGAACATAGTCGGGGATTTTGTATCGAGTGGCCATTATTCGCTGAAAAATAATGACAATAAAAAAATTTCAGACAATATTTTTCCATCTTAATTGAGAGCTAATTAATGATTTGAATCAAACAGGAAGGTTAGAAAATTACTCCGATTGTTTTCCTGAAATTTTTGGGGTCATCTGGATCTTCAAAAGGGTATGCTCCCACCAACATAACATAAAGAGTTACTCCACAGGACCATACATCAGCCAACTGAGAAAAAGAAAGATAAAATCAATGAACTAATCATAGTATTTTAGATTTTTTTTGAAATAATTTTTCAATCTGTTGATGTAAATATAACTGTCTTAACTAATTTGATCAACAGTTAAGCTAGAATATAATTGACCATCCATTGAAATTTGTGTTATAGAAGTGTTCACCTCAATAGTTTTGGTTTCAATTTTTCAACTTGTTTAGTCCAATTTTTCAGTTTTTCATAAAATTGTTGATAATGTCATAACAATAAGAAAAATTGTCTTGAAGTTAAATTAGTGTAAAAGTTTCGCAAAATATATTATTCTGACAGCATAAAATATTTCTCTGATATTATCAACAACCCTCCAAAAATGAGCAATTTCAACTTACTTGTGCTTATGAGTTGCAAAGAGAGGCATTCCCTGCACTTAGATTAATTAATTGTTTTTTGCTAAATTAGATTAATTAATTGTTCCATAGTCTAGTCTACAGTTCGATGTTTTCTTTGAAGCGTAACAACTGACTAGTGTCATTATATAATTAAGACTTGTAATTTAATAAACTTAGAACGTAAATCATGCCTTGAAATTAGTGGCAAATTAATCTTGAAGCCACATGATGGGCACATGGATGGTGCAGCTCAAAAGTGGATTCATGACAAAGCAAACACTAATGTAAGTGCTTTTGTTGCCAACTCGCATCAGCACTCGGCACTAATTAAAGGAGTGTATAAAGAATTTTGTCTACAGATCAACATTAACAAAAAAGTGATGGGTCATTTTTGAAGCGATCATTAAGTGCTCACTTATTGAATATTTAATTACGGGATTAAATCTTAAAAATAACCTCTAATTAATTATATATAAATACAAGTATTTATAAGTTTTATGTACAGGTTACGACCAACACTACAAGATTTCTGATAAGAGTTATCAAGAGGAATTCTTACCATTTCGTATTCCATATATTTCATATATCGAGTACTATCGTTTTAAATTATGATGCGAGAACTAAATGTCTTGTGTATTGTACTATAAATAGCGTTTTTCATATCCAATTTCCTTGTGCTCAATCAACGTTCTGGACAACCATGTTTCTAAGCTTTTATTTTTTGCATTTGTCAATCAACATTCTTTGTATATAGTTCTAATAAGATTGCATGACTCTAATCAAATCCTGCTATTTTTTGACAGTTTTATTCATTGAATACGACTAACACTAACATATCATGTCCTAGTCAATTATTAGACCATGAAGTATTAAAATTATCTCATGCCCTTTTGTCCGAAGTATGTATATGTCAAAAAGAAGGATTAAAAGGTGATAACTGCACCATGATAGTTAATTAATTAAGTGGTTAGTTAGTTGATGATGTATATCATGCACTATTAAAAAATATATTAAATAATCAAATAAAGTAGAGATTTTACCTTGCCATCATATTCATGGCGGGAGAGAACCTCAGGTGCAATATACGCCGGAGTTCCAACCGTCGATTTGGGCCTTGAGTGCAGCAGAGACGACTGCAATATAAGCAATGACATAATTAATTTTTAATTAAACTAATTTTTTTTAACCTGATATAAAATTAATTAACAATTATAGTTAATTATACTACAAGAGTTCGAGTATACCTAGCTATAAGTAAAAAGTCATAATCAACCGGCATTACAAAGATTGAAGATAAAATTTTCTTATATTACCTCCTAGTACCCCTCATGGCCCCCTTCTCAGGTTCCCCTTTAAGTTCTTGGGATGAATTGTATCCTAGAACTAAATACTAATAATATAAGTTTTCAAATAATAATAATAAAAAAACACCAATAAATATTACTAATTTCAATTATTATTTTTAAAATTTATATAAATTCATATTTAAATTGAAATTTAAAGTCATACAAATTAACTGCAAGAACTTAAAATGTAGTGTCAGTAATTTCTTAAAAAATACATAGAGTACACCCTCCGTCTCTTTTTCTTTGTCTTTTTAAGGAGAGATTTTTGTTCCTTAATTTGTATTTGTTATTTGTAGATTTCAAAGAAGTATTGAATGTTTAATTTTTTATATTATCCTTTACGATTAAAATGCTAATTTGTTTTTCTCTTATTTTTTAATAAATTTTAGAATGATTATATTAAAATTTTACGCTCAGTTTAGTCAATTATATAAAATATTAATTATATAATTTTAATCTATATACATAACCGTCGAACATCAATTAAAAGGGAGGGAGGGAGGGAGGGAGGGAGGGAGGGAGTATAATATAGTGGATGCATGTATGTAAATTAAATCGAGTGAACCAACCTTGGAGTAACCAAAATCACAGATTTTGACGCGAGGCGCTGGACTGCCATCTAACAGTGTATTTTCCAGCTTCAGATCTCTATGACATATTTGCTGCACATGATATTTGTGTCATTAATATATATATATATATAGAGAGAGAGAGAGAGAGAGAGAGAATGTAATGAAATTTTACCATGGCATGGCAAAAACAGACCCCAGAGATCAACTGTTGGAAGAAATACCTAGCCTGTAATCAAAGGGTGAAATCCTCAAACTTTTATGATGATAAAAATAAGAAATAAAAAAGAAAAAGAGAGTAATGCAATAGTACTTTTATGAATTGCAGAATTAATTAATTTCATGAAATTAAAAGAATTATAAGTTTTATAGGACGTACGGACCTCATGTTCACTAAATCTGCCAGCATTACAGATTCGATCAAACAGCTCTCCACCAGATGCATACTCCATCACAATTGCCAGATGTGTTGGTGTCAAAAGCACCTTCAAATTTCAACCCACAAAAATATATTAAAAACACAATAATTAATTCTTCCAATACATTTGTTGGGATTTCGACATATGCTCGTATATATATATAAATTAATTATATAAATACCTCCTTGAAACGAATTATATTCGGGTGTCGAAGAGATCTGTGATTTATGATTTCCCTGGCTACATTTTCATCGATCTGAAATCAATCATCAAGAAAAAGAAAAGAAAAATTAAATCAGTGCCAATGAATGAAAACCCAAAAATGGAAAGAAATTAAGTAAGGAAAGGAAAGAAAACAATATATGAACATAAATAATATAATTAATTACCCTTTGACCACGCTCGATATATTTCATGGCTACAAGTTCTTTGGTTTCTTTGTGTCTCATAAGCCGGGCCACACCGAAATTCCCAGCTCCTATATCTTTCAAAAGCTCATACTTTTCCATTTTTTCCTTTCTTTTCCTTTCCTTTCTTTTCTTTTCTTGATGATGGTATATATATAAGATTTTTCAATTCAATGCACTAATTCTTAAATCATATGCATGGGCATGCATGCATGCAAGATACATATATATATAGTTATATCTATCTATGTTTATTGGATGACAGAGTGCTGAACTATAATTTGAAAAAGAAAAGTACTCCGTCAATCTTTCTATATATCTCCTTAATTATTATAATATATATATATATATATATATATATATATATATATATGGCGGTGGGTTTGGATGTGAATGCATGAAGGCACGTGGGAGAGAGACTAGAGAAGGTATGTGATACCAAGCATGTGCCACCACAGTAGCTTCTGATCCCCTTCCATCAAAAGCAATAAATTATTTTACTTCTTCCATCTTCTACGCCTTTTCCATTCTTAATTTACTTTCATATTTTATTTTTTTGACAAGGTATATATAATTTCTCAATCTAAAATAATTCTTATTAGTTCTCCTCGTGGTCCCTTTAATTCCTCAAATTCTCTCTACACCCTTATAATAGTCCTATATAATAGTCCTATAGGTTCTTAAAAAAAGAAAAGAATATTTAACCATCGTATTTACTCAATATAATTGATATCTTTCAATTATATGACGTCACATAGTAATTTATTAACTATCTCCTAGGGTTTTTAACAAAAATTGCCATTGGTTTTAACTATTAGACTAAAATCTCAATAATTTTCATCAATTCATGAAAAAAATATACTTTGAACATCTCTTTTAGAACAAAGGGAATATATCATTTATTTTCTTAATAAGTAATACTCACTCACTTCTAAAAAAAAATTTGTAAAATTTACAAATATTAAAAAATAAACATTTTTTTTATTATTTACTTCAGAAAATAATAAATTGTTAGTCTTATATTAGTGGTATGATGATTAAATTATAATACTACATATGTTTTAAAATTAGAGATATATTTTCTGTTTTATTTTATTTAAAAATTAGATGTACATTTTTATTTTAAGACTATAAAGTACTAACATAATATTCTTAATTTGTCATTATTTTTTACTATTATTTTCTATACGTACTAAAGCTATAATTGTAAATATAAAATATCCTTAAAAAAATTCATTTTATAAATTTATATCTAATTTTAGACTGAAGGGAATAATAATTTAAATATTATATCATTTTATATTATAATTAATTAAAAATTCTTTTCGCAGAATAAAAATAATTAACCTATGAAACTACTTTTATTTTCTGTACGTGGTTCTTTATTAATTATAAGCAAGTACATTGTTGGATCTCCGAGCACGGCGTCATGTGAGGGGAAGTATAAGACAGTGTGCCATACCAATATTTAACAAAAAGATTCCCAAGAAAAAGTCGGTATTATAAATGTCACTCCCTCCGTCCCAAGTTAAATGCCACCCGTTTTGCCATAATGTTAGGATGACAAAATACACTGTCTCTATTTTAATATATTAGTTATTTTAAAATAATTTCTTTTATTTTAATATATTAATTGTCCTCTCTTAACTAAGATAAAAAATTATTTACATTCCTATGATATTCCTATGTTTTTTTTTCCATTTTAAGAACATTTATTCTTATAAAAACACTACTATTTTCTTTCATTTCTCTTATTTAACATTTTCCAATAAAAACATAAATAGGCAAATATGAAAATTGAGACTTATATTAATTATGAAATAATAACATTCTTAATATATGTGCTTTATATTACAAATGGAGGGAGTAGTTATTAAAAAATAGATTTATACTGATACTTCATCCATTTCAATTTATTAGTCGTTATAACATAAAACACATATATTAAGGATGTTATTACTTCATAATTAATATAGATATTGTTGGGGTGAGATTATTTGGGCCTGGGTTTGGGTTGACCCATAATAATTTGTTGGGTCGGACCATTAATTTGATATATGAATTCTTATTTAATTGGGGATAAGGAATATTAGAATCCTTATTTTAAGGAAATTCTGTTTCCTTATTTGGATGGTACGAGGAAGCCTAAGTAGAATTGGATTTATCAGTTGGTGAGTTGTATGTTTACATGGAAATGAACTCCTAATTCCAATCACTTTTGGATGATGCACCCTTGTATATATACGGTGCTACCTGGAGGCGTGGAACGCATCATCGTTATTTTTTTTATCATTATTATTTACACACAGAACCACTATTTTTCAGCATATAAGCTCTCTATTATTCTTAGAAAAATTTGTAAACACCATTATTATACTAGTGAATTCATCTCTTTTCCCGTGATTTTTTTTCAATTGGGGTTTCACGTAAATTTTTGGTGTCCTTACATTAATTTTCTTTGACTTACTTGTGTTTGGCGTCTAGTTTTATCTGTTGTTTTATGATTTAAACGGGTGATACAAAATTTAGCGTTAACATTGGCGCTAGAAGGAGGGCTTCTAGTTCTGTTTTGAAAATCATAGCGTGAGTAAAACGTAAGAGCAGTCTAAGCATAGAGCAACAGAGTGATCGGGTGGAAAGGACAGGTTCTTCAACACCTTCCATGGTGAGAGGTTCTGTCGATGATAGATTAGGCCCGTCCACTCAGAGGGAAGGGTCAATGGCATCACATTCCAATTCAGTCTGGCGACGGTTGTTCCCCTCAAATTCCCCAAGTTTGGTACATGACAGGGGGGCTAACTGTCAATCTTTTGCTCAGGAACGTACGACCGGAGAAGGAGGTCCCCATGATCAAAGGGAGTCTATCAAGAGACAGAGGATCCAGGCGACAGAGGGGGCTTTACAATCTCTTCGACATCAACAGGAGGAGTGGACTGTCCTACTGGTAGAGCTAAAAGGGGATAAGGACCCGTAGAACACAATTCGAGGATCCGGAGAGCAGACACCTCAGAGTAGGGCGGGTCGGGGACGAGTGAATGATCCACCCACATCACAATTGGTAGGGGTCAAGGACTTCTATGGCCTGCCGAAATCAACCTTGGAGCTTGTAGGTAGAGGACTGACTCTTCCTCGGGACAGTGAGTTAACTTATTTAAACCGACGGAGGCACTCCCTATCCCCGCACGAAGGTTGTCATAACCAAAGAAACGGTGACGGGCGATACGCCCGAAGACATGTTGGACGAGGAGAATATAGCCTGAGAAGAAGCTCAGGAGATAAACTTGATGCTCGAAAAGAAAGCGGATTAAGGAGCCAAATGGATGATTATGATGTTCGAAGAGGATGCAGTCCGAGAAGAAGCTCAGGAGATAAACCTGATGCTCGGGGAGGACGCAATCCAAGAAGAAGCTCAGGGGATAAACCTGATGCTCGGGGAGAATATGGTCCGAAAAGAAGCTCAGGAGATAAACCTGATGCTCGGGGAGAATATAGTCTGAGAGGAAATTCAGGAGATAAACCTGACGCTCGAAGAGAAAGTGAGGATGATCCAATTATGAGAAGAATGGCGAAATTGGAACGATAATTAGCTGAAGTTAAGGCGGGAACTAAACCCGTAGATACCAAGTCTTTCTCTGCTGCAATCGACGTGGAGAAGGCTGATTCGAAGATGAAGTTGTCACCGTTGGAGTCTTTCGATGGTATTGGAGATCTCTATGACCACACTAATTCATACGAGATTGTGATGGGGTATTACAACCACTCTGATGCGGGGATGTGCAAGATTTTCATAACCACTCTAAAGAAAGCGGCGAAGCAGTGAATTGTATCTTTACCATCGGGGAGCATTAATTCATGGAAGGAATTGTGAGACAAATTTCATGATCGATTTGGAAGTAACAAAAAAAGAGGAAAACTGACAGCGTCGTTGATGCAAATAAATCAGAGGAGCGATGAAACTTTAAACCAATATGTGCAAAGATTCAGGGAAGCAGCAGGGGCAATGGTTAACCTGGATATGACCTAGGCGTTAGGATTCTTTACTACAGGGTTGGATGTAAGCAGATCAAAAAAGTTGATGAAGGATATCATGCTCAAACCACCGAAGGATTTGGCCGATGCATATGAGCGAGCAGAGAATTTTATTGCGATCGAAGAGGCGACGACAACACTAACGAAGAACCAGAGCTGATTCGACCAGTATAAACCTAAAGAAGGGAAGACAGATGTGTTGGATAGGCTTGGCCCGAGGGGGAACAATCAGGCAAATAGGCCACCGGTCCAACCTAGATTTGAACAGAAGACATATACTCATCTGAATGTGAATCGGGTGCAGATATTGGAAGAAATCAGAGTTTTACAACTTTTTGAACCCCCCCCCCCCCCCCCCCCCCAAAACAAAAAAGGGGTATCAGGGCTACAAGAACCAATTTTGTGAATATCATCAAATGCCCGGACATAGTGCGAAAATGTGTTACGAATTGAAGGAGCTAATTGAGAAGAATGTGCAGAACGGATGACTACTACACTTTGTTGCTAGACGTAAAGGTCCACAGAGGGGACGACCACAACAGGACAATCAGAATGAGGCACATAAAAATTAGCCTAGGCGAGTGATTGATGTCATCACCGAGGGGATACCTACAAAAAAGGCAGAAAAACGAAGAAGATCCACTTCAGAGATTGTGATGGCGTTGGCAGGACATCTAACTAAACTAGAGCGACTTTACCCGGGGATAATCATCTCTTTTTCTGACGACGACTACCCTCCTGATGCAGTAGAACCGCATGAAGGGGCATTGGTGATAACGGCCCAAATAGGGCCTGTGGATATGAAGAGGATAATGATCGACAACGGATCATCTATCGATGTATTATACAGTCATGCTTACCAACGTATGGATCTGGAAGGGGTCAGGCTGGAGGTCGAACAAGAATCACCATTGTATGGGTTCGGGAATGAGGCGGTACTAGTGATCGGAATAGTGGAGTTACCGATTGTGTATGGAGAGGCTCCCAAACAAGTCAAAATCAACGTCAAGTTCTTTGTGGTACAAGTGGATTCAGCTTATAATGTTATTCTTGGACGGACGACGTTATCAGCATTCCAAGCAGTTACTTCAATTCCTCATTTTAAAATGAAGTTCCCCACCTCTCATGGAGTCGAAAAAGTTAGAGGAGACTTTGACATTGCAAGGAAGTGTTATTGGCATACACTAATGGCGCCAGTGGTTGGGGTTAGTAATATCACTACTAGAAAATCGGCCTATAGCGACGGACGGTGACTGTCGCTATAGGCCAAAAGACCGTCGCTAAATATTTTAGCGACGGTCGGGGGACCGTCGCCGTTGAAGCCGTCGGTAAAGTCTATAGCGACGGTCCTACATATCAATAGCGACGGTCATGACCGTCGCTAAAGGTTCTTTGTTGTCACCGCTAAAAAGGCCTATAGAGACGGTCGCTGGCTATCGCTATAAGCCTTCTAAATATTTAAAAAAAAAATAGAAGGCTTATAGCGAAGGTCGCCGACCGTCGCTATAGGCCTTCTAAATATTAAAAAAAATATTGTTAATAAAATTATAATTCAACACACAATATAATGTCCTGTAATAATCATAAATAAATTTATATAATTTAAAATCATTTACATCACAATATTTAAATACAATAAATCATAGCTAACTAAAATATTCATACAAAGAAAAATGTAAACTTTGATATACATATAACAATTGTAGTACTAAATTTGAGTATCTGGTGATATAGCTAGTAACCTTTCAGTCTCTTCAACAATTTCAATCAAATCCAGATGCATGTAAGAACGATCAGATTCAGGGTACAAAGCTCTTTTTTAACCACCACATTAGCTCCCTACATTCCAGAAGCATGTACAAGTTTAACTAAAGAAGGAAATAGATTGACAAGATGAAATAGTTATGCAATGAAAAATGAAAGCAAGCTTGATATTTTGATTCTGTCATATAAAATTGATAAACCATTCTGAGTAGATTATTTCACTGGATGCATAGTAACTTTTATGGTCATAGATAGTCAAAATCAGAAATCATTCATACATTTCAAAAATAGGTTCTTTGATTAAATCATTAGATATTCACAGCATAAATGGAAGGGTGAGGTTACAGAACTAGTGTGTGAATAATGTCGTTAATCAAAGATCTTTCACTTTCAGGAAAAAAAAATAGTCAAAGGAAGTAAAGAAAAGAAAGAAGCTATCAGGATTTTGATTACGAAAGAACTGATAATCAAAAGTTGGTAATTTCCTTGTGCAAGTATAATATGATGAGTCAAATTGTGTCACATCTGGGGCTTAACATTCACTTCTATCTGACAAGATTTGTGGTTCTCCAACACAGAGATTCCAAAATCTATTTAATTGGTAACCCTATGCTTATGTACTCCAGTCCTATCTTACAACATGCTAATGTATACGAAACCTTCTCTTACTAAACTGGTTATAGATCCATAAGCCAAGATTTAAAATGTAGAATAAATTTTATTTTTACTAACTGCTAAATACAAATGATGAGTCGCTTGAAGTTCACCTTTAGTTGACACAATTAGTGCTTCTCGAACAGGTAAAGAGATTGCACGCCTTTATTCAATTTCAAAGAACATGCAAAAATGTACGAAACAAATGAATGCATGTTCTTTATTGTCCTAAAAGAGAAGAGAAATGCTAACCAATTTCAGTAACCTCTTTGCAATTAATTCCTCCACCTAGGATGCTATCCAAATCTGAACAAGATGTGGTAATGCACGTAAGCAATTCCTCCTCATGCAGCATGTCCCAGGCTGTCTGTCCACCTTCATGAGATTGCAAAAGTTCAGTTTACGATGGAAGAAGCAGAGAAAGAATCTTAAATGGATCACAGATATGAGAATAATAAATAGATTTCAGATGTGAACCAAAACAAATTGCAATATTAACATACAGCTTTAGTGATAATACAATGGTGGATCTCATAGCTTTCATTTAAATTTTCTGTCGAAATAAGCTACATAAGAGCAAGTGTCTACAAAGAGAGTGATTACCATTAACAATAGCCTGACTTCCATTGATGTTGTCCAATCTACCATTATGTGATGCAACCTTCAATATTTCAAGTGCTTCTTTTTCTGATATCTTTAGATTTACCCAAATATAAATCACAACGAATTAAAGAGGTTAACTTATAAAAATATGGTGGGTGACTTTGTTGGCACTACAATTTATTGTTATTATAGCCCGTCACGCCTTTTTATTTATTTGAAAAGGAAAATTGTCTTTACATTTTATGATTCAAAATGCACATTAACAAGAAATGCACTACATATTTATGTCATTGCAATAAAGTAAATAGAAAAGGTACTAAGAGTGAAACCCAGTTATTCCAATGATTAAAAAACATTTCACAATGTAATTTCAAGCTATCAGAATCACTAGAAAGTATAATCTTATCAGAAATTTCATTAGCACATCCCAAAAAATTGAATTTATATGGAAAATCAACGAAACTATTCAGGAATTAGTAGCTATAATAAGTCAGCTCAAATCGTAATTACATCAAACAGTTGGTAAGCGAATAATTGCTAACAGGTATAAACTAAAAGGTATTCCTCTGTCCAAAAAAGGATACATAATAGATAATATATGTTACCTTAATAGCTTCCAATATCTTGCTGAATTCCAACTTATCTTCATTCTTCACTGTGGTCAAACACAAAACAGAATTAAAAAGACCATTTCAAAACTAATTCAAGCTCACAACAGAATTAATCCAACCAGTTGAGATACACCCATTGTGGTATCACCGAATTCATGCTACAAAATAACCAAAATAATTGCAAAATTTTAAAAATTCACAAATAATTTAAAACATAACAATGCAAAAAATGTTATTAGCTTACTAAATGAACCCATGAGCCAGTCCAGTAATTCGAACATTCATTGTTGTTGGACCTATAAAACAAACTGACACACATAATTCGTTCTGAACTTTCTGCAATTCTTGTCCGTCGGCGGCAAATAACCTTCATAAACCCCATTTTCCTGTTTCAATGGAGAAACTCTAACCTTAGATTTGGAATTGAGGTTTCTAGTTTGGGAGAATTTGACAAATTATTGATGAGGAGAGTAACCGAGATGGGAGCGGCGAGATGGGAGCGGCGAGATGGGATCTAAGGTAGTGGAGACAGATCTGAGATGAGAGAAAGAGAGACTAGACTCGGTGATTTAGGGGTAAACAAATGAGGGAAAACAAAATGGGGGGAAACAGGGAACCAGCGCGCTTTTTTTAGTAAGAAGGATCAATAGCGACGGTCGGGAGTAGACCGTCGCTATAAGGCCTATTTTTCATTCTATTGCGACGGTCAGGAGTCGACTGTCGCTATAAGTCTTATTTTTCATTCTATACCGACGGTTAGAGTCTAACCGTCGAAATATTAATATATAGCGACGGTTCTGCTCCGACCGTCGCTATAGCTCGTTGCTTTAGGTCAATTTTCTAGTAGTGTATGAAGCAAACCTTGACTGTGGATATCGAGTCTTTCACTGAAGGAATTACTGAGAATGTTGCTTGCCCTGCCGAAGAGACTGAAGTTGTGGAACTTATTCTGGGCAACACCGAAAAGTTGGTTAAAATAGGTGCTGGGCTGTTAAGGTACTTTGAAGAAAGGGTTGATAGAGTTACTCAGGACATATGCAGATATCTTCGCTTGGTCACCTCGAGATATGACAGGGATGGCAGAAGACGTGGTAGTCCACAGGCTATCCGTCAATCCTGAAAGGAAGCCCGTCTTCCAGAAGAGACGGATCTTTGCCCCCGAACGACAAAAGATCATTGATGATGAAGTGGGAAAGTTGTTAGATGCAGGGATAATTAAGGAAATCAAATACCCAAAGTGGCTCGCTAATGTCAATTTAGTACGCAAACAGAATGGGAAATGGAGAGTCTGCATCGATTATACGGATCTAAATAAAGCATGCCCTAAGGACTTCTATCATCTCCCTTACATAGACCAGCTGATTGATGCCACTTCTAGGAATGCCATACTAAGCTTCTTAGATGCATTTTCATGGTACAACAAAATTTTAATGGAAAAAGAAGACATCCCAAAGACATCTTTCATCACTCATCGGGCCATCTATGCCTATAACATAATGACATTTGGACTTATTAATGTTGGGGCGACTTACTAGAGGATGATGAACAAGGTGTTCTATAAGCAGATTGGCCGGAATATGGAGGTATACGTTGATGATGTGATTGTTCGAAGTATAAGGTTTCATGATCACTTGGATGATTTAGAAGAATGCTTTCAGACAGTTCGCCATTACAATATGCGGTTTAATCCCACAAAATGTACTTTCGGGGTTGGTGCAGGCAAGTTTTTGGGATACCTGGTTAGCAAGAGGGGAATAGAGGCTAATCCAGAAAAAATAAAAGCAATTATTGATATGAAGTCTCCAAAGACCTTTAAGGATGTGTAGAGGCTAACGGGTCGGATAGCAGCCCTCCGACGATTCATGTCCCGATCAGCAGAAATGTGTTTGCCCTTTTTCGACACATTGAAAGGGCCGAAGAATGAGAAATCTTTTCATTGGACTTCAGATTGTGAGGACGCGTTTTGGGGCATCAAGCGGTATCTGTCTTCGGCCCTATTGTTACAAAAGCCTTTGCCCAGGGAATTGCTTTATTTATACTTAGTCGTAAGCTCATTAGTAGTAGGTGCAGTTTTAATTCGGGAGGAAGGTGGCCGACAAAATCCGGTCTACTACGTGAGTCATGCTTTAAGAGATGCTGAGATAAGGTACCCCAATTTGGAGAAATGTGTTTATTCACTGGTGGTAGTGAGCAGAAAGCTCAGGCATTATTTTAAAGGTCGGGTGGTAGTCATTTACACTGATAAGCCATTGAAAAAAAATTCTACATAAGCCTGACTCATCGGGGAGGATGGTAACATGGGCTATTGAGTTGAGCTAGTTCACATTGGAGTATCGTCCTCGGACGACAATAAAGGGCCAGGCCTTGGCAGATTTTGTGGTGGAATGCATGTTCTCCGAGGAAGAGCCAGTTATCTCTTCAGGATCGGAAGTTACAGTGATTGCTGGGGGGCAGTCGACCTCGTCTTATTTATGGACTTTGTGCGCAGATGGGTTGTCTATGACAGATTCAAGTGGGGTCGGAGTAATTTTAACCAGTCCTGAAGGTTTCAAGGTTTAGCAGGCTATCTGATTCAAGTTTAAAGTAACTAATAACGAGGGAGAATATGAAGCTATATTGGCAACTTTAAGATTGGCTCGTAGTCTGGAGGTGAAAAACTTATTGATCCTTAGTGACTCGCAGTTGGTGATAAAATAGATTCAGGGGGAGTACGAAGCTCGGGGTACTAGAATGATGAAGTATTTATCCGAAGTGAAGAACATTCTACAATGTTTTAATTCATACTCATTGCAGAACATCGATCGGAGCAATAATATTGTAGCTGATGCGTTAGTGTAGCTGATGCGTTAGTAAGACTTGCAACTACCCTGAACAAATCTTTGTCAGGGTCGGTATACATCGAGGAGTTAATCGAACCTAGCATTTTGAGGAGGGAAGTTAGTTGTTTGGAGAGGTCCAACTGTTGGTTGACACCATACTTAGATTATCTGGCTGACGGTAAGTTGCCGACCGACAAGATCTTGGCGAAGAAAATAAAGTATAGGAGTGCTTATTTTTGCCTGATTGATGGGGATCTCTTCCGTCATACGTATTCGGGGCCCTTAGCAAAGTGTCTTATCCCGACGGACGCATCATATACTCTTCGGGAGGTACATGAGGGCATTTGTGGGGACCATATGGGAGCCAAGTCTTTAGCATATAAATTGGTCCGACAAGGATATTATTGGCCGATGATGTTTCGGGAAGCAAAGGAGTTTGTGCAGAAGAGTCCAAAGTGTCAGTTGAATAGTTCTATTGTGCATCGACCACCCGAAGAATTGTCTTCAGTATTTTCCCCGGTCCCCTTCGCCGTTTGGGGGGTCGATCTGGTAGGACCTATGCCCAAGGCCAAAGGTCAGTTTTCTTACATGATTGTGGCAATCGATTACATGACGAAATGGGGAGAGGCGAAACCACTTCGGCGGATCACCGAGCAGGATTGTGTTCACTTTCATAAAGAAAGCATTGTTTTTAGATTTGGGATCCCGATGGTTGTGGTATTCAATAATGGGTTACAGTTCGTAGGAATTGAGTTTGAAAAATTTCTTGAAGACTTGGGGATACAGCATCGAAGGGTTTTAGTAGCCCATCCTTAAGCTAATGGGCAGGTTGAAGTGACGAATATGACTTTACTAAACGGAATTAAAAGAAGGCTTGATGATGCTAAGGGAAGATGGCCCGAGGAGCTTCCTAGTGTCTTATGGGCTTATCGGACGACTCCCAGGTCAACAACAGGGGATTCTCCTTTTCAGCTAGCGTATGGAACTGAAGCTTTAATTCCGGTAAAGGTTGGTTCTCCATCTTTTCGGGTGGTGAATTTTAATGAGTTATATAATGATCAGGGACTTTAGCTTAATCTAAATTTATTGGATGAAGTCCGGGATGCTGCAGTAATGAAGTTGGCTTTATACCAACAGAGGACAGCAAGACATTATAATCGAAGAGTTAAATATAGACGTTTTAAAGTTGAGAATTTAGTTCTTCGAGAGGCTGAAGCATCTACACCTTTGAATATAGGTAAATTGATATCGAACTGGGAGAGGCCGTATTAAGTCATTGAAGTTGTAAAGCATGGAACATACCGACTTCGGGATATGTTTGGGGCAGATTTTTTGAATTTTTAACATGCAACCAGATTAAGAAATATTTTCAGTAGTTCGGGAAGTTTGATTTATTCATTTGTACTTAGTCGAGTTTTTCACTTGTGAATTTTTTTTTAATACTCATTATATGTATGAACAAGACGTTAATAAAATTATAAATTTCATTGATGGTCAAGTGCAATTTACATTTCATTTTTTTAAAAAAGAGGAAATTAGTTTTTGTCTTCGGGAGCATCGGAGTCGAAATCAGTGAAAATGGAAGGGTCTACACCGGCTTTTGTTGCCTTATCTACCGCAGCTTGGAATCCTTTGCTAAACCAATCTATTATTTCTTCCAGAAGTTCGGGTGAGGCTTTTTATTCTTCAAGGATTTGATGGCGTAATTCGGGGGTTCCCAGTCGAGCCTGTTCTCTCAAGATCTCGTTGGCGTTTTGTTGTCGTTGGATGTCAGAAGTCAACTATTCATTAAGTTTCTTCAGTTCGATGATTTCTTCGATTTGTTGCTGAGCTCTTTGCACGGTTTCAAAATTCTTGAGTTGGAGTCGAGTGAGCTCTTCAGTTTTTTAATTCTTTACTTCGAGGATGATCTCGAATTGTTGTTGAAGGTTGTTGTTTGTTGTTTGAAGGCTTATGTTATCTTTGGCAAGTTGTTTTTTCTCTCTTTTAGTGGCTTTGTATTTTGCCTTCTTCTTCTTCATTTTTTTGTCACTGTTGTTTGGCTTGGTTTCCCGACCAAGTAGATGGCTGAATGTCGCTAGGGCCTGATAAATGGAAGTTCGTCAGGATAAGAGATATAAAAAACATCTATAAAATTTTGAGAAATAAGAATCTTACTCGACCTTGGTGGATTGTCGTGGCCAGGATGAGCTCCCGATCCGTGTAGTCATGGAACATTTCGTTATCAGCCGGGAAGTTGAACTTATTGTAAGCGGAGAAGGGGATTGGGAGATTGACGTCGTCTAGAAAGAATGTCGGGGGTGTCTGGTTTGTGCCAAGATTGTTTGAGGGTTTTCTGGGAGGATGTCCGAGCGGGAAGGGGTTAATTTAAGGTGTATGTTGTTTTAAATGTTCGGCTTGATCGAAAATTGGTCGTTTGCCGGCTGATTTTTCGGTTTGTTGGCGGGGTTGCTCAGATGTCTGTTAATCGGTTTTTTTGGGGTTTGGTTGTCTGGAAGATTCAGAAGTTGGTGGTCTAGGTTGGTCGGGTGTTGGTTGGCTGGATTTCTGGGGGGGGGGGGGGGGTTTGAGTGAGTCCTATTGAGAACTTGGAGGATGGGAGGTTTTCGGCTTTTTGGCCTTCATAAATTTTGCGAGTTCGGAGTCTGACGTTTCAAAAATGCTCCGTTTTCTCGTTTCTGGGCCTTTTTCTTGTAAAACATCTGAAGTTGGGTTGGCCGATGAAGATGTGGGGGCTTTTCCTTTATCCGAAGGGTTGGCCGAAAAGGATGTGGGTTGATCTGAGGGGGTAGGGTTCGTGGTCTGGGGTGCGGACCCTGTGAAGGGTTAGGTTTGTTTGGTTTCTTGAATGGAAGTTGGGTTTTTTGGGGTTGGTTTGGAAGAAAGAATTGAGATCTCTTCCAAGGTTGCCAAGGAGGAGGAGGTTCTAGGTTTTTGTATTAGGGGTTCGGCAAGTGGCTCGGATTCCTCCGAGGAGGTTGGTAAAGGAATGAAAATGGGGCCTTCTTGTGGATGTCTTTGTGTGGCTTGGGGTCGATTGGTTGGATTGTCTTCCGAGTTTCGAAAGAGCGCTGCTGTATGGGAGAAATTAGAGTTAACACGAATGAATAAATTAATGTATCATAAAGTATGTCGAGTACTTACTTCCGTGGAGGAACAACTAGTCGGGATCGCAGAGGAGATTGGTTGACCAAAATGTGGTCGGCATTGTAGACAGTAGCTTTTCGAGGTCAGCTTCTCGGACGTCTTCGATATGGTCGAAACCTAAGGAGGTTCTGCTTGGTTCTCCTCATGGTTAATGAAGTCGGGTGTCGGTTCCTCGAAGGAAGAACCAGGATTAGTGCCACCCTTTGTTGCTTGAAAGGGTTGTCATCCACACTTTTCGATTGGAATATCGAGTTAAGACCTTGAAACCCTTTTTCTTTTGAATTTATGAGCTTGAAGTAATTTGGGGTGGGGGGGGGGGGGGGGGGGGTTTCTGAGACAGAGAAGATGAAAGGTTGAAGAAATAAAATAGCGTGTCAGGAAAGAGACTTTTAGGGGTTTTTATTGATGGAATGGGACACACGAAGTTCAATAGGCGACAAATTTTGGGGGAAAGTAATGATGATCGTGTAACAGACGTGGGGGTTAAGTGTTGTTTGGGTATGACCAGTTATGAGGGAATGTGCTTATTTAAATTACTCTCCT
Organism: Hedera helix; assembly: GCA_947179155.2. Taxonomy (NCBI): domain Eukaryota; kingdom Viridiplantae; phylum Streptophyta; class Magnoliopsida; order Apiales; family Araliaceae; genus Hedera; species Hedera helix. The sequence continues at coordinate 17,743,718 of OX359285.1, forward strand.
ATTTAAGGCTCTTAAAAGTAGAAGAGTGAGGGGGAAATGTTGGGGTGGGATTATTTGGGCTCGGGTTTGGGTTAACCCATAATAATTTGTTGGGTCAGGCCATTAATTTGATATATGGATTCCTATTTAATTGGGGATAAGAAATATTAGAATTCTTATTTTAAGGGGATTTTGTTTCCTTATTTGGATGGTACGAGGAAGCCTAAGTAGAATTGGATCTATCAGTTGGTGAGTTGTATGTTTACATGGAAAGGGACTCCTAATTCCAATCCCTTTCGGATGATTGCACCCTTGTATATATATGGTGCTGCCTGGAGGCGTGGAACACATCATCGTTATTTTTTTATCATTATTATTTACACACAGAACAACTATTTTTCAGCATATAAGCTCTCTATTATTCTTAGAAAAATCTGTAAACACCATTATTATGCTAGTGAATTCATCTCTTTTTCGTGATTTTTTCCTAATTGGGTTTCCACGTAAATTTTCGGTGTCCTTACGTTAATTTTCTTTGACTTACTTGTGTTTGACATCTAGTTTTATCCGTTGTTTTGTGATTTAAACGGGTGATATAAAATTTGGCGTTAACATATATCAATTTTCATATTTACCCCTTTATGTTAAATAAGAGAGAGGAGATAGAATAAAGTTTTTATGGTGATAAATTTTTTTGCAAAGAGGAGAGAAATTAAGGTTATTATAAAAATGCAGATAATTTTCTTTATTAAATAAGAGAGAACGACTATTAAATTAGAACAAAAAAAGAGTTCTAAAATGAGTAATAAATTAGAATGGAATGAGTAATATATAAAAAGACAAAATGAAGGTAGTAGTTGGGTTGGTATGTCTTTTAAGGCTGTAATAAATTTTTCTTGGCCGCAATAAATTTCCTTAGACAAAACTATACACACATGACGAATTTTTTTTTTTTGTTCTTTTTTATTTATCATTTGTATAAGATTTCAAGAAATTATTAATGACTAAGTTTATCATATTATCCCTATATTAACTATTAATTTGTTTATCTTTCAGTTTTTTGAATGAATTTTGAGGGGTGATATTGAATTTTGTGTTTTTTCATAAAATGTCAATTAAAAAGCTACAGAAGAAGTAAACAATTACATATTGAATAGGACAAAAAATTGAAACTATATTGATTTAACGTGTACCCACCAAATCCGTGCCTTGCAGGGTGATGTGCTAAGAAATTGATATATTTTAGCCAGCTAATTTATATTTTGGAGAGTAAATATAATTATAATTATTGTATTTTTAGTGCTTCTCGTATGTTTAAAATTAAATGGAGAAATTGAGTGTTTTTTTAAAGGAGTAATTTCGAGTTAGATAACATTTGGTGATACAAAGATGAACAGATTTATTACAGCACATGAGGAGACAAGAAATCAAGCTGTGGGCCCGCGCCAAATAGCAACAACAACAATAATAAACTTGGTTAATAAAGGCACTAACCGAGAATCAGCAGCCCATTAGTTTTGATGGTCTAACTAGTCATATACATAAGGTATAAGAACAAGTCAAAACTCCCTATGACCCATTAATTAAGTCCAATATGCGATAACATCATCAAGCATTTTTAGAAGACTTCTATCTCTCACAAATTCAAATCAGAATTGAAAACTGATAAGGCGGTAATTTGAGAGTCCATAACTCGACAATTATAAAAGGAACACATCTGCTGCAAAATAGGGGAGATCAGATTTGTTAAGTAGCAAAACATCAGATGAAAGCAAAACAAATCAGAAGCTGAAGCAGTTCGTCGGAATCAAAGCAGCAGCTTGGTCGTGGCAAAACAAAACAGAAGTAGAATTCCAACAGTGTCATAATATCATGATGAGTTGCAACTTAAACTCTACTTTTGCTTCGGTTTTTATTATGTATTGCTAAATAATTTCTGAGGGTAGGATGAAACAATATTAACTTTGTAATTCTGAAGTTCATTATTAATTTTCAAGTTGGTTTTCACGTTAATAATTCTTATTTATTGATTGAGTTTAATTAAATTGTTTCATTCATAATATCAAGTATTTTAAATAGTTTCAATTAATTTAATTTGATCCGGATTATGATTTAAAATATGAATTAAGAACTAAGATTATTTGTTTTCAAATAGTGGATATATATATAATGCTTTGGTCTTATACATTAAATCTTGAAAATAAAAATTTACAAAAAGAAATATTTTTATAAACTTAAATGAAAAAATTTCGAGAAAGTATTGAATTGATTTTTAAATTACTATTCCGAATTAATAATGAATAGTAAGACTACATAGTTAATATTTGTGGATTCCGAACCTCATAACTTTCTTCCATTGATTAAAAGTTTAGTTATTTTATTTGTCTTGATTTTCATTATATCTAGTTTTTAGATTTAATTAATTCAACAATCGTTTTTCGTTAACTAGATTAGAATTAAAATTAATTTAGATTTAATTAATAATTTAATAATCTTCGTGAGATCAATCTCGTACTTTGCATAAAGAAAATTTATAATAGATTCGTGCGCTTGCGAGTAAAGGTCTATGAGTAGAACCAGTTAAACGAAACGACCTAGTCGATACTCTAGTCGAATTTATTCACTTTTTTTTGTTCTTTAACTTATCAAGTCGAGTATTTAGCCTGATCAGTAGAACGAAGTAATAAGATTCAAAATCATCTATTTGTTTATAAATTTGAAAAAAATAATGAAACAACTAGAAGTTTTCCTAAATCGAGATTAAGGGAAATAAATAAAACAATGTAGACTGTTTTTCTTTTGGTTAGAACTATATACCTTTTAACCTAAATTGTATTGGGTCAAGCCCAATAAATTTTTTATTAATTCTGGAGTTAATTTAGCAAAAGAATTCTAGTTATTTGCAGAAGAAAATGGCCACCCCTCAGAAATGGTCTCGAAATCATTAATACTTGGAAGCTATAGGCTTAAAATCGATTTCCATCTCAAACTTTATTTTTGATTAAAAACAACCTAAATTTTAAGTATCAATAAAATTTGAACACTCCCTGCAAAAATTTACGATGCAAATTGTTTTGTTGCAGACGGTAATATTGTATTTTAAACTTTTTATTTGAGGAGAAGGAAATTGAAGAAAAGGGAAAATAATTTAAATCCCTCCAAATCCCATATTTGTGAGTTTTTTTATGGAGGAAGGGAAAGAATTTAGAGGTAAAATTAATTTAATTTTTGGCTCAAATTTTTTCTCTCAAAAGTGGGAGGATTTGGAAGGATGAAAAAGGATAGAAAAATAAAATATTTTATTTTATCAAAAATAACCTTATAAACTAAATAATATGATAATTTTACCCCTTACGCCGTCAACCTCTCTCTCTCCATGGACCTTGCCTGGTGGCTTTATTATTTATCATTCATATAGAAAGGAATAAGTTTACAAACACAACAACAAAACATAACACTAAACACAATATCAATTTTAACCATTAAAAAGTGGGGTTTGGCGTGAAAATTCGTGTCAATCCCATTTTTTAATGATTAGAATGAATATAATATTTGGTATTATGTTTGATTATTATGTATGTAGTGTTGTTCGAAAATAATAAGTTTAGACGTGCAACTAAGCTATACATTTGTCATAACACAAGATTACATGCTCTTCACTATCGTAGATTGTGCCAAAATATCACAAGATTATTTTTTTGGAAAGTAAATAAATATTTTCTCTATTCTAAATTACATAATTATTATTAATTTTTAAAAATTAATTTATAATATATTTGAATTTAAATTAAAATGACTCATTAAAAATTATAAAATAATTAAATTTATAATAAATAATATTTTAAAATAATTTATTATTTTATTGATTAAAATTTTAAAAAATTATAATAATTTAAAATTTAAAAATCTCTTAAGTTAACTTTGAAAGGTCAACAGTTAATCAATTATCAAATAATATAAAACAGAGAGTATATATTACGAACTTATTTATTCATTCTTTTGTTATCGGTTACATAAATAAATACTATTAATAATTTAAAAAATATATCTCTTATTATAAAACTATTATTTTAATGTAATTGAGTCACATTTTATTTTAAAAGAAATTTAATTTATTTATTTAATTTAAAAAATATGTCATAATTTAAAAAATATATCTCTTATTATAAAACTATTATTTTAATGTAATTGAGTCGCGTCTTATTTTAAAAGAAATTTAATTTATTTAATTAATTTTGTTCACGAGCGAAGGGCGTTTACGAAGAGGCTAGTATAATATAGTCATTACTCATTATAGTGGGTTATATTTTTAATCAGGATCCCCTTATAACTGTAACTGATTGAGTGTTTAATAAATTAAACCTCCCTATCCCTCGTAATTAAATTAGGAAACTCAATTCTATATTGCTATGGATTTTGATACTTCTAGAATAATAAGCCGTCAAAAAATATAGTGTAGTGGACCAGACCCAATACCGAACCCAAGGTGCAATTCAGTTTATTAACTTTGAGTTTAAACAATTTAATCCTTTGAGTTTCAATGGCTCTTTTTTTTTTTGTGGAATAGAGGGAGAATGAATTTTTGATAACAGTATATCATAATTCTTTTTGCAAATCTGTAGCAACTGGGGACATGTTTGCTTATCATATAGACAATCATTCTAATACATGTTAAGGTTCAGGTTCACATTTATTCGGAAGAAAGCAGGGGTAATACGGCTTATGTTCCTTTCGTGCGAACTATTTAGTTATTTGTACAAATAAAAAAAATAAAAAAGAGAGGTTATGATGGGGAAATTACCAATATTCTGAATAAATAATTCTTGGATAGTCCTCGTTTACAGAGTTAAATGAATTAAATTGTTTGATTTCAAACTTAATGGACTAAATTGTCTTTGGTTAAATTTAAAGGACTAAGTTGTCTATTTTTTCATACTTGAGGAGATAATTTTGTATTTAAGGATGAGATTAGCGTGGAATATTATATATATATATATATATATATATATATATATATATATATATATATATATAGGGGGACGATCCATAGCAACTACTTGCTATGGATAAAAATTGAGCAAACACCATCTAACACGTACAATTTAATAACCAACGGTGGAGATTAAAAAATAAGATTTTGTCGTCCGCTAGACGCACTAGCGGACTGAGTAAACAAATTTCGCCGTCCGCTAGACGTACTAGCGGACCAACTGAATACAGATTATATCCCATATACGACGCCGTGCGATGCATTTTTGAAGTAGTGTCCTTTATCTGGAAATGAGAAGGATCACTTGTTGATGGAAGATGACCTGCTGAATGACCTCAAGTCCAGTATTCGTGCTCACGACCCATCTGGTTTTGATGACATCCTGAGGGAACTTCGCAAATCTTTGATATGGTGAGAGAGAATGAACTTCTTCTTTTCATTTGTTTAGAATCTCTTTTTGCGAAAAGGGTCCTCTCTGTCGGAGATTTTAGCGCGTGTAAAAGTGTGTGAGAGAGAAGGTAAGGACGAGGAATGGGATCTAAAGCAGCTGTGTCTGTGATGTGAGTTGAAGAAGAAGAAGATGATGACTGCTCGCGTCGGTGGGTACTTTCTAAATTATATGGCCAATTCAACTAGGTTTGGGCAGGAAAATAATGAACATGCAATTAAGTTGAGCTTGTTACTTTGTCAGGCTGAGGGATGAGGTTCAAAATTTACCATGTACATACAAGTGTTGGCATGATGCTGCTGCTGACTTGATCCACATATATGCCTTTACAGAGTGCTTTTTTAGAATGGCGTCGTTATGAGATATATTCAGTTGGTCCGTTAGTATATCTAGCGGATGGTGCAGGATTCTTAATCAGTCCGCTAGTGAGTCTAGTGGACGACGAAATCTTATTTTTTAATCTCCACCGTTGGTTATTAAATTGTACGCATTAGATGGTGTTTGCCCAAAAGGTACAAAGAAATCTTAAAAGGGCGAGGGGTTGAATAAAATATTTTTTTTATTTTTAAATATTGATTATCAAATGGTTTACATTACAAGAAAAAGAGTCATAGCCGACGGCATCTTTGTCGACTGCCAACATCCCGTCACTAATGGCCATCAAAAACGACGGCATGCCGTCGCTATTGACTGTTGTCGCCAATGTGTCTTCACATCTCCTTTTGATCGACGGCACTCGGTCGAGAATGACTTTATGCCCTCGGTAGTGGAACAAGGAATTGGAGCCAAAAAATCTTGCTGGAGGGAACAATAATAAAGACGGAAAAATATGTCACAGGCGACGGGATTTGCCAGATTGACTTATTAAATATGGGGTCAATATCGACGGAATCGCCATTGCCAATGAGTAATTAGTCGCCGTCGAGAATGACATTTGGGATTAATTCCAGGCGCCGAGCCCTTTTCCCTCCCCAATTTTTCCCCTCAGCTTTTTCCCTCCCCATTGTTTGAGCTCGATGCGAAATCGTCTCCTCCCCCCTTTCCCCCACCCCATTGATCGGATTCCCCACCCCAGTTAGGTGGCTGACACGGCGGCGTGGGGCGTCAACGGCACGGCAGTGGCTTAGGTCGACGGCGAAATTTGAAGATTTTTGTTCTTACTTGCTCCTCTGTCACTATATATTGCTTTTGTCTAGTTTTTGTTTGCACTATAAACACTGATTTTGAGGATTTGGAAGCAAGAGGGTTGCCAATCTTTTGTTAAAGTGCGCTGCGGCATATCTTCTCAACTTAAATTAGATTCTTCAAGTGTTATTTACGACAACAGTAAAGCATTATAAGTAGAGCTAAATGCACAATTAATATGTGTGTGATGCAGAGTCCTTGGAAACACAAACAGCATATACTTGCAGTTTTTAAGAATTTGTTTTCTGTGCTTCTGGGTATATGTTGCTGCTTGGGAACTGACTGTGTTATTCATTGATACCCAAATCATCCTTTATTTACAACAGTAACCTGCTTCCTCTGTCATTGACTTTATATTTTGTTGTGTTTCAGTGAAAGTGTTGAGAACTTTTTCACACAGTATTATCCTTCTGCATATCTTTCATAGTTCGTCGAACAAGCAAACTTCAAAGTCTAATTTTTTGGAGACTGCCTTCCTCTATGATTAGAAATTCTTAATTTCGGAACTCATTTGATTACTCTAGGCAATGTAACTCTGCTTCCACTGATATGATCTCATGGGACCAAACAAAAGCCACTGAAGTTAAAACGGTATGAGAACAATGGATAGGTTAATTGGGTTTGGAATTAACATCAATACAGCATGTGTTCTTTGCAACAGCGAAATGGAAAATTTCCATCATCTATTTTTTAACTGTAATTTTTCTTTTCAAGTGCTTGTGCAAGTTCTGAGGCATTGTGGCTGGAGGGGATTTTCTAGGAGCTGGTCTCACATTACCAGTTTCATTTTGACACATTCAAATTCTAGAGCTAGTGGTGACATTCTGAAGCTTGGGTTTTCTGCAGTGGTTTACTATATATGGCAGGACAGGAATGCACGGTTCCATAATGATTGATCCCTACCTATTCGAATTATTGTGAAGGACATTTTACATAACATTAAATGCAAACTTACTACATATATGAAGTTCAATAAAGTAAAGTATAGATCCTATTTTAGGCAAATTCTACTGTAATCTCATATAGTCAGGCCACTATGCAGTTGGGTTGCTGCTGTGCAGTGCTCCTTTTTGCTGGGTTCGGTTGGGTTTGGGTCTATTTTGGTGTACATTGTTTTCCTGGTTAAAGCTGGTTTTGGGTCTATCTTGCTGGTTTCAGCTGGTTTTGTTGATGTGCAGTGCTCACTACGAAGAGGTGCTGTTCCACTTGGAGGACTGTGTGAGATTTCCCCTGAATTTTGGTCCTCTGTTTGGTGCTTTTTCCTTCAAATTCTGGGAGCAGCTGGTGGTGTTTGTCATTGCCTTGGTTTCTGAAGACATTTTGCTGCTGTGCAACCTCTGTTTGGTTCTGTGCACTTGCTTTCCAGTGAGGATTTTTGTTCACTGGCTATTGGGCATTTCGCATGTTAGTCTGGTTTTATGTTGGTCTACACGAGGCTTGGTTCTTTGATCTGCACAAACCCGTGCCTGTTCCAGTCCCCACCTTAATGTTTGATTTAATGTTTTTCCCTTACTATAGGCGGGTTTGTTACTGCCATGACATCCCCCCCCCCCCCCCCCCCCCCCCCCCGCCATTTATGTCCTCATCTACCTATAACGACTAATTAAAAAAAGTTGACCCGTCTCTTTTTAGCAATTGAAGTCTTTGTTTGATTATTGTTCCCAAAACAAGCTGCATGACCGTGCTATATACGTATGAAACTTTACCATCAATGAAAGTCTTCATTGATTTACCATCAATGAAGAAGTCATGTTCTAGTGTTATCCATGCTATATCTATCTATACTATAAAGCGATAGAGAAAGTTAACAGTTAATTTGATATAAACAAAATGTCTCACGTAAACTGAAGTGAGATAAAGCATTTGCTATAAATGTATTTGCCTAGAAAATTTAAAAGAAACTCGATCCTTAAAAAATTTCTTTCATGAACTTGATATATAGATGGAGAGAAATCTATGAACTTGATATATAGATGGAGAGAAATCTATGAGAAACACCATACATTCAGTGTCAGTAGTTTTTCTTATTAAGAGGTCTAACTCCTTCCTTCCAATTTTAATTTTTATAAAACTACTTTGGACAAAAACAATTAATTGGACAAATTAATTAATTTTAAATTTTAACACCAGTAGTGTGTACCACGTAAACTAAACCTATAACACTAAATGATTTTTGTAATCTTGCTTTTTTTCCCCAAAAGAATCATGACCGTACTAAATTTCTTTATTTCTATCAACATCAACCATGTCCTAGTTTGAACTTTCAATTGAAAATACATTATTAGTTTGAATTCTTTTACCAATATTCTTAGGATTGAATATTTAGAAATATTGCACCGTAACCAATTTTAGCTTTTTAGAAAGTAAATTTATGCTAAAGAGGTATTGAAATAATGGGGATTAGGATCCCCTCGATTATACTCATCATTTTATTTAATCTAATACGTACATGCGACAAATGTTTGCGATTAATTATAATATTTGTATCGCTAAATGTGTAACAGAAAAAAATGAAGGATAAATGTAATAGAGAGGATTCTAATTCGAAAAATATGGATGGAGCATGATCTTATGAACCCTCATTCTCTAAAATCTTTTTTCCTTTCCAAATACTTAATCTGGCTTCGTCACTGCATTTAGTATCTACTTTTTTGTAACTCACGGCTCATGGAAATTTCGTTGTTCAACGTTAAGAAAAAACCATGAATTGTTGTTCAATAACCATATACTTAATCCATCTTGATGGGCTTAAATCAATAATTCAATTGGGTTGAATTCAATTGAAAATGCATTATTAGTTTGACTTCTTTTACCAATATTCATAAGTTTTAATATTTAGATTCAGGACCGAACTAAATTTCTTTATTTCCAACAACATCAACATCAACCATGACCTAGTTTGAAATTTTAATTGAAAATTCATTATTAGTTCAAATTCTTTTTCCAATATTATTAGGTTTTAATATTTAGAAATAGGACTGTTGACGCATGATTCTGTCGGGCAGTTCTACTGGCCGTCCGGTAAGAATACCTGCACAAAAGTCCGAACGGCTTGGGCCGTTGGTGGACTCCTCCGATGTGAGTGTTAGTGAAGGTATGGGGAAAAGTCAACAATGGAGGTCTGAGTTTCTAGTATAGCAAAATTGTGCGTTACCCTTCTCTCCATTATCAACTAGGTATTTATACTATGTACCTGAATAACGGTCACTTGTGTAACGGTTCTGTCCATTATGCTAGGTAGTTATGATGTATGTCCGTTTCATCCTTCACCCACGTGCTGCAAGCCCACTAGGAAGGTTACCAGGCTGACGGTATATTGGGCCTAGCCCAATGTGAGTTCCTGGATCAGGCCTGGCTAAATATTCATCCTAACATTACCCCCCACTCCTCCAGTATATGAATGTGCTGGGGGAGTAGAACGAAACCTTCTGAAGAGAAAAACTCCATCGGGAGCCCGGAGGCATTAGACCGATGGAAAATGTCATTCGGGAACCCGGAGGTATCAAACCGAAGAGAAACTCCATCGGGAGCCCGGAGGCATCAGACCGATGGGAAATGTCATTCGGGAACCCGGAGGTATCAAACCGAAGAGAAACTCCATCGGGAGCCCGGAGGCATCAGACCGATAGGAAATGTCATTCGGGAACCCGGAGGTATCAAACAAACCGAAGAGAAACTCCGTCGAGAGCCCGGAGGCATCAGACCGATGGGAAATGTCATTCGGGAATCCAGAGGTATCAAACCGAAGAGAAACTCCGTCGGGAGCCCGGAGGCATCAGACCGATGAAAAATGTCATTCGGGAGCCCGGAGGCATCAGACCGAAGATAAAAGCTCTATCGGGAGCCCGGAGGCATCATACCGATGGGAAAGCTTTTGGGTAAGGCCTTGGGCCTTTGTAATCTGGGTTTCAAGTTTTGGATAGGGCCTTGGGCCTTCGTGTCAATCAAGCTCAAAGTTTTATTTTCTCAACCCAATCGATCCGGCCCAATAGCTTGCACAGACGTTTCGTATGACAATTTATTATTTTTTGAATTTTGAAATTGGTGCCCAATCAACTGGCGAAGCGTACGCGGGAAGGAACATTTATTACGCTGCAGTAAATACTGCGCGTGCGCCCCATCCGTCAGATCGTTTCCATCTGAACCGTTGCAACGCTTGGATTAAGATAAAAGGACTCATTTCAAGCAGACCGTCTTTTTATCAGAAGCAACTATCACGAGAGAAAGGACGTTTGAGAGAGAATAATTTCATTCCCAGCCCAGATTCTGTCGTTCTTGCTCTGCTATTTTTCAATCGATCTCCTTTCTGAAACCAAGTAAGTTCTATACCCTCTTTCTCTTCAATATCCCCGTAATGGCTAGAAGTACACAAGATACGAGGGCACAAGCTTCGTCTTCCCGTGTTGAAGACGAAGTTACTGTTGCCGAACTGGGGATCCCAGATGGTCAACCATGGAGACCCGTAGTTGTCACCCGCGTTAGGGATGTAGATGAGTACAATAGAAATAAGTACTTTAACATCAAGTATAGAGTAGCCAACATCCCTTCTTCTATCTGGAACCAATATTTCGATTTAGCCCAAACAGAATTTTATATCCCCAATACCTATGAAATCAAAAGGCCCGGGGCTGGGGAGAGGATGTACTACCAGCTCGAGGGGGGATGGATCCCGGTCCATAGGCAGGCACTGCTTTATGGGGTCCGATTCCCTCTTCGCCCCTTCGTATTGGAGTTACTTCATACGACGGGGCTCAGTTTGGACCAACTATCCCCCAACTCTTTTATCCATATAAATAGCTTCATTGCCTTCTGTTTCTCCGAGTCGATCCTCCCAGCCATAGATTTCTTTTTTCAATTCTTTTCCATTACTAATAATAAGGAAAAAGGGTTTTATACGGTAATAAAGACCCCTGGAAGGGATACCCTAATGGAGACCCCCTCGAGTAATAAAGGGTGGCACGTGGATTGGTTTTTCATTAAGGGACCGGACACTGAGATGGTCGGACCTTGGTCAGACCCGAACAAAGACCAGCTAAATCCGAAGAGAATCTCTCGGGCGCGGTTAGAAGAGTTCGAGGTCTTATATTCCAAGAGACCATCCGTGAAGTGGGACCGAAGTCTCCTTAATGACCAAGACTGGTTATATTCCTTCGGTTGTAAGTACTCTGCCATGTTTGCTCCTTTATTCTGAACATTTTTTTGATATACTTACTCTCTTGTTCTGGTTGCATTGCAGTGGCTGACCAAGGAAAACATCCCGATAACGAAGTCATAATGGAGGCAGCTGGAGTCTCGAGAGTCAAGATGAGTGCCGCCGATAAGTTGAAGGCGAACCGAAGCTTGAGGGCTGCAAAGCCCAAGGACTCTACCGATGCTGCTTCCAATCCCGAGACGGGCACGGGATCTCCTCAGGTGGATGATACTATCAAGCCCACCGAAGGAGAGAAGTCTGCTGCCGAAAACTCGGGGGCCAGCAGACCAAGAGTAAAGAGGAGGAGGTTGGTCCTGAAATCCGTGTTGGAGGCACGAGCCAAATAGGTCCCATCCCCCCAAGGGGGGTCGACCAATCCTCCTGCCGAGCAAAACATCATCAGGCAGCTGGAGGAACCCATTGCTCCCCCTCCTCAAAATAAAGGGAAGAGACCCGCTGAAGGTCAAAAGCCTTCGAACACCCAAGGAGGTCCGATGGATCCCCCAATGCCGACCGGGGGTTCTAGACCCAAGGAGGGGGTCAATACGTCTGCCTTGGGTACCTCAATGATCCCATTCGCTGAAGCCGGTGCTGAGGGGGCTGATCTGAAGACGCTGATGGAGATGCTGTTCTCCTGCCATGCAAAGGTAAGGATCTGCTCATAAATTTCTCCTGTTTGAACTGATTATCATTCTAACTTGTTCATCGATTGACCATCTCTTTATAGGGAAATACACTTCTCCTGAAGGTGTCCGATGAGCAAAAGGTTCTGGAAAGGAGAGCCGATGAGAGCAACAAAAAACTTGCCGAGGCTTTGACGAACCATCAAAAGACCAAGGACCAGCTGAAAACTCTTCATGATTCCTTCCACATCATGAAGAAGGATTATGAATCGGCTCGGGAGGTTTGACTGGAAAAGGACAAGCAGATCGACTTCCTGAAGGCCCAGGTGATCGGCCTGGAAAAGGCCAATGCCCATGCCATGGATTTGGTGCAGTCCAAAGAGCTCAAGAAAATCGAACTTGAGAAAGATAAAAATGAGCTCGAAGCCCAAGTTCAGAGTCAGAAGATCCTCCTGTCCCAATCGGAAAATATCATCCAACTTCAGACCGATCAGATGAAGAATCTTAAGGACAATGTCGAACTGATTGTCGAAGGATGGGCTGCTAAAGAAGCCGATTGGCTGAAAGGTCCGATTGCCTCCGCCTCCCCGAGCGTCCTGATTCCCGAGCTCAAACAGAAGGTGATAGATGAATATAAGGCCTCGGATGTTTTTCAGGCCGATATCTTACCATCTGTTGTGAATGAATTCAGCGATGGGTTCGAATATGCTCGGGAGCTTGCCAAGGAGAAGGGTCATGATCCCGATCAGCTGGGAATTGTATTTCCCGAGGACTGATTTGTAAATACCTTATTTTTTTTTTTTTTACATCTTGTAATCCTTTCAGCAATTATCAATGGAATGATTATGACTTATCTTTTCTCATGAGTTTTATTCTATCATCTGTATGTACAACTGTTTACTTATACTGCTTCGCCCCCACTAGTCTGATCGAATGTAGATCCGATGAGGATAGTAGATTAATTTGAAAGTGTGTATCAAAACAGTAATACAAAGACCAGATGATAAAAAATATTCTCATTAATATCGAAAAGATAACAGGTGATCGGCTAAAAAATAGACTCAAAATTTGACTATGTACAAAATTCTATTGGCTTCAATGATAGCCTCGAAATTTGACTAAGTACAAAGTGTGAACTACTGATAATACCTACGAAGCCGAACAACATGCCAAGTATTTGGAATATTTTCTCCATCCATCCCCTGAAGCTTGTAAGTTCCATCCCTCAACACTTCGATCACTAAGTATGGTCCTTCCCATGTCGGCATTAGTTTGCCAGTTTCCCGAGGTGTGGATGCCTCGGCTTGCCGAAGGACCAAATCGCCACATTGAATGACCTGTTTTTGACATTTTTATTGAAGTGACGAGCAGTTCGTTGTTGATAAGCAGCCAATCTGAGGACAACTGAGTCACGTTCTTCTTCCAATAAGTCGAGGTTTAACCGAAGACCTTCGCTATTGAGAATTTCATCGAAGTTTAAGACTTTCGGAGAAGGTACTCCGATCTCAATAGGTATCAGGGCTTCGGAACCATAGGCCATCTTAAAAGGTGTCTCCCCAGTAGTAGTCCGAGGAGTTGTTCAGTAGGCCCAAAGAACATGTAAAAGCTCCTCGGGCCAGGCACCCTTCGCATCTTCCAATCTTCTTTTAATGCCATGAAGAAGTGTCATGTTTGTAACTTCTACTTGACCATTTGCCTGTGGATGGGCAACCGAGGTCCGACGATGCTGGATGTTAAGCTCTGTCAAGAATCCCTCGAATGTTTTTCCAACAAATTGAAGGCCATTGTCGAAAACCAGAATCATCGGGATGCCGAACCGGTAGATCACTTGCTTTTTGAAGAATTGAAGACATGTATGCTCGGTGATCTTGGCAAGTGGTTTGGCTTCTACCCACTTGGTGAAATAATCGATGGCGACGATCACAAATTTCACTTGTCCCTTACCTTGTGGAAGAGGGCCCAATATGTCTATTCCCCATACAGAAAAAGGTATCGGAGAGAGTATTGGGGATAATTCTTCGGGAGATTGGTGTGGGACGGATGCAAATATTTGGCACTTGTGACATTTTTTGACGAAGTCTTTGGCATCTTCAAGCATTGTCGGCCAAAAATATCATTGTCGCAAAATTTTATGGGCAAGTGCCTTTGCTCCCACATGGTCCCCGCAAATTCCTTCATGAACTTCCTGAAGAGCGTAATCGGATTCCCTTGGGTCGAGACATCGAAGCAATGGGGAAGAGTAAGATCTTCGGTACAGATGGTCATTGTGAATATAATACTTGGTGGATTTGTACTTTATTCTTCGGGCCAGAGACTTGTCTTCGGGCAATTCACCATTCAAGAGAAATTTGAAGATAGGGGTCATCCACGAATCCCCCTGTTCAATATCCATTACTGTCTGAATGAGGGTGCTCGGATGTTGAAGGTTTTGTAGGTATACTGCCCCATCTAACTCCCCTTGATCGGTGGTTGCCAATTTGGAAAGAGCATCGGCCATGGTATTTTCCGATCTGACCACGCCTACTATCTGATACTTCGGGAAAAATGTTAACAATGACCGAACCAGATGGAGATAGGCTTGTAAATGAACTTCCCTCGCTTCATATTCTCCCAACACTTGTTTCACAACCAGTTGGGAGTCGCTGTATATTGTCAAGTTCTTTACTTCCAGACTACGAGCCAATTTCAATCCTGCCACTAATGCTTCGTATTCGGCTATGTTGTTAGTGACCATGAACCCAAACCGGATAGATTGCTGTACTTTGAAGCCTTCTGGAGAGGTGAGAATTACCCCTGCACCGCTTCTTGTCCCGGTACAGGATCCATTGACGTATAAAATCCACGCAGTCTCCTCGGGGGTTATTGTCACCTCCTCGGACTCGGGTTCTTTCTCTTTGGTATCCT
The DNA here is from genome assembly GCA_947179155.2 of Hedera helix. Classification (NCBI taxonomy): domain Eukaryota; kingdom Viridiplantae; phylum Streptophyta; class Magnoliopsida; order Apiales; family Araliaceae; genus Hedera; species Hedera helix. The sequence goes on from OX359285.1 coordinate 17,759,038, forward strand.
CGGGGAACGAACATTCGATGATAAAATCGATGAGAGCCTGAGCTTTTATAGCCGTCCGAGGACGGAACTCAATGTTAAACTGACTTAGCTCGATGGCCCATGCTGCCAACCTTCCCGAGGACTCCGGTCTGTAAAGGACTTTCCGTAATGGTTGGTCTGTGAGGACGATGATAGTTCGCCCCTGGAAATAATGTCTGAGTTTTCGACTGGAGATAACCAGTGCGTAAGCCAACTTCTCTAAATTTGGGTATTTTGTTTCAGCGTCCCGAAGAGCATGGCTTACGTAGTAGACTGGCTTTTGTCCTTGCGAATCTTCTCTGATCAAAGCTGACCCGACTGCCAAGGATATGGCAGACAAGTATAGTTGTAGATCCTCCTCGGGCAGTGCTTTGGTCAATATCGGAGGTGAGGAGATATATCTTTTAATTTGCTCAAAAGCCTCTTGGCAATCTTCGGTCCATTGAAAAGTTTTCTAATTCTGAGCTTCTTTGAGAGTCCCGAAGAATGGGAGACATTTCTCCGCTAATCGTGCAACAAACCGTCGAAGAGCTGCCAGCCTCCCGGTCAACCGTTGAATTTCTTTGAAGTTCTTCGGCGGTTGCATGTCAAGGATAGCCGATATCTTTTCGGGATTTGCCTCAATCCCTCTTCGGCTAACCATGTACCCCAAAAATTTGCCTGACTCGAGGCCAAATGTGCATTTAGTGGGGTTAAGTCTCATGTTGTTTGTCCTGACATTCTCGAAGCATTCTTTTAGATCGGACAAGTGATCATCCTCCTTCATGCTTCGAACGATCATGTCGTCAACATAGACTTCCATATTTCTCCCGATCTGGCTGCTGAACACCTTGTTCATCATCCTCTGATAAGTAGCCCCCGCATTAATTAACCCGAAGGACATGACCTTGTAAGCATATATGGCTCGATGGGTGATGAAAGCCGTCTTCGGTATATCGCTTCCAAGCATGGCTATTTGATTATACCCCGAGAAAGCATCTAAGAAGCTCATTATGGTATGTCCCGAGGTCGAATCGATCAATTGGTCTATGCTCGGGAGAGGGTAGTAGTCTTTCGGACATGCTTTATTGAGATCTGTGTAATCCACGCACATCCTCCACTTCCCATTGTGTTTTTTGACCAACACCACATTGGCGAGCCATTCTGGGTAATTAATTTCAAAGATGAAGTCAGCAGCCAAAAGTTTATCAATTTCATTATCAATTACCTGTTGCCTCTCGGGAACTATGTTCCTCCGTTTTTGCTTTACGGGCTTGGAGTTCGGGTTGACACTCAGCTGATGTACGACCACAGTTTTGTCAATGCCCGGCACATCGGCTGGGACCCATGCAAAGATGTCAGCATATTCCCGAAGAAGTGTGACCAACCGAGTTTTGGTTTCATCTTGAAGGTTTGTGCCAATCTGTACAGTTTTCTGATCATCATTTTGAAACAGTGGCACCTCAACCGTATCTTCGGCTGGTGTTGCTAATGGTTCAGTACATCCCTCAGTGAAAGGTTCAAGCTCGATCTTCATTGTAGCTTTCTGTTTGCTATCACTGGTAGAGGATGTCTGTATGGTCTGCAAATAACATCTTCGGGAACGATCCTGATCTCCAACAGATTCCCCGATCCCATTTTTGGTTGGAAATTTCATTTTTAAATGTGGGATGGAGGTAATTGCTTTCAATTCCTGTAACGCCCCCAAATCCGAGTCACTCGAACCACGAGTTTGGTGTTTACGAAACTATTCTATCCTGTCATTTCATACATCCAAACTGAATAAAATAATAATATTGACTTAATGTACAGACATACATAACTATTCCCAGGTTCTACGTACCTTTATACATACAAGCTATCGTACCTGTCATTTTACAAAATATAATAATAATTACACAATAACATAATAACAGCACATCTACGGCTGGTTGGCTTTTCCTTTACCCTTATCTACACTCGACCCCTCGTTCTTCTCTGGCTTAGCTGAAAAATCATGAACGAAAGCAAGAGTGAGCCTCAAATAGCTCAGTAAGTAATTAAACATAAGATAACATGATATTCCAGAATAATAAGTATAGATCTTTTACAGTGGATCAGAAATATGTACATTAACATGGACTTGTAACAATTTAACAGATGATGAGATAATCATTGTACAAACTGAACATGGATAACTGAGAACATGAGATTTTAATTGCTGTATGGTCACGAGACCAAGAACACGTTAAGAACAATATCAATCTTTAAGACCGATACTGTCCAAAGTATTTATAAAACGTTAAGAACAATCTCAATCACAAAGACTGACATTGCCCACAAGGTAATAATAACAGTTTAGATGCATACTCTGGGTGATTAGCCCATTGTACTTTATATTGTGCACAACAACATCTAACGACGCAACCACATCATAATTAATTCATTTCCTTTAGCCTTTATTCCCCCTTGTTAATAGGGTTGTTCTGTTACAGCATAACAAAGAGTCCGCACCACCACAATGTGGATTGGAGGACATAACAATCATCACTGGATTTAACATGAAACGTACATGTGTCTAGCCAGTACCAAAATTGGCATCGACCTTTTCAAGATAGTTCGATAAGAAATGAACTTTACATGATAACATGAATGTACAGCATGAAGGTCTGTTCAAGAATCTGAAATTAAAAGCTTAGTCAGAAAACTTGCCTTGGTCCTCGTCTATCACAACTAGTAAAATATTATCCCGTCTAGGACCTACATGACCATAATATTGGTTCATGCATTAATTACGTACACATGCATGCCATTACTTGCTATACAAGCTATCACTTAGTTTAACATAACCCTAATCACGTAACACATTGTTCACTTAAGCCTTAGCATCTACCATATTGATTATTTTTATCAATTTATGATTTATATATGTGTTTCTATCATTAAATATCAAAACATTGAAATTTGGAATTAAAATAATTTATTTTTCAAAAACTGATCACGGCGCCCCGGCGGAGAACACCGCGCCCCCAGCGAGATCTTCTCGGCCAAACGGCGCCCCGGCTCGCCCTGATCTCGCCTCGGCGTGGTCAGTACAGAGGCACTGCGCCCCGGCGCCATCTCCAGTTCATTTCTTCCCGCCCCGGCGCAGTGCTGTTGTGACAGAAAATTTTTTCATTCCAAAAACCTGGCTAACCTTGGCCCTAATGTGAATTTTCCAATTCCAACATTTCACATAACATATATAACATGTAATTTACTTGCATGAACCTTCAAAACATTTAAAACTCATTATTTGATCCTATTTTACCAAATATTTCATTTTGGCCGTATTTTAACGTTTTAAAACGTTCAAGTTAGTCAATTATCGCCATATTCACCAAATGGTTCCCAAATCAATTCTAATACGTGCGTTTACGTATAACTTACACGTTTGGTCTTGTTTGATACTCAATTAACCAAAATGGCCCATAATCACACATTGGTTGTATTTTATCATTTTTTCCAATTAATAAACTTAAACCAACCTTCACTCTTGGAACTCTATACTTCACATGCATGACCACATACACAATTAGCAACTTGATATACTCACATAGCTTATATATATACCTTCCAATGCACTTTACAGATTATAATTCGATTTAGCCAAAAAGTATAGCCTAGTATTCATTTCTTCCTCATGAAATATACCTATGAAACCATATAAGCTTCTATGAGGCTTCATAACATGTTATAATGCATATAACTCACAACTTCCATCTTTCAAGCTAGATTTTCATCATGTCTAGCAACTTAGAACACACAATCATGACTTAGATCATAATATTTAGCTTGAATATTCATGTGAATAGTGCACCACCTTTGGTACACAACTTAATCAACTAGGGTTTCATCTATTATCCATCATAAAACACATAATTCACATAGTCATGCTACCTATCACCAAGATGCATGCATGGTTTCTTCTCTTTGGTATGTAAACACATAGATGGCAAATTTAGATGCTAGAACATAAATTCTACCTTCTTCTTGCTACTCTTCTCCTTGATAGGAACCCTATAAGTGTTGGATGATCCACTTTTAATGTCTATCTCACTTCTCTTGGCAATTTTTCTCTTGAATCCTTCAACTTTGCTTTGAAACCCTAGTTTCTCTCTTCTTTTCTCTCTTATCTTGCAACCTTCGAATGTCTTGGATAATAGCAAATGAAAAATGCTGAAAAAATGATTTGCATGTATGCTTATAATAAATCTCTAGCAACTAACCAAGGTTGGTTAACTTACACTTGTATGGTTAAGGCCAAATGAGTCATTTCCCATGACCAACTAAGGATATCTTAGACATTTAGCTAGCTTGGGATACAATTGCCATTTAACCAATTCCTAACAATTTAAATTCACTAACTTCCTAATTTAATTATCTAAAAATCCAATTTAAATCCCTTTTTATTCAAATTTATTTCATAATTCTTGTATTTAATTCTACCATTTAAGGGCTTATAATACATTTGTCTCAAATTACTTGTCACACCTCTAAATATTTTATTTCCATTAATAACTTATTCAAAAGAATTCAATATCCATTTATAAATCAGAATTTTATATATATCAAAATGCGTATCGTTACAATGCCGATAGAGTTGTTCTTCCCAAGATGGCATTGTAGTTGCTTTCCACTTGGACCACGTACGTAGAAGCGGACCATGATGGAAGCTTGTTTCGGGGCAGTCCCGAAGATCACAGGCAACTCGATCGTCCCCGCTATACGAACTGGGTTATTCCCGAACCCATATAAAGGGGACTCGTTGCAGATCTCCAGCTTTCTTCCCCCCAAGTCCAGCCGATTGTATGATTGGCTATAGAGTACGTCGACTGAACTCCCATTATCAACAAGCATCCTCTTCATATCCATAGTGCCGACCTGAGCTGTTATGACCAGTGCATCCTGATGGGGAGTAACCATCCCCGATGGGTAATCATCATCGGAGAAAGTGATGGGGTCGGTCTTGGTGCCCATCGGTTTCCCGGACACTTGATGGACTTCTCTGCCGAAAGCTTTTCTCTTGCGATTGGACAGAGCGGAGATTGATCCTCCGGAAATAACATCAACCACACCTCTTGCTTCAGTAATGGGTGGAGGTAGCTCGAGGCGATCAAAAGCTGATGGTCGGTAGGAATCGGCGACATAACAGTCCAGGTTGCCATTCCGTACCTATTTTTCGAGGAAGTCTTTGAGATGGTAGCACTCCTCAGTATCATGCCCTTTGGCTTCATGATATGTGCAGTATCTATCTCCTTCCTTTTGTCTTACAAAAACCCAAATCTTCGGGGGCTTCTCATAGAAGGGTTTATTTTTTATCGCTTTCACGATATTGCTCTTGCTGGTGTTCAGGGGTGTATAATCCTTGTCGGCACCTCTTCGATCCTTCGGGGGATCGTTCTTTTGTTACCGATCCTTGTTGAAATCTCTTAGCTCATTCCCCTTTTTCCCATTGCCGTTGGATTTCTTTTCGGCACTAACGCTTCCAGGGTCTCTCTGGTGAAAATCAACGGTGTTTTTCGAAGATCCTCGAAGATTGGCGAGAGCCTCGTCCAACTCTACGAACTTGTCCACCTTCTCGTAAGTCTCCGATAAAGTCTCGGGGGACTTCGAGATAAGTTCCTCAATTAACCTGCTGGATTTATCAACATTTAATCACATGGTTAAAAACTGGATTACCTGCTTCGGGTCAATCCCGTTGATTTCTGACACAGCCTCCCTGAATCTTTTGACGTATTGCCGAAGAGTTTCGTTCGGCCTCTGTTTTACTTGTAGGAGGGATGTCATCATTCAGGCTCTCCGCTTATTGCTCCCGAAGCGGTTGTGGAATTGTTCTTGTAGCTCCTCCCATGATTTGATGGATCCGGCTGGAAGGGAGATGACCCATTCTCTGACAGTTTTCTTCAGAGTGGATAAAAACAAGTGGCACATTGCCATTGCATCGTGACCATGAAAGTACATGGCCTGCTCGAAGGAAAGTACGTCCCGTCATACATCTCCAAAGTAGGGACCTTACGGGATCGGTCAATCTTGGCTTCTTCCAGATCCTTCGAGAATGGTGAGAATCGGGCCTTTTTGGACCCATAATACTTATCCGAAGCCTTGTTGGGGGAAGATTCGCCAGTGTGGCTCCCATGACTATGTCGGTCTTCCCGATCTTTCCTTATCGGCGATCTGGCACGCTTTCTCAAATCTGCTGTCCAAATCGACTTGGAGCGAGCTGGTTCCTTCCGCGATTTCGGTGTCCTTCCCCTCGGAGTTCTGTGTGATCATCATCCCGTCTGGTATGGCGGGTTGAGCGGGAGGCCGAGCCTTTCTGGCTCAAGAGTTCGTTACCCGCCTCGATTAATTCCTCGTACTGTTTGTCGAGCTCCTTCTGCTGGAGGTCCAGAGCCTTTTTTCTGTCGAGAATTATCTGGAGGTGACGATCTTTTTCAGCCGCCGTCTCCTGGTGAGACCGAGAGAGAAGTGGTCGCCGTGGATGACTCTGCGACTGTGATGTTTCTATGTTAATGAAAGTTGATGGAAGTTTTACTAGAGCGCCCTCCTTCTAGCGCCAATGTTGACGCCTGATTCTGTCGGGCAGTCCTGCTGGCCGTCCGGTAAGAATACCTGCACAAAAGTCCGATCGACTTGGGCCGTTGGTGGACTCCTCCGGTGTGAGTGTTAGTGAAGGTATGGGGAAAAGTCAACAATGGAGGTCCGAGTTTCTAGTATAGCGAAATTGTGCGTTACCCTTCTCTCCATTATCAACTGGGTATTTATACTATGTACCTGAATAACGGTCACCTGTGTAACGGTTCTGTCCATTATGCTAGGTAGTTATGATGTATGTCCGTTTCATCCTTCACCCACGTGCTGCAAGCCCACTAGAAAGGTTACCAAGCTGACGGTATATTGGGCCTAGCCCAATGTGAGTTCCTGGATCAGGCCTGGCTAAATATTCATCCTAACAAGGACTGTACTAAATTTATTTATTTCCATCAACATGTTGATGGCGCAGTTTGAAATTTCAATTGAAAACGATTAATTAGATTAATTAATTTGAATTCTTTTACCAATAATTTTAGGTTTTAATATTTAGAATCGGGACTGTACTAAATTTCTTTACTTTTCATCAACATTGTTTCAGTCATGGCCCAATTTGAAATTTTAATTGAAAATATATTATTAGTTTGAATTCTTTTACCAATATTCGTTTACCATCACAATCACACGATTATATAATTAACTGAACATGTATATTGTACCAAATTCATGATTTGCTAATAATAAATATATCTCAATGAGATGACAGAAAAAACTAGCAACTCAAACTAAATGTGAACAGAAAATGAAATAATTAGAAGAAAGGAACGAGCGAAATCCACGTGTTTACCCCAACCCAGCACATCTCTCCAAAAAACAAACACTCAACAATCCAAAGAAAGGGACAGATAGAAATATACTAGGCAGATTGCCGAATTGAACCCACTCTAGAATACAAAACTATTAGTGTAAACAATTGGAATTTTGATAGAAATAATTAATAAACAAGCTAAAATCAACAACCATAACCCCATAAATCGTACTATCACGAGTAACACTCTCAAAACTGACCATGAAATCAAATTGCATCACCTCTCACCTGAATAGTCTTAGAGCAGATGGCAATGCCATGAAACAAGGCTAGAAATTTCTATAAAAAAAAGAAAAATAACTAAAAAACAAATGCAAGTGCTGAAAATATTAATTTTGTTTACATCGTCCATACTCAATTTTTTTTTTATTTCCTTTCTTAGTATGAAGCAACCAATAAAGCTAATTAGAGTGGTCGTCTTCAAAAAATTAAACACCCTACTAGGAGGCAGAGTGGATCACACGCAGACTATCTTGCCCAGTGTGTTGTTTTATTAAAATATATATAAAGGAAAACACACATAAGACTTGGACAAGAAATATATAATTTTCCCCACATGTTTTATGTCAAAGATCACTAATCCTTTTAACCTCTTATTTCTATCCTTCGTTGCCCCTTCCAACGACGTAGTTCTTTATCAATAATTTATGTAAACCATTTTGGCTTACCTTTTAAGAACATGATATTTCCAATAATAAATCCCAAAGCTATTCCACAACCATATCCCATCAAAACGGCTTTCCAAGAAAACCCATTTATAAAGTCAGAATCATCTTCTTCATCAAATTCAGCCACAGTCTTGTCTTTTTCACACTCTTTGGACAACGGACTTTCGCATAGTGCCAAGTTTCCACCATATGAATTATTTTCAAAAGTGTTAAATTGTTTCCCTAGAGGAATAGGACCACTGAGATGATTTTGGGAGACATTTAGATGTGCAAGAAATCCAAGACTTGTGAGGTGTAGTGGAATTTTTCCATCAAGTCGGTTGAATGAGATGTCCAGTGATTCTAGGTTTGACAGATCCCCCAACTCAGACGGGATGTGACCTATAAGGCCGTTGCGTGACAAATTGAGAAACAAGAGTGAATTCAAATTTCCAATGCATTGAGGAATCTTCCCTTCAAAACTATTGCTTGATAAATCAATGGTTGTGAAGATTGTTAAAATTCTCTTATATTCAATCTCTATGCCTTTTATCACGATGGTCACAGAATCACTATAACGGTCACTCCCCATATACTTTAGTTTCATTCTATTCACATCAACATTCATCATAGCTTGAATTTTTTTGAAATATAGTTCTGGAAGAAGACCGGAAAACTCATTGTGTGAGAGGTCAATGATTCTCAAGCTGATAAAGGGGTGTTCAGTATTGGGATTGTTGCATATAACACCACTGAATCGGTTAGATCTCAAGACAAGAACCTGTATATTTGGAAGAGTTTCCAACCAACTTGGGAATGTACCATTCATGTAATTGCTTCCCAAATCAAGAACTTCCAAGTATTTGAAATTAGAAAAAGAACGAGGAATTGTTCCTTCTAGTTGATTGTCGTGCAAATTTAAAGTCCTCAGTTTATGGAAGTTTGGTATTGTTGATGGAATCTTCCCATGAAAGTTATTCATTCGAAGATCTAACACTGAGAGGGAGTAATTTAAAAAACTTGGACGACGTGGAAGTACTCCGCTCAGGTTGTTATTAGATAAATTTAGAACTTCTAAGGAGCTCGAATTGCAAATTGACCAACTTAATGATCCGTTCAGTATATTTGACATGAGATTCAAATAAATAAGATCCTTCCATTGAAGTTGCTCTATACCACCTGTGAGAAGGTTATGTGAGAGATCTACATAAAGCAATGAATATCCCCATGTGGAACCCACCAAGCGAGGAATTTGGCCATGAATTTGGTTGTTGGATAGGTCTAGAGACTCGAGATTTTTAAGGCATGAAAACATGTCAATCTCCAAGACACCGCTTAAATTGTTTGTGGAAAGGTCGAGAGAAGTCAGGTTCACAAGTTCTAAAACAGACCGTGGAATGAATCCGAATAGTGTATTGTTCTTACAATGAATAGTAGTTAGCGATGTAGAGTATTGATACTCGTCTAGTCGACCTGTGAGTCGGTTTGAATCGAGGAATAATGATTCTAAAGATGGAAGAGAGAACAACCAAGTTGGTATCATCCCGTTCAATAAGTTATCTGATAACCAAAGCTCCCTCAGGTTCACAAGTGCTGGGGCTGATTGCGGAATTGATCCGTATAGCATATTAGAACTGAGGTCTAAGACTTCCATTGATTGAAGAGAGAACAACCAAGATGGTACCGTCCCATTCAATAAGTTATCTGATAACCTAAGAATCCTAAGTTTCACAGTCCTGACGCTGATTGTGGAACCGGTCCACAGAGCATATTAGAACTGACGTATAGGTATTCTAATGACGGAAGAGAAACCAACCAAGATGGTATTGTCCCATTCAGTAAGTTATTGTCTAGGAACAGAGAATTTAGTTTTTGAAGGCCAGTTAGGTTGGAGGGCAGGGGTCCGGATAATGAATTATGCGCAAGATGTAAAAAAGTTAGTTCTCTCAAGCCTACAATCGAAGAAGGAAATGGACCATTCAAATTGTTATCCCTGGTATAGTTCTCTCAAGTTTTTGAGGTTGGCAAAAACATTGGGAATCAGCCCCGACATATTGCATCCCCAGAGATCCAAAATATTGATGGATCGGAGATAGGCAATTGAATTTGGTATTTCTCCATATATGTTTGTCACCCCAAGATCAAGTCTCGTGAGAGTACTACTGCTGCCCCACTTGACTTTTGGTAACTTCACACTGAGATTAGTGTTGTGAGATATACTTAGTATCTCCAAGTTGGGTAGGTGGAAACACTCTTCTGATAATTCTCCATGTAAGTCAGTACCACCAAGACGAAGAATCCTCAAGGAAGTAGACAGGTTCGACCGTTCGAGGGTACAACTGAAGAGATATCAACCCCCTCGAGGGAAAGCTCTCTCAATTGGGTTGAATTTTGTAAGAACAATTCATGTTCAAGACTGACACGGGAGAAACTACCAAAATTTCTAGAGATATCAAGAGACACCAGTTTATGCAAATTGTCTTTGGGTGAGAATTAGAAATACCACAATCTGTAGAGGCAGAACTATCTATGCCCAAGCTTTGCTTTAACTGAAACAGAGCAAGCTTCTGCCTATTATCTGGATCTATAGGTGAAGAAAGAGATAATGAAGAATAAGCAAAATGATGTTGCAAGAAGAAGATCAGAACTGGGAAAAGAAATTTAACTGCCCCATTTGCTTTTTGTTTTTGTTTTCTTTTTATAGTGCAATGAAGAAGTCTAGCTTCATCGACTATAAACCATTCATTTTCTATTTTATAATCGCCGCTTGTACAACAAATGATAGTTACTCATAAATTTTAATATTGATAATCTCATATTTATAAAACTTTACCATCAATGAAGAAGTCTAGCTTCATCAACTTACCATCGATGAAGAAGTCTCTTGTTTTACCATCAATGAAGACGTACAGAACTTAGAGATTTTTGAAATCTTGCTCTCTTTTTTTTCTTTTCTTCTCTAAAAGAACCATGACCATACTAAATTTTCTTATTTCCATCAACCATGGCCCAGTTTGAAATTTTAATTAAAAATGCATTGTTAGTTTGAATTCTTTTATAAATATTCTTAGGTTTTAATATTTCGAAATATTGTACTGTAACCAATTTTAGCATTTTTAGAAAGTAAATTTCTGCTAAAGAGCTATTGAAATATATGGATTATGATTCATTCCATTATATTTATCATCTAATTTTTTTCAATACACATTTATCAATATAAATATTGCTTTTAGCGACATTTTCAATAACACTGTTGTTTCCGTTTAATTTTATTACGTCACTAATTGTTTGTGCCAAATTTTATTTTGTTCTTAATTATAATATGTGTCAAATTTTATTTTATTTTTTATTATAATATTTGTATCGTTGAATATATATTAAAAATATTAGAGGGATCCTAATCCAATCCAATGAAGGGGATCCTAGTCCAAAAAGTATTAAGGGAGATCATAATCTTGTGGACCCTCATACTCTAAAATCCTTTTGTCAAAAATCTGTTACATGTTTATGGTTTATTATAGTATTTCATTATATTTTCCTACTTATATTTACTACAAACATGAAGCTATTTATAAAAGCATGCATTTCATTTTCAAACAACTCCGATGTTGCAGTTAACGCGTTAAATATTCTCTCCTACAAAATGTTAGGTCATTGATCCGTCTCAATATTCAATCTCTTATATTTTTGGAATATCCTTGATTATATTTTTTAAATATTAAGTTAGAATAATTCTATAGGCAATAACATAGTAAAAGAAGATGTTGATTTTTTTAAACTACCAGTGAGATAAATATCTTGTGATTTTATATGTCGATTTTGTTAAACTACCAGTGAGATAAGTATTGATTGATAAAAGTAATGTTTTCATGCAGTGGAAGTGAAAAACCTTGTCTGATAATTTTTCATGTAAATTAGTAAAGCTAGGATTACAAAAAAAATCTTACTAAATTTCAACGGGAAGAATTATAAGTGTTCAACTATTATATTATCCGCATATCTTCTTGAAACAAATCCAAACTAATCATCATGAATCATAAAAGTTCATAATAACATTCTTATTAATTAATCTCCTCAAGAAATATTCAAATGTATATAAACATATTAAATAAATTCGTTAAAAGAAATCTTATCAAATGTAACTCTGCGTGAGTTCCATAAGAAGAGAATAAAGAAAGTAGTCTCTCATTTAAAAAACAATGAGAAAGTGTTATATAATTTTATATCTTTCATATATAGTCGATTCATAGATCTTTAGCCGCGAATTTTCCCAACCAAGTTTTTCGTGCAATTTTTTTTGTGTACCTATACATAATAGAGTTGTGTCTGATATTATATTAGTGTATGTGTGTGCCACATTCATAATAATTTTGTTTACATCGTTTATACTTAATTTTTTTTATTTACTTTCTTAGTTGGAAGCAACCACTAAAGATAATATTACAGTGGTCGTCTTCAAAAAATTAAACACCCTACTAGGAGGCAGAGTGGATCACACGTATACTATCTTGCCTAGTGTGTCGTTTTATTAAAATATATATAAAGGAAAACAGACATAAGAGTTGGACGACATACATAATGTATCAGTAGGGGAAAAAATCCCTAGTGGGATACAAATGAGATCTTGAAATCGAATGCCATACAATCCATAGGGAATCATTTAATTGATTTTGAGTTGCCCTACTAATAAGACAAACATGAACAAGAAATATATAATTTTCCCCACATGTTTTATGTCAAAGATTGCTAATCCCTTTAACCTCTTATTTCTATGCTGGCCTCTTCCAGCGCCATAGTTCTCTATCAAAAATTAGAGGGATCCTAATCCAATCCAATGAAGGGGATCCTAGTCCAAAAAGTATTAAGGGAGATCATAATCTTGTGGACCCTCATACTCTAAAATCTTTTTTGTCAAAAATCTGTTACATGTTTATGGTTTATTATAGTATTTCATTATATTTTCCTACTTAAATTTATTACAAATATGAAGCTATTTATACGTAAAAGCATGCATTTCATTTTCAAACAACTCCGATGTTGCAGTTAACGCATTAAATATTCTCTCCTACAAAATGTTAGGTCATTGATCCGTCTCAATATTCAATCTCTTATATATTTGGAATATCCTTGATTATATTTTTTAAATATTAAGTTAGAATAATTCTATAGACAATAACATAGTAAAAGAATATGTGGGTCTTACTTTTTGAATCACACTCTATGTACTATTTTCTCTTTGTTAATCCACAATTAATGCACAAATTTTGTTGCACATAGAATTACTTAATAAGCTAGATGTCGATTTTGTTAAACTACCAGTGAGATAAGTATCTTGTGATTTTAAATGTCGATTTTGTTAAACTACCAGTGAGAAAAATATTGTATGATAAAAATAATGTTTTCATGTAGTGGAAGTGAAAAACCTTGTCTGATAATTTTTCATGTAAATTAGTAAAGCTAAGATTACAAAAAAAATCTTACTAAACTTCAACGGGAAGACACTACAAGAAAAACAGCTATTAGCGACCGACCTTTAGCGACCAATTTCGGTCGCTAGTATTCAATAGCGACCGACTTCGGTCGCTAAAGGGGGTCGCATAAAATCTTGTCGCTAGAGTGCACATTAGCGACCGACAACAGCGACCGGCTAATCAGCGACTGACTTTTAGCGACCGCATCGGTCTCTAGAGCCTAATCAGCATTGTACTGACGTGGCACCACGTAATGGCGACCAACATTAGCGACCAACATTTTTGCGACGGGAATTGCGACCGCTTATTAGCGACCGCTAAGAGTAATAGCGACGGGCACATGTCAGCGACCGTCATCAGGGACCGATTGTTTTAGCAACAGAAATTACTATTAGCGACCGAATTCGGTCGCAGATAATAATAAATAAAAAAATTATTTTTCTGATTTCCCTAATTTTTGTAACCTGTATTAAAATCCCAACACACAGCACAATAAGATCTTATCTAGATCTCCAAGCAAATACTAAATTCATTCCAAATAATGACATAAAATCAACATCCATTAATCTGAATACATATATATACAATAAATCCCAAAATTACAATAATATTTTTGATCATGCATGTGGTACAACATAAAATGAGCACAAAAGGGAATACAGGAAAGATATGTAGCTCATGCATCATCAAGATATAAGGCTGTTATGTACGTTCCTGTAACAAAAAAAAAACATGTTTGAAACATCTATATATATAGTACTTTTGAGTGATTAATTTAATTGTAGCAATTGATAAGATTACCTCGTCATGCGAAGCCTCCTCCCAGTCTGTCTGACTTGCTACTGTCGCCACTGCATTAGATAAGGACTCGGGACTCAACGCCTTCAGATGATCATGCAGTTCACGTAGGAGGGCAGGATCTCTACATATGGCTCGAACACACTCCGCAGCATTATGTGTCGTCGGATTGTATGATACTTGCGTAGAGTGGCTACCCGAGCTGCCAGAAGGACTAATAATCGGCCATCTTCGCTGTCCTTAGCCCTTGACAAAATTTTTCTTTACAATCGACGCATTTTCCCATAACTCTTGATCAATTGACGGACGAGGACTGCCAGGGGGATACCGCTCGTCCATTAATTGACTGTAAGTGTCCTGTAATAAAGTTATACATTGATTAGTTACAAGTAAATAATCAAGATTAATAATAACATCAAAGAATTATAAACATATAACGTAGATAAAAATATACCCGTATCCGCAAAGCATCAGGCAGACCATCACGGGTCGCCACATACACATCCAACCAATTTACAGTCTGGCTTTCGGATCCACAAGACTACAAATATGACAAGTGTATAAATATATGTTTATATAATTCAAATGCATACTAATAAAATAAATATATGGCTGTAAACATAAATAAACTACTATATAACAAACTCCGTACCTTTTGAGCGAAATGTTCCGCCTGTGATATACTACCGCCTTTATACGTACCATTTGGCCTTTCCCCTTCAAGTACACCAACGGATCTATTCCTGGCCGCAGTCCTACTTTTCCTTGCTCATTCCTCACTCTGCTACTGTTGGCACATCTAAGCCCAGATATCGTGTGAGCACCACCACGGGGCATACTCATGCATATACTCCTCAACATGGCAAGGATGGTCTATGCCAACATTGTGGAGTGCATTTTCCCGCTCCTTCTTTATATTGTCTTTTGTTCGAACAACACACTTTTGCCAGAACAGTGTATGTATAACACTGTTCTGTGCCTCGTTCCATTTGTATCTTTTCTGAAATTAAAATATAATAATAACATTAAAATAGTTCTATTATAATCTGATAATAGTAAACATTGGTTGAATAGAATATCTGTAACTTAGGAAAAAAATACCTGAAACTCCTGCCAACATGCTTCCTTGTGGGCAAGCGGTGTGCTGGCCCACGTAACAGCTGGGGTAGGCCAGTTTTGTAGCCACAGTTGTGCAATACATTTAACAACCCTAATATCTGCAAAATCATTGAAATATACAATAATTTACATTAATATATATACAACAATAATAAATTTTTATTATACTACTATATGGTTAATTAATAACGTATGTGCTGTCTGGATCAGGGCGAATCTGCAATGGAATGCGGTCATCTAGATTATCTGGGACCTTGGGGATCTGATTTGGACCCCGACCCAAACCGCGCTTTCTAGGCGGTGCTGAAGATGACATCTATTTTAAAAAATGACATATTAAATGTAAATGATTATTACATGTGTGCAATGGTTTATGGCAAGTCAACAATATATAAAACATATGTGCAATTATTAATGACAAGTGTATATAAAACATGTATATTAAACATACATTTTAATGAAACTCGCTGTCAGATTCAGAATTATTTTCACCAATATGTGGAGAATCATAACCATCGCATGTTTCAGATTCAGTGTCGGTGTCACTTAAAAACTCTTCCTCCTCAGTATTACTGTCATCTAACTGCTGTACTAAATCGGGATCCAATTCATCATCATCACCTCCACCCTCTAAATTGTTGAGTTGATTGTTGTCATCGACATTTATTATAGGAGGGTTATGTAACGTCTCCTCTTGGTAGACTTCTCCGTCTAGTGATTGGACACGATTACGTGCGGGAGTATGAATGACAACTTACCAATCTGTAGGCGGTCTATCCCTTTTTCGAATAGGAGTAGGAGTGTAATATACTTGTTGTGTTTGAGTTGACAACACAAATGGTGCATTCATATATGTCCTTTTGTTGAGGTCAATGTCGACAATTCCATGTCGATCGACACGTATGCCTTTTTCTGAATCAAACCAACGACACTTAAACAGATTAATCTGACATTCGTAGATACCCTTGTACGACAACTCAATAACGTCCTCCAACTCCCCATAAAAGGCACGACCAACCTCATTGTAACAATCTCCTTTAACAAACACTCCAGTATTGGTTGTTCTTTTACCAATGGCATATGGCTTCATATGAAAGTTATAGCCATTTACTTTATAACCATTGCGAGTGACTTGGTCCCTGTCTGGGCTCATGGCTAAGACTTGTACATTTGAATTAATTGTACCATCATTAAGATCCTACAATTGTTAAATATATTGTTATAAGTGTTTCATAAATTAAATAAAATGAATTCGTACTAATTAAGTCATACTTAATTAATTTAAATAACTTACTTTGTCCTTCAACAACTTTGCAAAATTTTGATCACGACTCAGTTCAACTTCTTTATCAGTGATGTCGTGCTAATTTGTTATTAACTCAGCATCGTATGTTCTACATGTACATTATACATATTATTAACTCGGCATCGAATGTTAAATAATGAAATTATAGTATATGAGATTTAGGTTAAATATGAGTTTTACATGCATACCTCACAAAGTTGTCAATCTCCTCGCAATTGAGAAGAATGTAAGTATGTGCCGCATGTAATTCTGCCTTAGATAGGAATATGCGTTTTCCTTTACCATAAGCGCGCCCAGGTAAACCAAATACAGAAAGTCGACCAATAAGTTCAACGTTTCCCCCATCATCATGTCTTGGAACTCGATTGGCCTTTGTCAAGACCTCGTCGGGGAAATAGTCTTAAACAAATGTAGATATCTCATCAAAACTGTACGCCTCACATATCGACCCCTCGATGTAAGCTCTGTTTTTTACCTTCCTCTTAAGGTTTCCCATCACCCTCTCGAAAGGATACATCCATCTATATTGAACTGGACCACCACAACGAGCTTCATAAGGTAGATGGATTTGTAAATGCTCCATGGAGTCAAAAAACCCAGGTGGAAATATTTTTTCAAGTTTACATGTGATCTCAATGATGTTCTTCTCAAGTACGTCCATGTCATTTGCATTTAACATTTTTGAGCATATGTCTTTGAAAAAATGACTAAGTCAGTCAAAGCATCGCAAACTGTTTTATCAAGCAAGTCCCGAAATGCTATAGGCATGAGTCTTTCCATGAACACGTGGCAGACATGACTCTTCATCCCTTGTATTTTTCCACCTGTAACACACCTTGCAATGTTTGACGCATATTCATCTGATAGTTTCAGAGACTTAATCCATGCACATACATCTTCTACCTGCTTTTTGGATAAGGTGTACTTTGCATGAGGTTTGACTATCTTTCCATTAGGTGATTGATAAAGCTCTAAACCAGGACGCTTACAAATATCTTTCATATCCAACCGTGCCTTATCATTATCTTTCGTCTTGCCCTTTACACCCATCACGGTGTTAAATATATTGTCGAACACATTCTTCTCAATATGCATGACGCTTAGATTATGAAGAATCAAGTTTGTAGACCAATAAGGTAATTCCCAAAATATGCTTCTCCGAACCCAATTGTGAGTCTCACCAAACCCATTGATTATTTCTGAGCTAGAACTCTTACCAAATGGGATTATTGGCAATCTCATCACACGGTCATGTACCTCTGTCCCAGACAATCGTGCTACAGGCATATCATTCTCTACTTTTCCTTTTCTGAAATTGTCTCTATTTCTTCGAAAAAGGTGATCTATTAGCAAAAAACGATGATCACAGTCAAACCAACAGGGTTTTCGACCATGTGGTAGAGTGAAAGACTTTGTATGCTCCATACAATATGGACAAGACATCTTCCCATGTGTACTCCATCCAGATAACATGCTATAAGCAGGAAAATCACTGATAGTCTGCACAATCACTGCCCGAAGATTGAAATTTATTTTCGTCGAAACATCCCAAGTTTGTACTCCATCCGCCCACAATATCTTCAACTCGTCTATCAGAGGTCTCAAGTAAACATCTAGATTATTTTCAGGACTCTTGGGACCAGGAATCATGAGTGAAAGAAACAAGTATGGTTGTTTCATACACATTCAAGGAGGCAAGTTGTAAGGAGTCACAATCACAAGGCAGCAGGAGTACGGAACAGTTGAGTGACCGAAAGGGTTGAAACCATCTGTTGATAATCCAAGTCTCACATTTCTTGGTTCTAATGCAAACCTAGGATGTGCTAAGTTGAAATCTCTCCAAGCCTTCCCTTCTGCTGGATGGTTAAGTTTTTCATCTTTAGCTGGAGATCTCGCATGCCAAGTCATATGTTCAGCTGTTCTTAAAGACATGTACAATCCTTATTATTATTATTATTGTTATTTTTTTTATTATTATTAGTATTATTTTTATTATTATTATTATTATTATTAGTAGTAGTAGTAATATTATTATTAGTATTTTTATTATTATTAGTAGTAATAGTATTATTATTATTATTATTATTGTTGTTGTTGTTGTTGTTGTTGTTGTTGTTGTTGTTGTTGTTGTTGTTGTTGTTGTTCTTATTATTATTATTATTATTATTATTATTATTATTATTATTATTATTATTATTATTATTATTATTATTATTATTATATTTGTTACTATTAGTATTAGTGTTATTATTATTATTAGTATTAGGAGTATTTTTTTAATTTAGTAGTAGTAGTATTTTTATTTTTATTATTTAGTAGTAGTCGTATCATTATTATTGGTAGTAGTAGTTTTCTTATTATTAGTGGTAATAGTTTTCTTATTATTAGTAGTATAAAGTGATCCCATATATTTTTGTCGTCGCATCCTTATACTACATACAAATGAAAGCACTATATGATGGATAGAATTTTAAGAAGAAAAATCTTATATACGCCATACAAAATTAAGTGGGATTTAACAAACCAAGTATGCAATGCAATACATAATTTTAAGGAAATAATAAGTACACACAAAATTTTTCAAATATAGCGTGAGATCTTTGGAATCCAAATGGCTATCTTTCTAATGCAAATAAATAAATCTATGAAAAACCAGTCACCGAGTAGTGTAATATACTTATTTTCACTATATTATTTTTTATTACATTACTCATTTTATGCTAACAAAGATATCATGTTCCATGAACTGCAACAAAAGCTAATGAACATGAGATAATTGTCTATTCTCATTCACTTGGGCAAATGAAACGAAATTCAATTACGGAAACTATGGCATGATTATTTAGACTCATTCTATGACACAAACAGAACAATTAACTTTGGAAATCAATTATATTATACCACAAAAAATCAGACCATGTGTTATATTATACCACAAAAAATCAGATCATGTGTTATACTGATTAACAACCGCAGTCCAAGTAACCACATCTCAATTCAAACTAATATCAAACAATTTACGAGCAAAAATCAATACATTACAAGCATTATAGAAATGGATCAACCCATTTTGCACAAAATCATTAGCTTCCCAACCCAATTTGACCACTTGGGCATGGCAAATTAAACCCAAATAAATTAAACCCAAAGAAATTTCAACCAACATTAACATAAATACATAATACAGAATCTCTAGGTTCGTTCCCATACTACAAATTTACACAGTATTTGCCAATATAAAGGAATTTAAAAGAAAAAAAAATAAGAGAACTCATCTTTAATCAAATAAATATGCATACCAGGGTTTTGGGGTGAGCACCTTCTCTCTCTCTCTCGATTTCTTATTGTTTGCCTCTCAAATTATGTGTTTGATTTCATGAGAATTTCAATCTGCATCATTTCGCCTTCCAGTAGCAGTCAAAAATAAAAGGAAAGCAGTATGGACTTGGTTAAAGGGTGGCTGGATTTAGGTAAAGATGTAACAGCGACTGCTTAATAGCAACCTCCGTTCAGTCGTTGAATAGTTAATTATGTGGCATTTATTGCGACCACAATAGTGACCGCAATAGTAACAATAGCAACCGAATGTAATAGCCATTGATTTAGCGACCTATTTTCGGTCGCTAATTTTGGCGCCAATTTTCCCGGGCTTTTTTGGCGGTGAATTTTAGTAACAGCGACGGTATTAACGACCCTAAGCGGTCGCTAAAAATATTAACGACGAAAAAAGTTGTCGGTCGCATGAGTCGGTCGCTATAACCCTTTATTAGCGACGGAAAAGATCGGCCGCTATTAGTTTCGGTCGCTGATAGGCACTTTTCTTGTAGTGAGAATTATAAGTGTTCAACTATTATATTATCCGCATATCTTCTTGAAACAAATCCAAACTAATCATCATGAATCATAAAAGTTCATAATAACATTCTTATTAATTAATCTCCTCAAGAAATATTTAAATGTAAATAAACATATTAATAAATTAATCTCTCGTGACACCGCAAATGAGGAGGTGGATTGAGAGATCGGTGTGAGGCCATCTATGCAACTGCATCTATGTTCTTTATTACGGAGTAATTTTTTTTATTAGCAACTGTATATATATGTTGGTATTGGCGAAACGTTTTATCCAACCACGGTAGAGGAAAAACAATGGTCTTAAATTAATCTAGCAATCGTTTTAATTTAACTGACTTAACTCGTCAATTTTTATTAAGTTAATTCATTAATTTTTTAAATTGAAGAAAACAATTTTTCAAGTTAATTTAATTTGATGATATCATTTGTCATCATTTTGGATGTGTCTTTGTATATAAGAATTGATTAGGCCATGTTCACGACATTCATGATTAATAAAGGCGTTTGGAACCTTACAGGCATGAGTCATACAAGATATACGTGGTATACTTTTTCTAATTGATATAAACACTAATAGAATTTCAAGCAATTTCTAATCCTGAAAAGTACTTCAAGGAGCTTGAATGATCTTTCAACTTTTTTTTTTGTCCAAAAGAATCATATTAAATTTCTTTATTTCCATCAAAATCAACCATGACCTGGTTTGAAATTTCAATTAAAAATGCATTATTAGTTTGAATTCTTTTACCAACATTAGTACGTTTTCATATTTAAAATCAAGACCGCACTAAAATATTTCCCATCAACATCAATCATGGCCCAGTTTGAAATTTCAATTGAAAATGCATTATTTGTTTGATTTCTTTTACCGATATTCATATATAGGTTATTATATATAGAATCAGGACCGTGCTAAATTTCTTTATTTCTATCAACATCAATCAAGATCCATATTGAAATTTCAATTGAAAATGCATTATTAGTTTGACTTCTTTTACCAATATTCTTAAGTTTTAATATTTAGAATCATGACCGAACTAAATTTCTTTATTTCCTTCAACATCAACTACGACCTAGTTTGAAATTTCAATTGAAAATGCATTATTAGTTCGAATTCTTTTACCAATGTTATTAGGTTTTAATATTTAGAAATAGGACGTACTAAATTTCTTTATTTCCATCAACATCAACCATGGCGCTGTAACGCCCCCAAAATTCGCGCACTCGCTATGCGGTGGACCTTGTATGTCACTACAAGAAAAAAGCTTATCTCCGACGGAATTTTCCGTCGGAAATAAGCAAATTTCGTCGGAATTATCTTATTTCCGACGGAAAATTCGGTAAGAAATTCGGCCGTAACTAAGCGCGTCGGGATTATTTTCGTCGAAAATTCAGTCGAAAAACTAAAACTTATTTCCGACGGAATTTCCGACGGAATTTTCCGTCGGAAATAAGTTTTAGTTTTTTAAAAAAAAATATATGCAGTGGAATAATTTTCAGCAATAATATCCCAATTTCAGCAACAATATCCCAATTTCAGAACATCCATAATCCCAATTTCGGCACACAAAAAATTTCAGAGCATTAATAACCCAATTTTCAGAGCATCAATAATCTCAATTTCAACAAATAATCATAATTTTAGTTACAATAATCGCAATTTCAACAACAATATATACATATATATTTAATTTCACAAATCGCCCAACAAAATGATGAGCTAGTGCAATAGAACCAAATAACCGATCCATCTGTAGTGATCAAAGCATAACACGGTAATATGCAAATATAGAAAACTAATAGATCGAAAACAAACAATTAAATAAACAAACCCTTTTAAAGTGGAGGCGGAGATATATGTAGAGATATATGTAAAATATCTAAATAGACAATTTCCCTTGATTTTCTGCAACATCTAATGGAGTGTTGACAAACCTTATACACTCGGACGGGACGGAGGAGAAGCAACGCGGAGGAGAAGCAACGTATACCGGCGACCGGAGGAGAAGCCACACCGGTGCCGGAGGAGAAGCCACACGCGGAGAGAGAGAGAGAGAGAGCGCGGCGGAAAAAATAAAAGAAGGAAGAAGCAGAAATGAACTGATCGGGCTGAACCACTGCAATTTAAAACATTATTTTCGACGGAATTCCGTCGGAAATATTCCGTCGGTTTTAATTGTATTTTCGACTGAAATTCCGTCGACATTAATATTATTCCGTCGAATATAATTTTCGCGGTGGCGGGAATTTTGCCGCCAAAACGTCCTGCATATCCTTAACAGAATTCGGTCGATTATAAATTATTTCCGACGGAATTAAATTCGACAGAATATTCCGTCGAAAATAACATATTTACGACTGAATTCATTCCGTCGATCTTAATTCCGTCGGGATTAAGCGTTTTTCTTGTAGTGTGTTAAACTCCATACATCTATCGACTTAACCAATGATCCCATAATCATATTGGTTAAATTAGTCTTATTTTAAACTATACATTAAAAAAAATTCTTAACTTTGTCCCTGGATCTTAACTTGATCTCGGTCTCATTATTTATACAAGTATCAACTTGTATTTCATTCGTATAAATGGATAACACCATATATAACGGTCCCATTTTAACCTTAAGATTTAAATATTCTATAACTTTACATGTTTCAATATCCACGTCATTAAATCATTGGGACGACTCTTGGGAACAGAGAATCTCGCGGTGAATGTTTGTATCTTCACCCGTGATAAATTTTGCATATTTATCCGTGACAAATGGTTGTATCTTTGTCCGGTGCAAAATTCTCTTTCCGTACAGAACATTACCCAACTAATTAAAACCCTCACTCGAAACACATTTGTTTATAGTGATATATCTTCATATCAATAATTCTACTTATCTGACATTCAGAATAGTAATAACGAGTTATACCTGGGTCCGAGGAATCTTAACGATGGATTTGACCAGTCAAAATCGCTTAGTCCTATCTCGGATGTACAACACTCACAAGTTATTTACTGATCCTCATCTAGATAAATAGATCATTATCAACATTGTTTTAATGTTTAACAATTCTACATTATATCAAATTTAAATACATAACAACATTCTGATGATAATAATTTATATCATTCATTTAATATTCGGTTACATATTTGTTTGTTCGTATTACAACAGTCATCATGACTTATACAAATACAAGTAATAAACATGAAAACCTAATCTACTCTTCGTCTTTACGTTCATGATCTTCTTAACGTTCATCTTTAATCTGTAAATAAGGTTTTATTCGCAAGAATGAGCACGACGGCTCAGCAAGTCTAACATATATCACATACGCAGTTTATGCTTTCTTATAAACTTTAACATGCTTTGACTGAACATACATCTCAGTTCATATTAATTTATAGTTAACAATAACCATATTTCATGCATACTCATATGCATCATTAAATATCAATTTGTACTTTCACATATCAACTATCACACTTAGAACATGCTAACAACACATAAAGGTTTAGAACTTGCCTCAAATCAAAACTAGGGTTTTCCGGCGGAACGTTAACACCCTACACAGCCATTTAGTGCATAAGCGGCTAGATTCATCGTATTATATAACTTCATAAGTCTTATATTAACTTATTTAAACTATTTTAATAGGTAAAATTATTTGGAAAATTGGCTAACTCAAAAACTCATTTTAAAGCCAAATTTTCGGAGTTGGGCAGATTATTGGACTGCCAAACCCCGGCTCGATTAAACGGCCATAACTTCTTCGTTTTAAAACATTTTTTAGTCGTTGAAAATTTCACGCGTTCGTAACTTCCGCCTCTACAATTCATATTTCGACCAAAGTTCGAAATTCCTAACGAATTTATACAGATTTCAGCCTAAAGGTGACTACTCAAAAACTGATTGAACTTTCTTTGAACCAATTGGTAAAACACGATACCTCAAGCATTAATTTGCTAAGATAACATGTTCTAACACTCAATAACACTTAATAACATAAAAATAACAAAATCATAAACCTACTTATGTAAGATTTCATGACTTTTACTCAAGAACTCGAAGAACACGAAGAACGATAAGAAAAATCGAACATCGTAACGGCTTGTGTTTTGAGCTTTTTAACTAAATACTTGAAATGAAATGGACATTATAACTACTTATAATGTTGATTTCACTACTCTAGACAGAAAATAAATCGAGCATTATAGCTATTCATATTTACTCTATGAATTGAAAATTTACATAATAACAACTAGAGATTACCTCTTGGAGTGCAAGCTTTGACAACAATTTGTGCAAGGCTTCAATACTCATCAACAAGATTAATCTAACAATATATCTCTCTAGCTTTGTTGCTCTAATTTACTTGGTGAATTGGTAAGGATTATGAAGAGTGAATGCTCCTATTTATAGGATTTTCCAAGTTAGGGTAAAATGGTAAAAATGACAACCAAGTTTTGGCTCCAAGTTTGGCTTGACTTTAACTTTGGCTCCAAGTTTGGTTTATACTTTGGCTCCAAGTTTGACTTGACTTTGGCTTGGCTTAGGCTTTAACTTTATCTACTAACTAGAGTTAACAACTAACTCAACATTGGTTAATTCTCTACTAAAGCTAGCAACTTGATTGGTTGATGAGTTTCTTAATTCACCAATTAAACTTATTAGGTTAATCTTAATTTTAATTAACCTTAATCTTATTCAAGTATACATGTAGTATAGTTGACTTTTACTATTTATAGTTGATTTTTTCGTATTTATACCGTATAATTTTTGTATTATTCTCGTATTATTTTTGTATTCTACCCGTATAATTTTTGCATTATACGCGTATATATGAATAGTAACTTTTTAACCCTTAGGGTTTCTAGGTTTAGGTTTTAACTTTTTTAAGTTTAACTAAACCCTAGTTTAGGTTTTCTAAACCCTTTAATAAGGTTTTTAGGTTTTAACCTTTAAATAACTTTTTGATTTTAGTAAGTGTTAATGTTAATTACTTGAACCGAAACACGAAATCCTATACATAGATAAATCACATAACACATTTAACGCTCAATCACATAACATATTTAAAGCTCAATTCAAGCTTTACTAATCACATAACATATAGTGTAGGTTAAAAGTTTAACCTCTAATCGTATACGAATCATAATTTCAAGTCTTTTTTAATCTTTAATATAGCTCAATGTATACTCGAGCAATTGTTCTTAGATTTTTAAATTAACAACCTTTATCAGATCTTGTCAGATCATTTTAAAAATATTTGGGATATTACATTCAACCCAACTTACAAGAATTTCGTCCTCAAAATTAACTTACAACTAACTTTAGCCATTTAATATCATATTTATAAATTCTATAAATATTTTAGGATATTACATTCTCTTCTTCTTATAAGAATTTCGTCCTCGAAATTATTTTCAAGTTAGTCTTTAATATGAATTTTCTTAATTCATCTTTCTTACATTAAATTCCTAACACGTAGACTAGGTCTGAACAAGTTTAATCTAAACCTTTCCTTTTATCAAACTTGACGTTCGGTCTCACTCTTCCTTTATTTAGGATTCTTCTAACTTATACTACGGTCAAGCAAGACCTTGACCTTTTTCAAATACTATGGATGCTAGATGACCCACAAGTTTAACAATCATCTGGATTTACAAACACTATTCTTGTGTAGTAATCAAATAAGATTGAGAACACCCATGACAGTACCTCAGGTGATCAGCCTATCGTACCATATTATCTCTTAAAGACGCGGTATGTTGCATCAACCGGAATTATATGTCCGTTTACTGATAACCAAATGTGTCTAGCCGAAACAATTAGCATTGACTAATATTTAAACCTTTCAAAACTTTTAAAAATCGATTTTATGACTGTATACCGTACCTTGCAAAGTGCGTTGATAACTCATCATGTATTATCTCCACACTAGGTTCCATGGTGCATTGATAAAAAATCATTTTTATTTTTCACCTTAAAGCTGTCTAGCCAACACAATTAGCATAGACCTATGAATAACATAGCTAAAATCAATTTTATGAATTTATCACATCCACACCAAGTTCACTAGTGTGTTTATGATAAATTCATTTTATCTTTTCAAAATAGCTCTGTCTAGCTTAAAAATTTAGCATAGACATAGCTCAAAAAATTTCCAATTCAATGATTAAACAATTCTTTTCAAAGGCACGCAAGTGCGAATGTACGCATGAAGATCTAGCATTGCTAGAAGAATTTTTGAAATACCTTTAATCCTATATCATTTCCATTATTCTCTAACCATAACACAAGTTTTGCAAATATATAGTAATATAGTAAACTGGTTGGTTGTTTTAACCACAAGAACAAATATATCAGTTCCCCTTCTTCTCAACACGGGATTAAAAATGTCTCAGCTCATATAAGTCTGTTCCAATATTCTTACCGAAATGACATTTTCGTAGCCGCATCTCATAGTCAGTTCGACTGACATATCATAGCCCCCGCCCATACAAGGGTTCGTTCACTCAGTAACTAACATACAAATATCTTTTAAAACCATTAGTTTTGACGTAACAACTACTAACTATTCAATATACATATGAGAAAAGAATCAACTTATCAAAATATATACAAAGAAAAGTTTGACATGAGATTTTAATTTTTTTTTATCAATATAGCAAACTGAGTGTTTCTTCCACCCAAGAACTAATGAATCAGTTCCCCGTCTCATCCACACTATCCTCAAATGATCTCATCCAATGTGTAACCCGCTTTGAGAACACTGACCATGAATCATTCATACCAACAGTGTAGTTAGATCGGTTCTCTGAAGCATATTAAACTCTTTCCCATACAAGAGAGTCGTTCTATTCAGTTTTACTAATATGAGTTTTCAATTGAAATCCCTAATCGTTCTATAATTATCTTAGTCACTTTCTTTTCTTAATTCATTCCTTCATCATTTACATTCCTTATGAGTTTACTCATCTCTTTTCTTAGGTATAATTACACATAATACCAAACTTACCATTTTCTTTTGATGGAATAGTTTCACACAAAAACCAATAAGATTATTTTATCTTATTGCATGCTTTGAGAACCCTTTTGAGTCCATTTATCATCAGATATTCTTCTAAAGAGTTTATCTTTATTCGTTATATTCTTTTCACATAATAGTTTTTATGTATTAAGATTTAATAAGATTTATGCATATCTTTTAATTATCTACGGACTCTTCACAAGTCTATTTCTTCTTAATCCATCAGATTATACTCCAAGGTACTTGTTACCTCAAAACTATAATCCACTGCTCTGATACCAACTATAACGCTCCCAAAATTCCCGCACTCGCTATGCGGCGGACCTTGTGCATTAAACTCCATAGATCTATCGACTTAACCAATGATCCCATAATTATATTGGTTGAATTAGTCTTATTTTAAACTATACATTAAAATTTTCACTTAACTTTGTCCCTGGATCTTAACTTGATCTCGGTCTCATTATTTATACAAGTATCAACTTGTATTTCATTCGTATAAATGTATAACACCATATATAACAGCCCCATTTTAACCTTAAGATTTAAATATTCTATAACTTTACATGTTTCAATATCCACGTCATTAAATCATTGGGACGGCTCTTGGGAACAGATAATCTCGCGGTAAATGTTTGTATCTTCACCCGTGATAAATGTTTGTATCTTTATCAGTGACAAATGGTTGTATCTTTGTCCGGTGCAAAATTCTCTTTCCGTACAGAACATTACCCAACTAGTTAAAACTCTCACTCGAAACACATTTGTTTATAGTGATATCTCTTCATATCAATAATCCTACTTATCCGACATTCAGAATAGTAATAGCGAGTTATACCTGGGTCCGGAGAACCTTAACGATGGATTTGACCAGTCGTCATCGCTTAGTCCTGTCTCGAATGTACAGCACTCACAAGTTATTTACCGATCCTCATCCAGATAAATAGATCATTATCAACATTATTTTAATGTTTAACAATTCTACATTATATCAAATTTAAAGACATAACAACATTCTGATAATAATAATTTATATTATTCATTTCATATTCGGTTACATGTTTGTTTGTTCGTATTACAACAGTCATTATGACTTATACAAATATAAGTAATAAACATGAAAACCTAATCTACTCTTCGTCTTTACATTAATGCTCTTCTTAACGTTCATCTTTAATCTGCAAATAAGGTTTTATTCGCAAGAATGAGCACGACGGCTCAGCAAGTCTAACATATATCACATACGCAGTTTATGCTTTCATATAAACTTTAACATGCTTTGACTGAACATACATCTCAGTTCATATTAATTTATAGTTAACAATAACCATATTTCATGCATACTCATATGCATCATCAAATATCAATTTGTACTTTCACATATCAACTATCACATAATAACATGAACCATCTTAGAACATGCTAACAACACATAAAGGTTTAGAACTTGCCTCAAATCAAAACTAGGGTTTTCCGGCGGAGCGTTAACACCCTACACAGTCATTTAGTGCATAAGCGGTTAGATTAATCGTATTATATAACTTAATAAGTCTTATATTAACTTATTTAAACTATTTTAATAGGTGAAATTATTTGAAAAATTGGCTAACTCAAAAACTCATTTTTAAGCCAAATTTTCGGAGTTGGGCAGATTGTTGGACTGCCAGACCCCGGCTGGATTAAACGGCCATAACTTCTTCGTTTTAAAATATTTTTTAGTCGTTGAAAATTTCACGCGTTCGTAACTTCCGCCTCTACAATTCATATTTAGACCAAAGTTCGAAATTCCTAACGAATTTATACAGATTTCAGCCTAAAGGTGACTACTCAAAAACTGATTGAACTTTCTTTGAACCAATTGGTAAAACACGATACCTCAAGCATTAATTTGCTAAGATAGCATGTTCTAACACTCAATAACTCTTAATAACATAAAAATAACAAAATCATAAACCTACTTATGTAAGATTTCATGACTTTCACTCAAGAACACGAAGAACACGAAGAACGATAAGAAAAATCGAACATCGTAACGGCTTGTGTTTTGAGCTTTTTAACTAAATACTTGAAATGAAATGGACATTATAACTACTTATAATGTTGATTTCACTACTCTAGACATAAAATAAATCGAGCATTATAGTTATTCACATTTACTCTATGAATTGAAAATTTACATAATAACAACTAGAGATTACCTCTTGGAGTGCAAGCTTTGATAACAATTTGTGCAAGACTTCAATACTCATCAACAAGATTAATCTAACAATATATCTCTCTAGCTTTGTTGCTCTAATTTACTTGGTGAATTGGTAAGGATTATGAAGAGTGAATGCTCCTATTTATAGGATTTTTCAAGTTAGGGTAAAATAGTAAAAATGACAACCAAGTTTTGGCTCCAAGTTTGGCTTGACTTTAACTTTGGCTCCAACTTTGGCTTCTATTTTGGCTCCAACTTTGGCTTGGCTCCAACTTTGGCTCCAAGTTTAGTTTATACTTTGGCTCCAAGTTTGGCTTGATTTTGTCTTGGCTTTGGCTTTAACTTTATCTACTAACTAGAGTTAACAACTAACTCAACATTGGTTAATTCTCTACTAAAGCTAGCAACTTGATTGGTTGATTAGCTTCTTAATTCACCAATTAAACTTATTAGGTTAATCTTAATTTTAATTGACCTTAATCTTAATCAAGTATACATCTAGTATAGTTGACTTGTACTATTCACAATTGACTTTTTTGTATTTATACCGTATACTTTTTGTATTATTCTCGTATTATTTTCGTATTCTACCCGTATAATTTTCGTATTATACGCGTATATGTGAACATTAACTTTCTAACCCTTAGGGTTTGAACCCTTAGGGTTTCTGGGTTTAGGTTTTAACCTTTTTTAAGTTTAACCAAACCCTAGTTTAGGTTTTCTAAACCCTATAATTAGGTTTTTAGGTTTTAACCTTTAAATAACTTTTTGATTTTAATAAGTGTTAAGGTTAATTACTTGAACCGAAAGACGAAATCCTACACACAGATAAATCACAAAACACATTTAAAGCTCAATCACATAACATATTTAAAGCTCAATTCAAGGTTTACTAATCACATAACATATAATGTAGGTTAAAAGTTTAACCTCTAATCGTATACGAATCATAATTTCCAGTCGTTTTTAATCTTTAATATAGTTCAATGTATATTCGAGCAATCGTTCTTAGGTTTTTAAATTAACAACCTTTATCAGATCTTGTCAGATCATTTTAAAAATATTTGGGATATTACATTTAACCCAACTTACAAGAATTTCGTGCTCGAAATTAACTTACAACTAACTTTAGCCATTTAATATCATATTTATAAATTCTATAAATATTTCAGGATATTATATTTTCTCCTTCTTATAAGAATTTCGTCCTCGAAATTATTTTCAAGTTAGTCTTTAATATGAATTTTCTTAATTCATCTTTCTTACATTAAATTCCTAACACGTAGACTAGGTCTGAACAAGTTTAATCTAAACCTTTCCTTTTATCAAACTTGATGTTCGATCTCACTCTTCCTTTATTTAGGATTCTTCTAACTTATACTACGGTCAATCAAGACCTTGACCTTTTTCAAATACTATGGAAGCTAGATGACCCACAAGTTTAACAATCACCTGGATTTACAAACACTATTCTTGTGTAGCAATCAAATAAGATTGAGAACACCTATGACAGTACCTCAGGTGATCAGCCTATCGTATCATATTATCGCTTAAAGACGCGGTATGTTGCATCAACCGGAATCATATGTCCGTTTACTGATAACCAAATATGTCTAGCCGAAACAATTAGCATTGACTAATATTTAAACATTTCAAAACTTTTAAAAATCGATTTTATGACTGTATACCGCACCTTGCAAAGTGCGTTGATAACTCATCATGTATTATTTCCACACTATGTTCCATGGTGCATTACTAAAAATTCATTTTATTTTTCACCTTAAAGCTGTCTAGCCAACACAATTAGCATAGACCTATGAATAACATAGCTAAAATCAATTTTATGAATTTATCACATCCACACCAAGTTCACTAGTGTGTTTATGATAAATTCATTTTATCTTCTCAAAATAGCTCTGTCTAGCTTAAAAATTTAGCATAGACATAGCTCAAAATTTTTCCAATTCAATGATTAAACAATTCTTTTCAAAGGCACGCAAGTGCGAATGTACGTATGAAGATTTAGCATTGCTAGAAGATTTTTTGAAATACCTTTAATCCTCTATCATTTCCATTATTCTCTAACCATGACACAAGTTTTGCAAATATATAGTAATATAGTAAACTGGTTAGTTGTTTTAACCACAAGAACAAATATATCAGTTTCCCTGATATTTGTTTACCATCAATCGCCCGATTACATAATTAATTGAACATGTATATTGTACCGAATTCATGATTTGCTAATAATAAAAATATCTCAACGAGATGACAGAGAAAACTAGCAACTCAAACTAAATGTGAATAGGAAATGAAATAATTAGAGGAAAAGAATAAGCGAAATCCACATGTTTACCACAACCTAGCACATCACTCCTAAAAAACAAACACTCAGCAATCCAAAGAAAGGGACCGATAGAAATATACAAGGCAGATTGCAGAATTCAATCCATTCCAAAATACAAAACTATTAGTGTAAACAATTGGAACTTTGGCAGAAATAATTAATAAATAAGCTAAAATCAACAACCATAACCCCATATATCGTACTATCACGAGTAACACTCTTAAAACTGACCATGAAATCAAATTGCATCACCTCAGGCTCTCACCTGAATAGTCTTAGAGCATCTGCCATAAAACAAGGCTAGAAATTTCTCAAAAAATAAAAATAAAAATAATAATAACTATAAAACAAATGCAAGTGCTGAAAATAGTAATTTTGTTTACATCGTCTATACTCAATTTTTTTTTTATTTATTTTCTTAGTAGGAAGCAACATCTAAAGCTAATATTAGCGTGCTCGTCTTTAAAAAATTAAACACCCTACTAGGAGGCAGAGTGGATCACACGCAGACGATCTTGTCTAGTGTGTCGTTTTATTAAAATATATATAAAGGAAAACACACATAAGAGTTGGACGACTTACATAACTTACCCATTGGGAAAAAAAATCCCAAGTGGGATACAAATGAGATCTTAGAATCGAATGCCCTACAATCTATAGGAAATCATCTACTCGATTTCCTTCCCTACTAATAAGACAAACTTGAACAAGAAATATATAATTTGGCCCACATGTTTTATGTCAAAGATCGCTAATCCCTTTAATGTCTTATTTCTATCCTTCGCCGCCCCTTCCAATGACGTAGTTCTCTATCAATAATTTCCGTAAACCATTTTGGCTTACCTTTTAAGAACATGATATTTCCAATAATAAATCCCAAAGCTATTCCACAACCATATCCCATCAACACGGCTTTCCAAGAAAACCCATTTATAAAGTTAGAATCATCTTCTTCATCAAATTCAACCCCAGTCTTGTCTTTTTCACACTCTTTGGACAATGGACTTCCGCATAGTGCCAAGTTTCCACCATATGAATTATTTTCAAAAGTGTTAAACTGTTTCCCTTGAGGAATAGGACCACTGAGATGATTTTGGGAGACATTTAGATGTTCAAGAAATCCCAGACCTGTGAGTTGTTGTGGAATTTCTCCTTCAAGTCGGTTGAATGAGATGTCCAGTGATTCTAGGTTTGATAGATCCCCTAACTCGAACGGGACGTGACCTATAAGGCCATTGTGTGACACATTGATGTACCGAAGTGATTTTAGATTTCCGATGCATTGAGGAATCGTCCCTTCAAAATTGTTAGTTGATAGATCAATGGTTGTCAAGACTGTTAAAATTCTCACATATTCAGTCATTATGCCTTTTATCACGATGGTCACAGAATCACTGTAACGGTAACTCCCCATATACTTAAGTTTCATTCTATTCACATCAGAATTCATCATAGCTTGGAAATTTTTGAAATATAATTCTGGTAGAAGACCGAAAAACTCATTGTGTGAGAGGTCAATGATTCGCAAGCTAGGGAAGGGGTGTTTAGTCTTGGGATTGTTGCGTATGAGACCATTGAATCGATTAGATCTCATGACAAGAACCTGAAGATTTGGAAGAGTTTCCAACCAATTCGGAAATGTGCCATTCATGTAATTGCTTCCCAAATCAAGCACTTCCAAGTATTTGAAATTAGCAAAAGAATGAGGAATTGTTCCTTCCAATTGATTGCCATGCAAATTTAAAGTCCTCAGGTTACGAAAGTTGGATAATGCTGATGGAATCTTCCCATGAAAGTAATTCATCCGGAGATCTAACACTGAGAGGGAGTAATTTAAATAACCTGGACAACTTGGAAGTACTCCGCTCAAGTTGTTATTAGACAAATTTAAAACTTCAAGAGAGCTTGAATTGCAAATCGACCGAGTTAATGATCCGTTCAGCATATTGGACTTGAGATTCTTCCATTGAAGTTGCTCTATACCACCTGTGAGATGGTTATGAGAGAGATCTACATAACGCAATGAATATCCCCATGTTGATCCCACAAAGCGAGGAATTTGGCCAAGAATTTGGTTGTTGGATAGGTCTAGAAACTCGAGATTTTTAAGTCGTGAGAACATGTCAATCTCCAAGACACCACTTAAATAATTTGAGGAAAGGTCGAGATAATATAGGTTCACAAGTTCCAAAATAGATCTTGGAATGAATCCGGATAGTATATTGTTGTTACAGTCAATACGAGTTAGCGATGTAGAGTATTGGTACTCATCTAGTTGACCTGTGAGCCGATTAGAACTGAGGTTTAACGAATTTAATGACGGAAGAGAGAACAACCAAGACTGTATTGTCCCGTTCAATGAATTATTCGAAATAGAAACATACGCCAAATTCACAAGTGCTGAAGCTGATTGTGGAATTGGTCCATATAGCATATTAGAATTGAGCTCTAAGAGTTCTAATGATGGAAGAGCAACCAACCAAGATGGTATTGTCCCATTTAGTAAGTTATTGTCTAGGTACATAGCAGTTAGTTTTTGAAGGCCAGAAGGAATTAGGTTGGAGGGTAGGGGTCCGGATAATGAATTATATCCAAGATTTAAATAATTGAGTTCTCTCAAGCCTACAATCGAAGAAGGGAATGGACCATTCAAATTGTTATCGCCAAGCGACAGACCAGTTAGGTTTTTGAGGTTGGCAAAAACGTTGGGAATCGGCCCCGACAAATTGCATCCCGATAGATCCAACAAACTGATGGATTGGAGATAGCCAATTGAATATGGTATTTCTCCAGATAGGATTGTGCCCTGAAAGCCAAGTCCGGTGAGAGTACTACTGCTGCCCCACTTAACTTTTGGTAACTTACTACTGAGATTACTGTTGCCATCTAAATTTAGTGATTCCAAGTTCGGTAGGTGGAAAACCTCTTCCGGTAATTCTCCATGTAAGCCAGTATAGCCAAGCTCGAGAATTCTCAAGGAAGAAGACAGATTCGTGGGTAGAACAGAAGAGATATCAACCTCGTTAAGAGAAAGCTCTCTCAATTGGGTTGAATTCTGTAAGAGTAATTTGAACAATTCATGTTCAAGACTCAAGACAGGGAAGAAATTGAAATCGCTAAAGAGTACAAGAGATACCAGTTTATGCAAATGCCCAATTTCTGATGGAATTTTGCCTGAGAATCCACAGTTATAGAGATCGAGATGCATCAAATTACCTGCAAATTGGCCAAATTCTCGCGGAATCTGGGGGGAGAGAGAGAAGTCATTGATAGAAAGGTCGAGAGTCTGGAGGTGAGACAGCTGGAAGAGGGTGCTGTTGGGAAGGATGGGTCCTACAAGCTGGCTGCAACTGAGGTCGATGCCGATTACGTCCCCTGTCGAATCATTACACGTAATTCCGTCCCATGTGCAGTGATCATAACTCATGCTCCAGTTCATGGTCTTTGGGTGAGAAAGACCATAACATTCTGCAGAGGCAGAGCTATTTATGGCCAAACTCAGCTTAAACTGAAACAGAGCTTGCTTCTGCCAGCTATTATTATTATTATTTGAAGGTGAAGAAAGAGATAATGATGAATAAGTAAAATGATATTGCAAGAAGAATATCAGGATTGTAAAAAACTGCCCCATTTTTTTCCACCTTTTTTCTTTTAATTTATACTGCGGGTAAACAAGTTATGCATATTATATTTGGGATCCTTGCTTAGCTACTTATATAGTCCTCAAAATTGGTATGCAACTGTATGAGCATGAAATATCCATGTAACTGTATTATTGCCTTTTTGAAATTTCTTGCTCGAGCTATGCAACTGTATGAGCTTGACATATCCATCAACCTCAATTGAAAATATGAACACGGAAAATGGCCCAGTTTTTTTATTATTTATTTATTTTTATATATTCTTTGGT
The DNA here is from genome assembly GCA_947179155.2 of Hedera helix. NCBI lineage: Eukaryota > Viridiplantae > Streptophyta > Magnoliopsida > Apiales > Araliaceae > Hedera > Hedera helix. The sequence continues at coordinate 17,795,134 of OX359285.1, forward strand.
TTTAGTATTTTGAAATATTGTACTCGATCTAGCCAATTTAAGATATATTAAGCTATAGCTAACAATCCATAATTAAGATATTATAAATCATTCATTTAAGATATATTCTAATAATAGTATCATGTGGACGCAACATTTACTTTTTTTTCTTAATGCTTTCAGGTTTTAGTTTTACATTAATTATTTTCTCATATAACCACTAACTAAAAAGTTGACCCGTCTCTTTTTAGCAATTGAAGTCTTCCCTTCTAAAACGAGCCGCATGACCGTGCTATATACGTATCAAACTTTACCATCAATGAAGATGTCTTGTTCTATTGTTATATCTGTCAAAAGAAAATAAAGCAACATACATATTGAAGGGATCCAACTTTTTACCCTTTTGATTTCCTACTGCTTAAGTTCTGCTTTATATATATCGAAGGGTTCCAACATATATATTGAAGGGAAACATCACGGTTTTTGTAATATTGCTTCTTTTTTCAAAAGAATCATGACCTTGGAAAATTATTAACGAGTACGTGAACTCCTTTTTTTTGGTTGATTCTTATGGTGGACATGATTCAAAAACAGTGTTTGGAACTTGAAAAACCTTAGGGAAACGAAACGAAACCAAATAAAACTAATTAAAGTACATTTAGAAAAGAAAAAAAAAAGTCTAATCAAAATAAGTCTAATTATTCAGAGTTTTACAAAAAAATTATAATCTAAAAGAATTAATAGCATTTATGACCCTGAATTAAAAATCAAATTATAATCTAAATGAATTAATAGCATATCTGACCTCGAATTAAAAACACTCGATCGTCAGAAATTTCCTTGCATGAACTTGATATATAGATGGAGAAAAATTTATGACAGATACCCTACCTTCAGTATCGGTAGTTTCAATATTCTCAAACAAAATTACATTGTATTATTTTTGAAGTATGATTTGTGTTCATAACATTATTCTTATCATAATAATCTGGTTAATTGAAATAGTAAATAGTTCAAAAATAACCATTGTTTGCTTAAATTGAGGATTTTATTAAAAAAAAAAAAAGAAGACACATTTTAGAGAAAAGTAGTCAATTGCTCCCTCAGCCCTTTTTAATTGAAATACTTGAGATGTTTTAAGGATTAGAAATTACTAAGAAAGAAAAGACAAATCTTGGGTATTAATTCAAATAAAACCATTCATGTAAAATGTGAATGAATTTGAGGTAGTAAGGTGAAATTCAAGAGGGGTAGGGGTAGGGGTAGGCGTAGGGGTAGGGGTAAGACATATGAAGCCTTCAGTCAACTTTACAGTGCAGTCCGACAATGGTCCCCCGTCCACTCATGGAAACCTGGGCTGGGGCTTGTTGGCGCTCGTGAATTGCATGGCCTTGTTGGACCACTATCATCCTGTACCTATCGCTAAGTGGAACCCATCCCACGTGATCCAGATGGTTTAGTGCTGAGCATTGCTAGAGCCAATGATTTGGCCAATGATATAGCTAATGACTTTTGTTAAAAAATAGTGGATCTCATTATTTTTTAACAAAGATCATTAGCTATATCATTGTCAAACATCATTGGCTATAGCATTTCCCTTTAGTGCTAGTTGTGCTGAAAAAATTGGATATCTCTATACACACTACAACTAAATATTATTTTAAATATTATATATACTTTAATTATTAAAAAATAAGATCTGACATAAATTTTCGTGTCAAATATTATATACAAGGAGTTTACTCCATTTTTTTTATTGACTCTTATGATGGGCTTGACTTAAAAGCAATGTTTGAAACTTAAAAAACCTAATCAAAATAATTAAAGAAAACTAATTATGAATCGAAACGAAACCAAAGTAAACTAATTAAAGTATATTTAGAAAAGAAAATAAAAGAAAAAAAGAAGATGAAGAAAGAAAAAAAGGGCCTAATCAAAATAAGTTTAATTATTCAGAATCTTACAAAAATATATATTATAATTTAAACGAATTAAAAGCATATATGACCTTGAATTATAAATCGAATTAGAATCGCGAAATTTAAATCTTCACTACATAAGTCCAAGTAAGCATTATGGATCCTAAATAGTGATCCACCCAATTTAGCTATAATGTCGACATGTGAGTGGTATTTAAATATTGCTATACAATCAAATTGAATAATATATACTCAAACTATATTTATATACTCATGCCGGAGCTCATAACCATTCTAACTATTTTTTTGCCAAAGTTTTCTTCATGGTCAATATTGGTTACTTATTGGTATTTGAAGGTGGGTATAAGGAGAATGCGTAGTCCCAATTATATGTTAATATATACTTCTTTCGTTCTAAATTATAAAATTATTATTAATTTTGTAAAAGTTAATTTGAGACGTTTTTAAATTAAAATTGAGATTATTTATTATAAATTTTGAAATATACAAATTACACCATAATATCAACAAATGTTTAAAATTTTACATATACTACAGATTTGTTGCGAAACCAAAAAAATAAAAGTAAAATAAAGAAAAGTGCCTGGTAACACCGCGATATTGTGAAGTTCTCTGGCCAAAAGTGTCAATAGATTTACGAGGCACTGCAGGTTCTCTGTTGGTAGTGGTTGATTTGGGCATTGCCGGCCGCTTTCGGGTATGATCAGCTGGTGCAGGAAGAAGCTGCAAATTAGACGATGAAGAAATTGAAGATGAGTAGTACTTGGTAAAGATTTGTCTAGTAAATGAAAATGTTTTTGGCGTAACCAAGATTTGAAGCCCGAAACAGAATTGTAACTAGTTTCAAAGGGGAGGTGGTGCATTATAGATATAGGGTTTGGACCATTATCACCAGCAGAGCTTTGAAATTGTTCACTACTTGTGGGTGGTCTCAGTGGGGGGATTAAACTAGTTTGCGGATTAAAAAATGTAGACGAGGTGGCCGGATTAGTGCTGAAATATCCTCCATCAACTCCTCTTTGGAATTGTCTACTACTTGTAATATTGTAGGAGGTGGTGTTGTCAAAGATTGGTGGTGGTGTATTAATGTTTACATTGATTTGGGAATAATTAACTTGTTTGGCTTCTTCTCCTTCCTGTTGATTCGGAGAGGTGGAGTAACAACAACCCAAGAAGTCTTCAAGCTTTGGACCCTCCTCCCCATTGGGATCATTGATCATTGGGATAATTAGGTTTTGAAATTTGAGACGTCCCATGTACAGTGATCATAACTCATGCTCCAGTTCATGGTCTTTGGCTTAGAAATTTCACGAGCTGCAGAGGCAGAACTATTTATGGCCAAACTCAGCTTAAACTGAAACAGAGCAAGCTTCTGCCAGCTATTATTATTATTATTTGAAGGTGAAGAAAGTGATAATGATGAATGAGTAAAATGATATTGCAAGAAGAATATCAGGATTGTAAAAAACTACCCCATTTTTTGCTATTTTTCTTTTAACTTATACTGCGTATTATATTTGTAAACAAGTTATGAAATTTTAACATCAATGAAGAAGTATGAAATTGATTTATCACCAATGAAGAAGTCTCGTTCTATTGTTATCCTTGCTATATCTATCTATATTACATCTAATTGTACCTTTTTTTCTTGGGCTGAATTAAGGAGTGATTGAAAAATAAATTAATAGTTATATCTGTCAAAAGAAAATATAAGTAATAGTTATATTTGGGACAACTGTAAAATTCAATACGAAAATAAATTAACAAAGTTGCAACATATATATCGAAGGAATCCAACTTTTTACCCTTTTAATTTCCTACTGCTTTCTGCTTTACAATTTAGAAGTTGACCCGTGTCTTTCAGCTGTAGAAGTCTTTGCTTGATTGCTACCACATACTTAAGCCAGTTGGCAGCATGACTGACGACCATGACTTACCATCAATAAAGAAGTCTTGCATTAATATTGTTCAAACTCCGTGCTTAATACTCCTCAAACTGATGGCAATTGCTGATAAGGGAAACATCACGGTTTTTGTAATGTTGCTTCTTTTTCCAAAATAATCATGACTTAACTCTGATTTTTTGGTTGATTCTTATGGTGGGATCCAACTTCTTACCCTTTTAATTTCCTTCTGCATTCTGCTTTACAAAGTTGATCAGTGTCTTTTCAGCAGTAGAAGTCTTTTGATCGCTTGATTACTATCCACAAGCTGCATGATCGTGCTATATACGTATGAAACTTTATCATCGATGGAGCAGTCTTCATTGACTTACCACCAATGAAGAAGTCTTGTTCTATATTATAAAGTGAGAGAGAAAATTGACAGTTAATTTGATGTAAATAAAATGTCTCTGGCGGATACTGCAGTTAGATGAAACATTTGCTATTAATGTATTTGCCTACAAAATTTTCCTTGCATGAACTTGATATATAGATGGAGAGAAATTTATGGGAAGCATTTTCGGTGGTTTTTGTATTCTCAAAAAATTAAATTGTTTTACTTTTCAATTATTCAATACTTGCTTATTGAGAGGTATAACTCCTTCCTTCCAGTTTTAATTTTTCAGCTTATTGAGAGATATAACAATTTATTGGACAAATTAATTGTTTTGGCTTTTTAAACTTTTTTCACCGGTCTCTTATTCACTTTTCTCTCTCCCATTATCTAATTTCTTATTTTTTAGGATCAAATATTCTATCTTTTAGCACAATTAGTATTTATAAAACTTCATGATTTTTGTAATCTTGCTAATTTTTTTTTATTTCCATCAACATCAACCATAGCCCAATTTGAAATTTTAATTGAAAATGCATTATTTGTTTGAATTCTTTTACCAATATTCTTAGGTTTTAATATTTAGAAATATTATACTGTAACCAATTTTAGCTTTTTAATTAGAGTGTAAATTTATGCTAAAGAGGTATTGAAATAATAGGGATTAGAATCCACTCTATTACATTTATCTTCTAATTTTTTTTCTAATACGTACATGCAACAAATGTTTGCGATTAATTATAATATTTGTGTCGTTAAATGTGTATTAAAAAAATTGAAAGATAAGAGTGTAACGGAGATGATTTTAATCCGAAAAATATGGATGGAGCATGATCTTATGAACTTTCATTCCCTAAAATATTTTTGCCTTAATCTATTACATGCGCCTTGTTTATTAATATAGTATTTTTCATTGTCTTTTCGTAATTAAATTTATTGCAAATATGAAGCTAGTTTTATATAAAAGCATGCATTTCATTTTCAAACAACCCTGAAGTTGCAGTTAATGCATTAAATATTTTTTCCTACAAAAGGCCAAGGAGATAAATGTTAGGGCATTGATCCGTCTCAATATTCAATCTTTTATATTTTTGGAATATCTTTGAATAATTATTTTTTTTTAAAATATTAAGTTTGAATAATTGCGTGGTACTAACAGTAGTGCATTAATATAAATAAAAGAGTATATAGATTCTATTTTTTTAATTAAACATTCGTACTATTTTTTTTTTGTTATTGCACAATTAGTGTACAGCTGTTGTTGAACATACAAGTACTCAATAAACTAGCCACCAATTCGTATGTACTATACTAATTTTCTATTTAATATCTAATGTAGTCCTAAAATTTAGTATTGATCTTCTTAAAGGAAAACTAAAATTGTGTCAGATGACAAACATAATAAATATTTTCTCTAGTTCTATATTATAAGATTATTATTGATTTTTTAAAATTAATTTAATATATTTTTAAATTTAAAATTGTCGTAATTTTTTTAATTTAAGTTAATATAATAATTATTTCATAAATTTTAATGAGTTGTCTAAATTTTAAGTTTAAAAATATCTAAAATTGACTTTTAAAAATTAATAATTCTCTTATAATTTGGAACAGATGGAATACTTTGAAAGAAAGAGACCAAATTGTGAGACGAAAAAAAGCTCTTACATACTAACCTTGTACTCCAAGGAAAATAGTCCAGCTCATTTTTTGTGTGGTATATATTTCATTACTAATTGTACCTTTTTTCTTGGTCTGAATTAAGGACTGATTAGAAAATAAAGTAATAGTTATATCTGGGCCTAATCATTCGATTATAGTCGAATCGAATAACTTGTTTGGGTATAATTGAAAATCAAAATTTACTTAATTTTAATATCCGAATAAATATCGGAACTATAAGATAACTAAATAACCAAAAATCGAATAACTGATTTTTTTATTCGGTTAATAACCGAAATTAAGTTCCATTTTTGTCAAACAAAAAAAATCATTTCAAATTTTCAATATTAGAGTTTCAATTCCAATCAATAATTAATAACAATCAACAATTATAAGTAATTTATAATCTTAATAATGTTTAATAGTTTAAAATTAACAATTTATAATTCATAATTTCACAAAGTCTAATTAATGTCATAACAATTAATAATTAGAAATTAAAAATATTTTTTTAAAATTTTAATTCGATTAATTGATTAACTGAACAAAATAATTTTTATATTCAAAATTGAGCTCGAAAATCAAATTATAAAACGATTATAATAAAAATTATTCAAATAATCGAAATATTTAGTTTATAATCCATTTTTTATTTGGTCCCAGATATATTGTCAAAAGAAAATATAGGTATAATAGTTATACTGCTTTATGCTTTATAATTTAGAAGTTGACGCATGTCTTTTCAGCAGTAAAAGTCTTCGCTTGATTACAACGACCACATACTTAAACCAGCTGGTTGCATGACTGAGGACCATCACTTTGTTCACTTACCATCAATAAAGAAGTCTTGCATTAATATTGTTCGAAGTCCATGCTTTAAACCTTTGAAAATTATTGACAAGGAGTTAACTCCATTTTTTTGGTTGATTCTTATGGTGGGTATGACTCAAAAAGTAGTGTTTGAAACTTAGAAAATCTTAGGGAAACGAAGAAAAATGAAGGAAAGCTATATAAGTACATTTAGAAAAGAAAAAAGAAAGAAAAAGAAAAGGTCTAATCAAAATAAGTCTAATTATTTAGTCTTACAAAAAAAATTATAATTTAAGATTATATTTGTTTGTAAAAAATATATTTAAGATTGAACTATTTGTATTAATTTAACATTATTTCAAACTATTTTATCTCATGATGAGGGATTAATAGTCTTTTAAATAGTCTTATGGACTATTTTTATTTTTTTATCATTCATAAGACTATCTATGTGAGATTATATAATCCCGTGAAAAAATTAAAATTAATGATCCCCCTCATTTTAAGCTATTAAATGACTCTATAGGACTAATAATGTAACATGAAAGGATTAATAATTCTTTATCAAATGATTAAATAGTGCAAAATAGTATTAAATTAAGATAAATAATTCAATCTCAATCATGTTTTTTTTTAAAAACAAATATAGCCTAAAAGAATTAATAGCATATCTGACTCTGAATTATAAATCAAATTACAATTAGGAACGCGAAATTTAAATATATCAATAGTTGTAAGGTATATGTAAAATTGTCTATTCATATTAGCACTAAATTGTTATATATATATATATATATATATATATATATATATATATATATTAACTCTAATAGTATAATAGTGTTATTAAATAGTTTGGTTCGAATTAAATTAATGTAATAATTTTGTAATGTAATAAGCTATTACATTACATTGATTTGACATTTTTTATTTGGTTCACCAGTTACATATATTATTCTATTACGAACGCAATACGATTACGTTAATTTGAATATTTTTCATTACACCCACCAATGAATGTATTAATTCATTGTATCAATAATACAATAGGTCATAAAAGACACAAAAATACATAATAATTATAACTGATTTGATATTTTGACTTATAATTTAATTTATTCTTTATACACAATTATATAATTTAGTAAATTATACACAATTTACAAAATAATATAATAATATTATAATTATTATACAAATATCAAGAATATTATAGGTCTTTGGACGCTATATAGGTCTTTGGAGGCAGCCGCAGGTGCATCTGCGGCTGACCGCAGATCCATCTGCAGTTGCCTGTTGTCGCCGTCTGAGCCGTCGCCTCGGCTGTCGTGTATTTCATCGAGCCACGAAAATGCCCAAAAGTCATTGGCTGCAGATACATCTGCGGTCGCCAGACTTCTTTCCTCAATTCTTGTGTCGTGCTGCCTCGATCCTCGTGCACTAATGTCGATCGTTTGTTTCTCGCTGGAAGGCTCGTATTTTGTAATTCGAGAATCGCTGGGAGATGTACTATATATTTTCGGGAGGCTTGCTCGGAAGGCTGTGACTTGATATGTAACTATATGGCCAGAGCTCATAATGATTCTGGCTATTTTTTCACCAAAGTTTCATTACAAGAAAAATGTCTATCAGCGACCGCCTTCCGTCGCTAGTATGTATCAGCGACCGAATATGGTCGCTAATCTCCGTCGCCTATAGTTTGGTCGCTAACATGCGTATTAGCGACGGACAATAACAACTGATGTTTCAGCGACCGAAAATGGCGACCGACGCTGTCTCTAAGCTGAGTCATCGCATATGCCAACATTCGCCACGTGTAGCGACCACTAATAGCGACCGAACGTAATAGCGACCGATATTAGCGACCACTATCAACGACTGATGGAAAGATTATCAGCGATTGAATTTTGAGATAAACAGAGACCGAATAGCGACCGGGTATTAGCGACCGGTTATTAGCGACCGAATCGGTTGCTAATTATTGTAAAAAAAAAATTTATTTTTTTCGATTCCCATAAATTTCTTTACCTGTCAAATACATCCCAACACAGCACAACAGATATATAAACGATCTCATTGAGATCTCCAACCAAATATCAAATTCTAACCAAATGAAATAACATACATTTCAAATAAACATAAAACTAACATCTAATCTAATCTTGGTACATAAATATATACAATAGGATAAAAATTCGACCGTGCATGGGTTACACAATAAAATGAAGAAAATAAAAAAGCTAAGAACAATATGTAGCTCGCCAAGCTTCATTAATCTAGCTAACTGCCACGTTCCTGTAATAAAAAAAGAAACATGTTCAAGATAGTATTATTGACTGATTTATTTTGGTGCATTAAGCAATAATATTACCTCATCTTGCTTAGTCTCCTCCTCCTGGTCCGGCTGACTTGCTGTTGTCGCCACCGCATTCGCTAATGAATCAGGACTCAAGGATTTCAAATGATCTTGCAGCTGACACAGAAGGGCAGGATCTCTGCATATGGCTCTAACACAGTTCGTAGCGTTATGTGGCATTAGATTGTATGATGCTTGGGTAGACTGGCTACTAGAGCTGCAAGAGTTAGTAATACTTGACCGTTTTTGCTGCCTTTGGCCCTTAACAGACTATTTCTGCATACATAAAGTCAATTATCTCTAGTTAGGTTCAAGTCTACATAGGGGGAAAAAGTAAAGGCAAAAACCTGCACTCTCTACATTCCAAAATGAATATCTCATTTTGCTTTTTACTATTTTGTAGGTATATTTAGTTTGTAATTCATTATTGGAGAAAACTATTTAAAAAGTTATGCCAAGTGTGTCCGAGCCAAGCAAAACCTCAACATACCTAAAGAAGACAAAAAGACTTCTTTTTGGGACAAGGGAGTATAATTTTAGTCCAACTCAGAGCTGCTTTTTTAAGCAAGGCCGAACCAATCCTGAGACTAAACAGGATAAGAGTATGTTTGGGATTGTTTAAAAATGGGATTTGTGAATCTGAACAAAAACTAAATGACAGACTTAAAAATCACTACTCCCTTTGTTCCACAAAAAGAGTTCTATTACCAAAAAAAAAATCCAAAAAAGAGTTCAATTTCTCTCAACAGTAGTATAGAATGAAATTATACTCCCTTGGCAAAATTCGTTGAGATATCTCAGTTTGGTGTTTTACCTTTTTCGGCAGGCGGCGGCGTCCAGCAAGGGTGAGGGGAGGGGAGGACCGACGTTCGGCAAGGGGAGGGGAAGGGCGGCCTTCCGGCAGAGGGCTCTTCTCTGCTCTCTTTTCTTTCTTCTCTTCTCTCTCCTCTTTCTTCTCTCTTCTTTCTTCTTCCTTCTGTTTCCTGTGCGACGCCTAAATTTAGGTCTGAACATAATAGCGTCCGCTTAACAGCGACCGATTTCGGTGGCTAATTTTTTTTAATGCGTTGACACTTTTAGCAACGAAACGTGCGGTCGCTGATACATTAGCGATCGTGTCAGCGACGGATCATCGGTCGCTACTTATGGCGCCAAAAATCTCGCGCTTTTTTGGTGGTAAAATTGGTATTTGCGACGAAAATAGCCACCGTCTTCTGGTCGCTATTAATTTTAGCGACTAGTTGCACTATTGGTCGCTGAAATTGGTCACTAAAACGTAGTATTTACAACGGATTTTGCGGTCGCAGAAAGTCTTGGTCGCTAATGTGCATTTTTCTTGTAGTGTTTTACAATAAATAGTATTTTTTAAAAAGTTTACAATATTTATAATTGTATTGACTAAAATTAAAGGAATATATATTAATTTTGAGTTTAAATGTGTTAAGTTAACCTTAAAAAGTCAATAATAATCTTATATTTTCAAACTAAAGAAGTATTTCAAGATCAAATACGTTAATATGTACATAGACCATGCATTTACTGTTAAATAATCATATACTCTTTCGTGATGGGAATAAATCAATAATCAATTTCTTACTATAATATATACTCCCGATATTCAAACAAAAGTCTCATTTTGATAGTTTTAAGTCAATTTGCGAAATTTTAAAATTGGTAATTTATATAATTTTTAGAAATAACAAATTTCTTAATTAGTAATAATTTTTGAATAATTTAAAATAATTATGAATGTATTAGCTATAATTAAATATATTTGAATCATTGTCAGCTTTTGAATCTCACAAAAAATTGACTTTAAAACACTAAATTTGTGAAAGTAAGGGAATATCATTTTTCACACTACGTGATGTCCCGAATAAAAGGGCACCCGAATTAATAATAATAATAATAATAATAATATATATATATATATATATATATATATATATATATATATATATATAATAAATAAGCCAAAATCATAGTTCAATCCAACTTTTTAGAAGTAGTCGTTCAAACTTATTTTTTAGGAGCGATCTCTTAAAATTTAACAATAAATTCTAAATATAAGTAAAATTCTATTTAACCATAACAAAAAAATCTATTTCACCAATTTCATCACAGCCGACCTTTCAACCCTAAAATCTATATCTATATCTATATCTATAATAATTAGAACAAAATCACCTCTCAGTCTTAAAATTTAGGAATGATCTTTCAAATCAAAATTTTAGAGAACAACCCTACATATAAATAAATAATAAAATTTTAAATACTAGAAAAACCTACCTTAAAACTTTTCTTAGACCACTACAGTTAAAGAGGAAAAAACTCTAACCTAGCCGTTATCAATCATGAATATCCAATCATCAAAATTTTGAATGTTTACAGTGGCGGAACCATAATGTTTTTAGAGGGGGGTCAAAATATATCGGTAAAAAAATATTATTTACTGACCCTTGGAGTGATTCTTTCGGTTGTACGACTGAGATGAGACAACTGTATCCTGCGAGTCTGCTTAGTTTGAAAATGTCTCAAAATTTGTTCGTTTTCAATTGTTAAAAAAATATCATTCTCAATATAAAATATCAGACTGTCATTCATCCAATCGTCTCCCATTTTATTACGTAAGTCAGTCTTAATAATTTTTATCGTAGATAATACTCTTTCAACAATAGCAGTCGCAACTGGTAAAATCAAAGCCAACTCGATCAATTGATTTACGTAACCCCGGATTACTAACAATATCATTCGGATTGAACTCCACACGTGAATTTTTTATACCACCACTTGCTTCGGAACTTGGTAATTGATTATTAGAATAATCAACAGTTCTTGGTCGCTTAATCAAATATTTATCCATAATCTAAAATAAATAAAAACATCAATTGCTAATCAATAAATATACCATCAGTATACTGTATACCATAAATATACCATTTCTCAAATTTATATTGAAATTCATTTTGCCCAATTATAGTGTTCCATAATAATTTCATCAATTTAAATTTTTTATCATTAATCAATTCAAACATTTCATCAACTAACCTAATTCAATAATTTCACAAACAATATATCATAATTAATAAATATACCATAAATATACAATATCAATTCAAATATTCAATGAAAATAACATATAATCTCTAATTCATTATTCATGGCAATCCAATTCTATTGAATGGCGCCAGTCGGAATACCAGGGTCATATGACCCCCCTGGTTCCGCCTCTGGATGTTTAGTGATTCATTTGATAATTATTTCACACTGCTCTTTTAAATTGTAGTTCAATAATTGTGTGTTTTTTTTATTTTTTATTAGTGAATGATGCAGGTTATATACTATAGTAATTTAAATGTTGAGTATGTTGTGAGGATTATTCATTTTTGTATTTCGACGGTGTAATATTGTAACGCCCCCGACCCAAATCCATATATTCGCTACACAAATCTGATGCATCATGATACACAATCTACTAATAATTTTAATGATTTTATTAGTCTATTACAGATATTACATCACTTATCTCATCTCCGGATCGCAACTTAGGTATTACACTTTACTTCATCATGGATACTAACATGTAGTCTTTACAGGCTTTCTCTTTCTCTTATTTTCTAGCTCCCGACCATATTGGTCTATCTTATTTTTTTTCCCTACAATAATTTATGATTGGAAGGGTGAGCATCAAATATTCTCTGTAAGACCCCGACTTTTATGAAATATAAAATTAAATTTTCTTTATATATTTTCTTCTGAAAACGGTAAATGAATAAATTAACAAAAGTGAAAATTAAGAAATGTTTGTACAAATTTTATCTTGTCAGAGAATATTCGTTTTGTCGGAGAGTATTCGTTCTCTCGGGGAATATTCGATTCGTACGATGGCACCGAAATAACCAAATATTGGTGGACCCCCACAACGAATTATTGTCGGATATAGAAAGCGACATAGTAATCTTTTTAAATAAATATAGTCAACGGTACCATAACTTTTAACTGTTAAAATATCTAGTGGTAAGGGAATAGTAACATACGATATTGCACAGTAGCACACGGTATTGTACAGTGTTTCATATTATTGAACTGATAAAGTGGCTATTGTACTATATTGACTTTATTGAGCCAATAATTGTCATACGCATAATAATTCATATTATTGAGTTGATAATTGTCACAGTAGCATATGCACAGTAATTCACATTATTGAATCAATAATTGTCATTACATAGTAACGTGCTATTTTCTTATTTATTTTCAACATTATTGTTATATCTTTTATGATGTTGATTAAACTGTTGTATTCCATTATTAGTTAATTTTTCTGCTTATCTAACTTAGAAAATCAACTACACTGCTTATATAACAATTAGTCATAATAATGAATAATTGTGAATTATTGTTGAATAATTGAATTGATAAAGTTATTTATTTTTATTATAATAAATTATATAAAGTTATTCGTTTTTATTATGATAATTTATATAAAGTTATTTACTTTATATAAATTATGTAAAGTAAATTATTTTATTATGATAAATTATATAAAGTTATTTATTTTTATATATAAAGTTAATTGATTTATATAAAGTTACTTGTTTTATATATAAAGTTAGTTGATTTATAAAGTTAGTTGTTTTATATATAAAATTAATTGAATGGTATAGATTAAAGGAGATTTGAAATGAATGCTATAGATTAAAGATAATGTAATGATTATAGAATTTGAAATGAACAGTGTAGATTAAAGATGATCATTAAATAAATGGTTTAGATTAAGAAAATCTTAAAAGATGAAATGAGTGGTATGGATTAAACATTATATTGAAATATATGATTTGGATTAAATTAGGAAATCTTGATTTATGATAAGATTTTTGGCTATAAATAGAGTCCTTAACTTAAGGATTTTTCATAAAAACTTCCTTATTCTTTCTTTCACTCTTTAAATATTATTTTGTGTAATTTCTCTTTAAGTGTGTTAAAGTCATATTGAGTATTTGTGAAGATCTGTAAGTGTACGACTACTGTTCAAGTAAGTGTTTTTATAAAGGTTATATAAGCAACCACACACGTTACATGGTGTTTATAAATCTTTCTTTAGAAGACTCTTCCTTTAGAAGATTTATTTTGAAAATCTTCATTTGGAAGATTTATTTTGAAATATTATTTTCTTTCAAAAACTATATTGAAGTTATTTTACTCTATTCTATCAAATCACTTTTGATGATTTCATACGAATTGGTATACACCATGAAATTATATGTGGTAGTTACTAATTAAATTATAAATATATAGGTTGATCAACTTCATATCCAGTCACCCTTTTTTTTTTGTTCCATTGTTCTTCATGAAATTAGAGAATAGCTGGGTCTAGCCGGGGAATGGAGTAAAGGTCCGAAAGATAGCTGTAGTAGTCTTCACATATTGTACAAAGTGTGACAATAATAATGAAAACTTAGTTGTGTATTATTGAGTTCTGTATTTCTGTTCTATGTACTGTTTATTTTAGTTACCGTCTATTTTATGGCGTCTCAAATTGGACTATGTAGGCCCAGATTTGGGGGCGTCATATTCACCGCAAGTATAAAAAAAAAATTGAAATGAAATATCTCAAGGAATTAATATGAATCAATAATTCAATATCGTTTAACTGAAAAATTTATTAGCTTTAGTTACTTGGATGTTCATAAAAGACCAAAGAGTTCTTTTGAATCATATTGCAAGCAATTAGCCTAGCTAGCAGTACATCTATTGACATGTAACATATTACTTCACTATTGTCCATAATGACTTGTTAGAATAATATCCTCAATGAACAAAATATATCTAAACATATGAATAGCTTGTCAAGGACTTTTTTCACATATTAAACTTTAGGAATGTGCATCAGTAAAGGATTAATAAGAAATTTTAGAATTTCAACATCAGAGTATTTGTATTTTGAATTACTACTAAGGGGTTGTTAAGACCGTGAACTCTTTACATTAAGTAGGCGCATATGACCCATAAATGTTTAACAGTCATACAGACTGAAAAACTCTTCATAAATGTTTAACAAGCACATAGACTGAAAAACTCTCCACAAATATTTTCCTATATTATAGGTGTGCTAGTCCTCAGTTTGAATCAATTTTACAGTAAAAAGTAGTCTAAGCAACTGGCATACTCTTTAGTTCAAATAAATTCATGATTTAAAAAAAAAAACTTACAAAACTAGAAATATTGCATCATTCATAGAACTTACAATACATTATGAGTTCAAGAACTTGTCATAATAATATGAGTTTAGGAACTCGCCATAGTAATATGAGTTCAAAAACTCATCAGGAACTTACCATCAATAAAGAAGTCCTGCATTAATATTGTTTAAACTCCGTGCGTTATACTCCTCAAACTAATGGTAATTATTGATAAGTTTTCAACATCACGGTTTTTGTAATGTTGCCTCTTTTTCCAAAAGAATCATGACCATGAAAAATTATTGATAAGGAGTTAACTTCATTTTTTGGTTGATTCTTATGGTGGGCATGACTCAATAGCAATGTTTGGAGCTTAGAAAACTTGGGGAAACAAATGAAACCAAACCAAAGAAAACTAATTAAAGTGCATTTAGAAAAGGGGAAAAAAAGAAGAAAGAGCCTAATCAAAATATGTCTAATTATTCAGAGTCTTACAAAAAAGAATTATAATATAAAAGAATTAATAGTATATCTTACCCTGAATTATAAATCAAATTACAATTAAAATCGTGAAATTTAATTTTGTCACTACGTAAGTCTAAGTAAGCACTATGGATTCTAAATAGAAATCCACTCAATTGAGCTATAATATCGACATGTGAGTGGTATTTAAATATTTCTATACAGTCAAATTGAATAATACATAGTCAAACTGTATTTATATACTCATGGTCGGAACTCATAACCATTCTAGCTATGTTTTCGCCAAAGTTTTCCCCATGGTCAATATTGGTTACTTATTCGTATTTGATGGTGGGTATAAGGTGAATCCGTGGTCCCAATTATATGCTAATATATACTCATTTCATTTTAAATTATAAAATTATTATTGATTTTGAAAAGTCGATTTAAAATGTTTTCAAATTAAAATTGAGATGATTCATTAAAGATTTAAATTTTTTTTTTTTGACAATAAGTAGTATTTTTATAAAAGTTTATAATATTCGTCTTTATATCGACCAAAATATATATATTTTGAGATATTTATAAGATTACATTATGTTTTAGGCTTCTATCTTTAATTTATACTCTATCGTGATGGGCTTAAATCAATAATCAATTTCTTACTATCAGATAAAATATATACTCCCTCCATTCAAACAAAAGTCTCATTTTGACAATTTTAAATCAATTCACGGAATTCTAAACTTTTAAATTAATAGTTTGAAATTGTAGTTCAATTACTGTATCATTTTTTTTTATTGCTTAATGATGCAGTTTACATACTATAGTAATTTAAATGTTGAGTATGCCGTGAGGATTATTTATTTTTGTATTTCAACAGCGTAACATTAATAGTTTCAAGCGGTTTCAGTGTGAGTAATTCATCAACATTTTTTATTTCATTTTTGATAAGTTTCGATCTCATCTAAAATTCGTAAGGAATCAAAAGATTATATTTTTATTTTTTGTTAAAATTTAGGAAAATAATACATCATAAATTTAAAATAAAAAAAGATCATGTTTTTCTGGAAAAAAATTCACTCAAGTACTTTTTTCATCCTTTATTCCATAATAAAAAATTTCTATGTATATTCTTAGTATCATAATTATGTACTTACCATTATCTCATATTTTCATATAATTTTTAATTTAGTTATTGTTCTATAAAATTCATGGTCTTATCAATTATATTTAGTTATATTAATATTTTTTATTGTTAAATTATATAAATATAACTGTTTGAATTTAAAAATAATTTACTATTACATAATTAGATGGATAAATGAATATATAAACAAATGAATCTTCAAATACTATTATTTATACTATATGTATAGATGAATTTATTATTAAATTTTTATTAGTTAAATAATATATTTTAGAAAAAAATTATATAAGAATTATCATACACGGTACTAATCAATTATTACTATAGTTAATATATTAGTATAGAATAATGCCAAATTTATAAACAATATAATAATTTTATAATAAAATTCGTACTTCGTAAGGGATCATGAGCTAGTTATTTAAGAATACTGATTTTAATGCATAAATTCATGATTTCTTGTAATGTGTTCTATTCCACAAATTATAATTATGCTAAGTGACGTGGGGTATTTAAGATTGGGCCCACTGAGCCCTTTGAATTATCCATCCTGCAGAATGCTTATGGCCTAGCCCATTATGCAATGATTTGCCATGAGAATGGGTTGGCTTGTGCAGATTGTTGAGCCTGAGATTTTGACTGATGGGAGTCATGAAATGAAGGCATATGTTGCTGCTATTGAGATTGTGCTGGCTGGAGTTTATAAGGCCCTGAATGACCAGCATATTCCTTTGAAAGGTACACTCTTGGAGCCCAACATGGTCACACCAGGCTCTGATAGCCCCAAGGTATTATTTAATTTAGGAAACTGATATTTTCAAAACAGTTTTTGATATTTTCACGCGTAAAGCCCACATAAGAACTAATCACATCTCTCCATAATAGTTAATATGTGAGCTCTACGTGTGAAAATATCAAAAATTATTGTGGAAATATCAGTTTCCTTAATTTATTTCCATGCTACCTTAATTAATGACAAAATTTTAGCTCGCATTGTTTAAAAATAATAAATAGGAACAATTCAATATTCATGGATTGATTCAAAAAGACAATATTGTTAGATTATGTTATACTCAAAATAATTTCACAAATTACTATTTTGATTTTTGGATGTAGTTTTTTTTTTTTAATGTTTAGAAATTAGAAAACTGAAGTGGAAAGGAAGGGAAAAATATATTCTAAAAGATAATTTTTATTGGGTATGAAAACAACAGTTATAACACTGATAGAGAGTAGTATTTTTCATTTAAGGCATCATCATTAGTTTATTTGAATGATTCTTTCTCCTGGTGTCACTATGACACCATAAAAAATAAGCATATACTGATGCAATTTTTTTATTTTTTATGAAATATATAATTATATATGTACAATTTTTCCTTCATAAAAAATATGGATATGGGTTCAACGGAGTTAAGAGATGGTCAATTTTGTAAACTTCAGAAAAAAATAGTTGTATTTTGTGTAGCACAAACAAGGAAATATAACTTTATGTTATACAAATACAACTCATTACTTTGTAACTTTACAAAAAACTGGCTAACACCCTTTAACTTCACCGAATCTAAATCTTACAAAAACTAAATACCTTAAATCAACAAAAAGAAACGAGAAATTGTTACTTTTAATTGATTGACATGCATACTTAACCTTCTCAACTTTTTGAAGTTTGATAATGTTGATGAAATGCTTGTATAAAATTGATTCACCCGGAGGTCTAACATTAAAGGGGATACACTACTCAAGCTGTTATTCGATAAGTTTAGAATATTAAGGTTTTGAAGGCTTGGAAACATGTTGATCTCTAAAACACCACTTATATTGTTTGAGGAAAGGTCGAGATTAGTCAAGTTCATAAAATGATTGTGGAATACTTCCATATAGCATATTATTTTTACAATATAAATACTTTAGTGACTTAAAATATTGGTAATCATCTAGCTGACCTTAGACTCCGAAGATAAATGCGTTACTGATGGAAGAACAATCAACCAAGATGGTATTGTTCCATTTAATGAGTTATTCTTAAAAAGGCCCAATCCTTTAAGTTGTGTAAGGTTCCCAATGGATTTTGGGACAAATTTCATCTAGTGAGGTACAAGAAAATTAAAGAGTTGAGAAAGTCAATTGAATTTGGTATTTCTTATAAGCCTGTGTCAAGCCACCAGAGAGTGGCCGACTTTTGGTAAATTACCAAAGAGATAAGTATTGCTTGATAAAATTAGTGTTTCCAAATTATTTGAAAAACTTCTGGTAATTTTCCATGTAAACAACCTAACCAAGATTACGGAACTCATATTCTAATACAAATGTTTGCTATATATGCAAAGATTTTAAGGCAATGTTTTAAAAATTCCAATTTTAAGAGTTTGTCTTGGTCATTATATAATAGACACACTTTTTTAAAATATACTTAGTTGGATAAGTTAATACATGAGACTCCGACGTGGTGTTTAGTACTAAAAGTGTTGTTTATATTACCAAAAAATCTATTAGATTTTAGAATAACAACTTGAGATTCGGAATTGGTTCCATCTGCCTTTTTTTCAGTAATTGAATTTGAGTTTATAAACAAACGAATAATAACAGAGTAAATGTTTAAAACTAAGGGGCATTCTTCAGGCGAAACAAAGATATCTCGTTTATGAAGGATAATCTATTATATATTGGTAGATGTTTAGCAATGTCGACATGCGAGTGGTATTTAAATATTTGTATACTGTCAAACTGAATATATAGTTAAAGTGTCTTTATATACTCACATGACCGGAGCTCATAACCATTCTGGCTATGCCTAGGAAAATGATTCAGAAAATGAGTCATTCTTATCAATAACCCGTTTAACAATTGGCATGTTATCTTTCAAAAAAAACATAAGCTCAGCCTCAGGGGAATTAGTTTGAGGCCGCCTCTAACTAAATTAAACTCATCAAAAATAGAACCAACTTTTTCTTCCAAAAGAAGGTATGATTCATATAGTCCCCCATCGAAGGAACAAGGGGCCCAAGAGGGTGTTAATTGTCAAATCACAACGAGGTATCAAGCCCAATATTATGAACTACAAGAGGATGAATTTCAGACCTCGGTTCCAAGAGTTTTTCTCCAAATCCAAGTTGCATCTTGAGGACAATTACTACTCCATAACCTTGTTTCTCAAAGATCAAGTAACCCGAGACTTATTGCTTAGGACAAACCAAAAACCGACTAAAATCGGAAAACCGAATATAATCGAATCGAACTGAAATTTTTTAATCGAATTTTTTTTGTTATTTAGGCTATTTACCATTTTAAAATTTGGTTTTCGGGTTCGGTTTTGGGTATGAAAATTTTACTATATATTCGGTTAACCGAACTAATTTTTTTTAAAAAATAAAATTAATTATTAAATTAATGTTAAAGAGTTCAGACTCAACTCGACTGTTCCTCTCCAAATTAAGTTTTTCCCATCTCTCTCATCTCAAGTAGATATATGGGCTTGTAACTCCCACCCCCCCCCCCCCAAAAAAAATATTACTCCGTCTTTCTTAGATCTCTATGAACTTATCAATGATCAAATAGATATGCTTCAAGATAGGGATCTCGGCAGAAGCAAGGTACTTATACTATTTATTTCTATTATGTATCATTTATATCACCTAAATATATAATGGGTTTGTTGATTATATAGGTATAATTTAGCAACAAAAAAAAAAGATTATATAGTTATACTGCCGTATGAATCTGGGTAACTTTCGGTGACATCCGGGCGGACCTAGGTGAAGGGCAGTGGGGGGCAATTGACCCCACTGACTTTTTTAAAGAAAGAGAGTGCATATTTTAGGGTGGATACATATTTTTAGGCTATAGATATATATTTTAAGGTTAAAGAGGAAAAAATATTATATATTCCTAGAATAAGTGAATAGTATGTTCTCCCTCTCACATATCTGTAGGTCCCACCACAAGCGAGCACCACATATATGTGAGAGGGAGGAGCATGAGCATGAAATAATCTCTCGCTAAAGAGAGAGAAATAATGACAAAGAAATAAAAAGGCAAAGAGAGAAAGAGAAAAAAAAAGAGCTAGAATTTGTGCGGTTACATTTTGTGTTAATTCGCTATAGTAAGGTAAGTGACTTTCCGAACTATGTAGTATTTTTCGAACTATATATATAGTGCAAGTGATTTTTTGAATTATTTAGTATTTTAAAATTATTATTTATATTTATGAATGATTTAGTAATTATTCGGATGTCTAAATATATTGTTTAAAAAATTGTTATACTTTATTTAAGACTTCTAGTTGAATGAAAAATGTTACACTTGTATTCAGTATTTTAACAAGTATTATTTAGTTTTGTAATTTATTTTACTATATTTTTATTTTTTTTGCGAGAATTTGTTAATTTCAAATTTTAACCCTACTGACTTTAGAGGCTGGATCCGCCCGTGAGTCATATGATGTTGGTAACGAAGAGTTTCAATATAACTTGGCATTTAGATTTTGGTAGGTTGCCATATAAGTTGGTCAATTTTGGAGAGAATTCTGTTTTGATTGATGAAAATTGTGTCGTATTAAATTAACGAAACATAGATGCGATTCGAAATTTGGAGATTTTAGTATTGAAAATGACAAGAGAAAGCATGGAGAGTCAGGCCGTTGATGTTTGCAGATCGTGGGTGTCGATTAATTTGGGTTAATAACCGAATAAAAAAAATCGGTTATTCGGTTTTCGATTATTTGTTATTTCATAATTTGATTAATTGTTAGGATATTAAAATTACATAAATTTTGATTTTTAATTATAATCGAATGAATTATTCGATTCCATTATAATCGAACGATCAGTCCAACTTACTAATCCCCATTCAACTTTTGCTAAATTACCATTGAGATAAGTGTTGTTTGATAAAATTATTGTTTCATGCATTGGAAGTGTTAACTTAACATAATTAGATGCTCAACCAGAGCACATTACTCAACATATTATATACGCTCGTGATTATATAATAAGAAGCCTATAGAAGGAACACTCTTGTTAAAAAAAAGAAAAAAAACTCTTGTTGGAGCTCCAAACACGGGGTCTGCTATACCAAAATTTGACATTTTGGTACCTGTTTTAAAAAATAAGTTTCCCTAGAAAATGTCGGTATTATAAATGTCACTCCATCTGTCCCAAGTTAACCGGCACCCGATGAAAAAATATATTTCCTTCATTTTAATATATTAGTTGTTTTAGAATTTTTTTATTTTAATATATTAGTCGCTCTCGTTCATCTAAAATAGAAAATTATCTATATTTTTATAATACTCCTAATTTTTCTTCTCTTCCCGAGAATATTTATTCTTATAAAAACATTGTTGTTTAGCTGCATATTTACTAGCGCAAATAGGTCGTCTATATTGGGTCTTATCCTCACAATTCATCAGTCCTATTGCACTCATATGAGGACTCATAAATCCGATAAACTTGGGTTTGTTACCTTATTATTTAAAGCATGATCTAATTATCATATTTAATACTGATGGTATTTACCTCTCCAATAGGATCTCTACTACACGGCTCCTATCAGAAGTTGTTGTCCTATTCAGAAGGTATGATTACTACAAATACAAGGTGAACAATAGAGGTACGAGACACAATATTCTAGCCTATTAAATACTTCTTCTCTCTATTGTTAACACATCTTGAAATCTATATTTACTCTACCACAAAATATATCTCCCGACGGCCTAAGCCGTCAAATATTTTCTTGTGGTTCTTTTTGTGTAAGTTCACGTCCAAGGCATTGGTTGAACGTATGAACAAATTCAAGTTGTTAACCACTAATATTCTCTTTCCTTTCTCTTATTTAATATTTTTCAATAAAAACATAAAAGGGCAAGTATGAAAATTGAGACCTATATTAATTATAAAGAAATGACATTCTTAATGTGCGCTTTATATTATAACGACGAATAAATTGGAATGAAGGGAGCAGTTATTAAAAAATAAATTTATGCTAGTACTCCTTTCATTTCAATTTATTAGTCGTTATAACATAAAACACACATATTAAGGATGTTACTACTTCATAATTAATATAGGTCTCAATTTTCATATTTGCCCCTTTATGTTAAATAAGAGAGATGAAAAAAAATAGTGTTTTTATAGTGATAAATTTTTTTGGAAAGAGGAGATAAATTAGGAGTATTATAGGAATGTAGATAATTTTTTATCCTAGATAAGAGATAACGACTACTAAATTAAAACAGGAAAAGGAGACAAAATGAAGGTAATAGTTAGTTTGGTATGTCTTTTAGGGCTTTAATAAATTTTTTTAGACCGCAATAATTTTTCTTCTACAAAAATATGCACACATGATGAAACAAGAATTTGATCTTTTTTATTTGTCGTTTGTTGAAGATTTCAAGTAAGTAATAATTATTTAGTTTACTATATTATCCCTATATTAACTATTAATTTTTTTATCTTTTATCTTTTTCGATGAATTTTGAAGAGTGATGCTGAGATTTTGTACTCATTTTAATTGATCGGGCAAATAAATAATTATATTTCTTAATCTTTATATTTTCTTCTAAACCGTCAATTAAAAGGGAACATAAGGAGTAAACGGTTACATATCGAATAAGATAAAAAAAAAATGTAACTATATTGATTTTACAGTACCACCAAATCCATGTCATTGCAGGGTAAAAGGCTAACATTAAATAATGTGTAAAAATATAAGTAATTGACATTTTACTCATATTAGTTTTAAGTTAAAAGTCGAGATAAGGGTCTATGAACAGAATCAAGAGTTTATTAGCAGAAAAATTCTGGAGTTAATTTAGCAAATGAATTATAGAGTTACTTGCAGAAGAAAATGGTCACCTCGTAGAAATGGCCTTGAAATCATTGACATTTGGAAGCTTAGACTAAAAATCAATTTTCACCTTAACTTTTATTTTTGATTAAAAACAACAGAACTTTAAGTGTCAATACAATTTGAACCCTCTCCCCAATAATTTACGATGCAAATTGTTTTAATGCAGGCAGTGATTAAGCGGTCGGGGGAAACTAAGTGAAAATTTATCATTTTCATGTAATACTTTAGTTAATTCTTCTGACTTCTCCAGATGAGTAGACTCTTACGATTTTACATAATAAAAAAAGATGTCTTTACCACTAAATTATCACCTTTTAGTCTGAATACAAATCTGAATGGTTCTTTATTAGAAGCAATGTCTAAAAGCTTTATATAGAATAGTTTAACTAAACCAAAGAAAGTCTGCTTAGGCAAACCAGAGCCAATCCATAGCAGAAATATAAACCACTATCGTATTGACAACCCAAGACTAATCCAGAATGATCGAAAATGCAAAAAACCATGATTGAAAACATCAACAAATCATATAAATTAAATGTAGATTTTGAAAAGGAAGGGCTTACTTTATTTGCATGGAAAAAAATGTGCATAACAGAGTAGCTGGTTATCTACCAAATTACAATAAATATTCTGCTATTTTCCAGTGTCCTAAAACATGACCAGAGCCAAGGTCAAAATGTGACATTATTTGGGAAATGCCTACTCGAGACGATATAAGAAATGACCGACTTTTTCAAAACTTTAGACCCTATACCACAAAGCATCTATAGTGCTCAGACTCAGCTTGACCGCCGCGCATAAGAGTATATTGAAAAGGAAGAATAGGCTTGAAAAATTGCTGCATACATATAAACCAATGTATTCCGGCTACTTTATGATCAAAATCCCACAAGAAAATTAAAAGGAACATGAAAGATTTTAATCTAAAAATTTATAAAGTATTTGTTGAATCATTTGATCATAATTAAATAGTAACAGATTGCCAGTACTTACTAATTGTGTTTCCCGTCGTGGAACTGTGCATTTTTCAATGACTTGAAAGTTTCCAAGAATTGTTTGGTTTTCTGGACTTCTTGCTTCTGCCTTGAATTGTCCCAACAGTGTTCGGTAGCAAGTTTCTGGATCACACGTGGCAATTCCCGAAATGCCGCATTGGTATCGAGAAAAGCAAGCCGCCACCTCCGAGCAAGAAAATCAACCGCATATTCACAGTATTCTTCCCGAGCAAGCCGCTTTCCCAGGTTTTCATTCTTTAAGTTCAGGAGGAAAAGAAAAGGTTTACAATATATGATATGATGGTTAAACAAAAGATTCCAATGCATGCCACATTTATCAATTGGGTCTTAAATTGAAGCATATGCAAATGGGCTTTTGAATACGAGGAGGGATCCACTTACACCTATTGGCAAATAAATTGTCACCTTTTAAGTTTTATCATCCACTGATTTAATTTTATCAAGTGGTTAATATCTTCAATTTATTTTACTTCTCTTTTCCCAGTCAATGACTCCTTCCTGTCTTGAAACTTCTTCCACAATTCTGTTTACATCAAAATTTTATTCTATATGTATTAATTTGTTAGTTGGTAATACAGCATAAGGGAAGAAACCCAATATTTTGATGCTCAAGTTATGCCAGATACTTATTTTTGTTAACATTTTTATGTTTGGCTTTCAAATTAATCCATATTTCCTGTTGGTGTTTTAGATGTATTACCTAAACAATTTTAGATTCTTATATAGCTTATGAGTTCACTTGGTGAGTTGCTTGGCTTTAACTGCATTTCAATTTTTTTTAACACTCCTCTAAACATACATGCAGGACACCAGTTATCTTCCCTTCAGTGCAAATGTAAAATAGAAAGAATGTTATTGTATCTGCAATGAGAATAGGGAAAGGGAAAACCAGAGCTATTTTAGCCACTTGATGAGCCAAAGTGCCATATGCATGAGATAAATGCTTTGCTGCAGCAGTATCCATCTCTCCAGAAACAACTTTGCCGGTGTCTGACACCTTCGTGCTTACATATTGTTGAGCAAGCTCCGTGAAAGATGCAGGATCCCAGCCATCTCCACCAATGAGCCGTAGGTTGGGTGTCAAACACTTATTGGTTGGATTAAGCTTTCCGGATTCTATAGCTGCACAACTGCATCTTCAGCCATGCTGAAATGGTTCCAGTGAGCACATTATTCTAAGCTTAATAAGAACAGAAGCTACTAATAAGAGACCAACACTCTGAACAAGCCCAGTTTTAATGATAATAATTGTACATAGAGCAGACTGACAGTGGCAATGTTTTCTGCAGGTATGTAAAATGACTAAAGAAGCATCCTAGTTTTTACTTGTTTTCACTTGTCATGTTGCCAATAACAATTAATCCCTAAAAAAATCAGAATAACCAACAATTACCCCATATACGTTGTCCTCTTTTCCACCTGTAATTGTGACCAAACCAGGGAATTCTTCACATACAACATGATCCCTGGAATCTGTGTTCGTTGCTTTTGGATCCATTGCCAATGGGCGAATACCGCTGCAAGCAGATAAAACATCTGTGTGCTGCACCTAAGCTGTTCAATCAAGCTTAGACTCCAGAATCACACTGAATAAAAGATGAGAAAACGATCCACTACTATTACTTCTCAACCACGCACAAAATTCTGCGAATACTAGAACCTAAAATGTACTAGCCCCAGTCATCAACATGTCAAACCTGATGCACAACTTCACTGCTTGAAGTGATGCAGGTAATAAGTTGCACTCAGTCTACCTCAAATAAACCTCAGTATCCAAATTCTAAAACCCTGTAGTCTGTAAAGGATCTTCTCAAGTTTGACAAAAACTAAGGAGCATCTAAGGTACTTCTATGACTGGGGACCATGATTTTTGGAAGATGTCCCTTACCCTCTCAGAATGACATGCATCTTTAAAAAAAAAAATAGTTTGGATACTCGTAAATTTAAATCTCAAGGATTACTGCTATAAAAACCTCAATCAAGCTATATAAGAGCTTAAAACAATGATGTTCACACTATGTAAATTCTAAACCAAAAGTGAGCAGTCCAAATAGAATATCTGGTGATGAGACAACCAGATTTAAGGTATGTCTTGTAACTTTGACTTCATCTATGAAGGAAGATTAGCTTTATGAAATTCACGTATCAAAAATTCATTGCACCAACTTTCCAGAGCAAAAAAGGTTAACATATAGGTTAAAACATAACATATATACAGATAAAAATGAAATGTTTAAGCCTAACTGTAACATCAAAAAGCAAAACTAACAAGCAAGATATGCAGAAGCCTTAACATTAAGGTAATCGCAGATAGCGTCCAATATAAATTGAATTTCATCCTCAAGAGGTTCTGGTAGCATGGTGATGGGGTGTGGGAATCTGTAGTAACGGCAACTGTTCTCGTACTTGATGAATTTAATCTGAAGAATCAACTTAGAAATGTTGACGTCTTTTACCTTTGATACATATAAAAATGTAAGTGAATGTAAACATTTACATTTAAATTTTAAAATTAGTTTTCTTAAAAATTTCATCATTCCTAGTCGCAAACTTATCCAAAAAATTATTCCAAATCATGTACTCCTACTGGTACATACCATTTTAAAGGAAAGAATGGTACACTTGTTGGTATGGAAATCATAACTAGAACATAAAGTAGTCGGTATATTCTAATTCATTTTTTAAAGTTTACTGCCTTATTGCCTGACAAGTGAAGGCAAAATGGGCAGGAAACATTATATTTTGAAGAATGGTAAGCAACACTTGTTGACTTCACATGACAATTATGTGACTGAAGCCAATGAACTAGTGCTAATGTACCTGATAAGTTGTCGCGGATACATGCCAATTATTCGATCGTTCTGCATAATTCAGCACAGCTGCACCAGCTAATGAGGCGGTGCATGCTAATCCAACATTAACTCATGAATCATTCATTTGTCCGCAATAATAAACTACTGTTCCTTTCAGACTTATACCGTTACCCTTCCTTGCAATTGTGGGAAAAAGTTCCACAGATTCTTGAGCAGAATAATACCTGGACAAATGTAGTAGTCGTCTCCATGTGAGTATGCGACTATATCATATATTTTTAAGCCCATCCAGTAGTATACCACCCCAAACCAACTAAAACATAGTGTCATACACGGCAAAGCATGGCACAGGTGTGGAGCATTATCGATAACCTGCATACGCTCCTCGAGAGCATGGAAAACCAGCTTCAGTTGCCCATAATCTAAATTAAAAACAGCTTTCTCCAAATAGTGAACACCTAAAAGGTTAGCTTTAATGAGTACATCTGAAGAAGTAACTAAATAATTATAAGGATGATATCAAATAAATATACAAAGAAGTTTTCAATATCAATTAACAGATATGGAACAAGAATCTGCATAGTTGACGAATTAATTATTATTTTCTTTTTAAGTAAATAAATTCACAAGAAGTGCTAGTATTCTAAAAATCGCTAGGCAGAGGTAGGTGACAAAGGGCCGCCTAGCACCTAGGCCACCTAGGTCGTGTCTAGACATTTTCTTAGGTATAGTAGGCGTTTTCTTAGGCCTTCATTTATTTATTTTCTAATGTATATAATCTTTACACTATACAAAGTATATAGTAAATGTAATTTTTTAATATTTCACATGAAAAATTACCAAAAACAATCTTTTAAAGTTTAAAAAATTCATTTTAAGTATTGTAGAGTTTCAAAACTTTTATTAAACCGATATGGCACCTAGGCGGTAGAGGACTCACCTAGTCTAGGCGAGAATTAAGCGGACCTAGTTGGAAATTTTTAGAATACTTTAGTGCCTATTATAGAATCCGATCCTATAAAAAGAACCCCAAGTACAAAAATTATAGGGGAAATAAACGTCACACCTATGGCCAACAAAAGTATAATCCACCCTATACAAAGAGAATCTCAACCTTTACATACAAAATCCCACGCTATACAAGATTCTCCTATACAAAGAGTCTTTCGAAAAGATAACTATGCTAGACTTCTAACACAAACTCTACCAAGAAACCCAAAATTCACAATAAGGCCCGTGAACACCACATGAAGCCAAAAGAAAAGAATACTAAAGAAAAAAGAAAGAATATGTACAAGAGATCTCTCTTTGCCTTCAATACGTCGACCGTTTTGCCGCTTCAAAATTGTCCACTATTTGCCATGGGGCACCATGTCATGTCACCTTCTCCATCCCTTCCTAAGCTTCAACCCATGCCAACCTGAAGCATCTAATCGACAAATCTTGACATACACAACAACAAAAAAACAATCTTCCATGTTATATACTATCTCAATCTCGATCTAACTCATTACACACCTACTTGCAAGACGGTGTCCTCTCTTCTAAAATCATCCTACGTAAATCGCATCGAATGTCACCATCCAAGAGAAAAAGGCCATCTTCGATGGCACCCTAACCCTCTAAATAACCTTTCAAGAAAAAAAACAAATTACCTCGCAAACATCACCTTGGAGCACCCTCAAATAAGACCTTACTGACAAGATTCCACTGCTATGCTCTTCCCATGGCTATACTTGACGAATATATTATTAGATTCGTATTTTCTTTCACTTCTCTATCTTCTTTTAAAACAAGACAACTAGCTTTGAACCTGAAATTAAGAGGCCTTATCACATTGAATTTCTCCAATAAATGATATAAATGAGACAAAGAGAAGGTTATTTATTACAATTAAATATATTATGTCCTTAAATCGATATAAATATGTGATATTTAGTGTAATTATATTTCTTATTTTAGGTAGATTATTTTAGATTTTTTAATTAAGGCACATAATTATTAAATTTTGTTTTACATGGTATCGAAAAATTAGAGTTTTCCGTAATCCTGTATAAGCATTGCAATTCCTATAACTTTATTCATATATTGACTCATTGATTATTATCGAATTAAGTCTCGTGTGGACTTTAACCTAATTATCTACTTTTTAACTTCTTTATTCTTTCTTTCTATATTGTCCTATATCAATCAAACTCTCACCACTAATAAGAAAAATATGTCAAACATTTGTTCTTCATTGTGAAAGAACTTTTCACTCAAAGCACGCATTCACAAATCACCAAAAGGAAATAAGATCTGATACCGATAAGCAAGACATGACTAAAATACATTTAATATAGCTCTTAGTCTTCCTGATCATAGGAGATAACAATTATGATATTAACAACCCTCCTTTGAAGGACAAGTCAATAGGCTCCAAATCTGAAATGAACATAAATTCTCTAATCCATATGGCTAAGCTTTCTTTTTACACTAAAGGGGGGGGGGGGGGGGGGGGGGGGGGGGTTTGTTTGAGAAATAGGCAAGCTGAAAATCCAGTACTCAAGAGAATTGGGGTACAACCACGACTTTGAAATGAAAATTGAACAACAATAAAGTCTCTCTAACATGTCACCGACCTCCCAAAAACCTCTAACTACCGCAAGTATATACCTCCCATTCACCTCTCACCTCATCCCCGGGGGCATACAACTTTAAAAAGGTAACAATGAAAGCCATCTCAACAAACTGGAAGGAACAACCCTGATTGAAAATCATTTGTAGCATCTCAATGAGCCTGTACCGTTGGATACCACATAATCAATACAACCCTAGCTCAATGAAACTCCAAACTATCCATTGACCTCTCCAAAAGCTACTCATGAAACTATCATACTTGGAGTCTAATATTCATTCCTGTAGGCAAACAAGGAAATCAGTCCACCTAAAAATCAAAGTCTTGGCCATAATTATCTAATTATAATCATTCAACCTCGCACATTCCAAGAATTAATAGAAGTAATTATGAATGCGGTTAATTCTAACACTAGTAAAAGAGTAAACTTTTTTTAAAAAAATGTTTTTATACAGCATATAATGATTTGAACCAAACTAAAATAAAGATATCATATTCTAATATACATGATTGCTATAATGCAAATATTTTAAGGCCATGTTTTAAAAGTTCCAATACTTTTTTCACTGATTATGAATGTGTTAATTATACAAATCACAGTATAATTTTTTTCTACAAAAGTGCCTAATAAGTGATTTTAGCCAAATTGTAAAATCAAAAAGATAAAATGATTCAAAAGCTATCCAAATAGAGAAATTCAGATCCGATATATACAAGTATACCTCCATGGATGAGCTTAGTGGACCTGGAAGATGTTCCGGAGGAGAAATCCTCTCGCTCCACAAGTCCCACGGGGAGTCCTCTGGTGGCGGCATCCAGAGCAACGCCGCAGCCGGTGGCTCCGCCGCCGATAACGAGAATGTCAAGGGGCTTAGCCGAGCTGGAGCCGATAAGAGTCGATTGCTGGACGGCTCGCGACGGGACAACCGCGTAGGGCACTGATCTTCCTTTGAAGCGCTTCGAGGACGGGTCCGCCGCCGTGGTCATTGAACGAGACGGAGGGGTCCCGAAGGAAGAGGTAGGAGCCACCGGCTATTGCCGCGGCAGTGATGCCCAGACGGCTGAGGCGAATTGAGGTGGCCATGATGAGAGCGAAATAGCGGGATTTGGTTGACTATCGGTAACTTGATAATTTTGGGTGTCAACATGTCATCGACCAAAAAGAATTAATGGTTGGGATTTAATATTAATTTATAATTTTTTTTGCTTTTTTTTCAAATTCAAAAATTAATATCAATTCTCAACTATTGATTTTTTCGTCGGATGACTTATCGACACCCGAAGCTATTAATTGATCGATAGTCTTAACGGGACAAATTCATGCTAATCGTTGAAATGGTTGCGTATGTATTCGGTAAAAGCTTAATTTCTGTCACTTATTTACCAAAATGTCACATGTGTAATTAATAAATTTGTTTTCTGTCTGTGTTTGTTTACAGGATCAGGCGTTTATTTTCCTATTAATATTTAAAAAAATGACATATTTTGCGATTATATATATATAATTAATAATATTTTAACGATATATATAATATAGTGGGTTAATTTTATAATATTAACATATCACATATATTGGTATATGTGACAATCGTAATTTAGTAAACAACTTTCGCAATAAATAGCAAAATTTTAATATTTTTCACTATAATCATTACTAAAGATCAGATATAAAAATAAGTTATAACATGACGTGTATGATAATAATTAGTTATAATTATTAGCCCATCATTCATATATAGTGGAGTGTCACCTACTTATAATTTGACATATTTTTTTAAAATTGATATTTTCATAAGGGAAATTGATATTTTCGCAAGGCTCTATTCACATGAATAGTAAGTGGGGTCTACCTTCACGTGAGTAGAATTTTGTGAAAATATCAATTTCCCTTGTGAAAATATCAATTCTCTAATTTTTTTTTGTATCCTCTTTTTAGTATACATATTTTGTCACCATAACTTTACTTTTTTCACTATTATCATTTTGAAATTAAGGCTATATTTTAAATTCAAAAAATGTATTAGAAATTTAAAAAATTATGTTAAAGAACATAATTTTGTTAAGAAATTTATATTTCTACAAGAAAATTTGATATCTTCGCAATACTCTCCTCACATAAATAATAAGTAGGACCCATATTTATGTGAGTGAGAATTTTTAAATTTTCAATTTTTCATTATAGAAATAGTTACTCTCTTTAGTTACTTATATTCCCTCCATTTCAAAATTTAAGGACATTTTTCTTTTACATTCTACATATCATTGTGCATGTTGGTATATACTAATATAAAAAATATTGTACAATACTAAGACATAATATAATAAAAAGATTAATAGAATTTTAATACATTTATTTCCATTTTTATTGTTTTTCCTTCATTCCCCTGAGCCTTTTAAATTTTCAGACATAACATGAAATTCAAATATCATACCCCATTTCTTTAGAACTTCTAGAATATTACTCTCTCTTTGTATAATTTGTGTCCCCTCTAACACGCATCCAACATTCGTCTTATGTTTGTGAGTTTGGAGAGACAGAGAGAACAAATTTAAATTTATGAGAAAAAAGACAGTGCGAGAATTTCGCACTTTGTTTTACTTTCATTCTTGTATTTGTGAGTTTTGAAAGTAAATTTTAATTTAAAAGAGTATATTACTATTTTACTCTTATTTGATTACATTTTGAACCATTATAAGGTAATTTTGGTATTTTGATACGTAATCTAAGCCTTTAACAAATTTTCTCAAGTTTAGGAGAAAATTTGTTTAAAGTTTCTCTCATTCTATTTTCTTTTCTCACTAACAAGGGACTTTTAATATGTGTTCTAAATTTCTCTCATTCTCATTTCTTTTATCTTATTTTTAAAGACTATTTTTTATTCATCTAACTTACTCAACCCCAGACCTAAAGACTTTTAGTCACTAAAGTAATGTTCAAACGAAGGTTCTCATAACTTATTCCTTGATCCCTTGTGATTCAAGAGAGCTTGAGTTGTTGTCATGCCCCAAAATCTCTCAATATGGATACACCATCCTTACTCAGTAAGAAGTATGTTCAGTGACCCTAACATTATATTAGGCCACACTAGGAATGATAATTTGATCGTCCTTAGGAGTGCACAAAAAGCTCAAGACCGAAATCCAGAGTCGAACCAGCCCCGAAGAAAGTCCAAAAAAGACCAATCTGATCTAGGCTTGGTCAGGGTCGGCCTAGGCTTGCGAGATTTGAATAGGCTTGTTTGTATGGAGTAAAAAACTGTGTCGATCCCGGGCTTGGACTGGTCTAAAGCCTAGACCGGCTAGCTTAAGCCTATAGTTACAATTGGCCTGATCCAGGACTAAAAAATTATTTTTTGAAAAACCTGAAAAATTAGAATTTTAAGGCTTGTTGTTACACTTGCCCTAAATTTTGTAATTTAGACCATTTTACCCCTCCCAACAGCTATAAAACGACTAGTTTTGAGAGTATTTTGGTTTAATATATTCCAACAACTATATTTATACACCTATAAATACATAATCTTTTATTTTAATTTTTTTCACAAATTATTCTTAAACTTTCTTACTACTAAAGTGCCAATATTCATTATGCCTTTCTTTACTAATCAAAGTTCAAAAGTGCTATTATATTTCCAATTTTATTTTCATTTTTGGCATACTTTAAATTGCAATATTACATATTTTTCAAATTCATTTCTTATAATATATTTTTATTTATTTTAAATTATGGCATCTTCAAGTTCTAATCCAAACTCCACTTTAATTCCTTCAATAAAACTGGATTGGGATGGTACGGCTCCCGACTCTTCTCGGTTCTGTAATATTCTGAAAACCATTGTAATAAATTTTATAATTATAAATGCAATTATTATTAAAGTCTGAATTATAATTCTCGAATACTATAAAATATATGTATATAAAGACATATATTATTTGGGCAAGTTTAATAACAAAGAAAACAACTAAAAAAATGTAACAATTTAAAAATCAAACAACAATCTATAATATAAAACAGAACGACTCAAATCCCAAGGTTTCAACATCCAACGGCCTCAAATCAATTTAGGCTTCAACATCCAACAGTTTTAAATCATTTGGGGCTTCAACATCCAATGGTCACTAATCTATCTCTTATTTTTCCTACCAATTCAACATCTTTTTTTTCAAAAATCTATCCACTCACGTTTCCCGCCCAAATCAAATTCACTACTACACTATAATAATAATAATGTTGAACATTGAATGGTTAAATTTGATGATAAGAAATAACGTACAAGGGCTGTATTAGATAAGATCAAAACTGTTAGGTTGATCTCTTGATAATTGTATAAAAGTCTTTTGTGTTGTACTAAGACTTAGATAGATCAAAACTGTTAGGTTGATCTGTTGGTGTAATAAAATCGTAGAATGAACTCTACGATTTGTGTCAAGGAAACTCTACGATTTGAACAGACTCTACGATCAAGGCAACCAATCGTAGAATGGACTCTACGATTGTGGTCCAGAAGACTCTGCGACCAAACAGACTATGTTCTTAACGAGAAACCTTAAATCGAACTCTACGATCAACAGTCTAACAGTTGAGTAAACTCTACGATGATAAGTAAGAGGTGATCCTTTACAGATCAATCACGTCAGCAAGGATATTCGTAGAGTTGATCACATAAGGTCGTTGAGCAAAAAGGCAAGAGACATCACGACTCTCAGATCAGGAGCTATTCTATTCAAGCATTCAATCTTCATTGAAGTAACCAAAAAGGAAGCCTCTGCAAATCGATCAAAGTCAGAAAAGTCAAGGGTCTGACCCAAGCGCACTATGGAACAGAAAGAAGACTTTCAAGGCAGAAAAGTCAGAGGACTGTGTCCTATCAGTCCTATAGTTTGGAAGGACCAAACGACTCTATGAAAGTTGGTGGGAACCTACGACTGACATATTTGTCCCAAAGAAAAACAACCTTCCATGGACTAACAGGTCAGATCAAATAAAATCTCATCAGAGCTTTAATGAGCTATATTAATATAATATACAGCAGCTCTCCTCTGTGAGGTAACGGAAAGAAATACAAGCTCAAGCAGATGGTCTAACGGAAAGAAAAACAAGCTCAAGCAGATGGTCCAACGGGAAGAAGAATGAAGCCCTAACTTCTTAAATACTAAGATCAGCAAGACAAAAAAAAAACACACAAAAAGAAAAATATACGCAAGAAGTGAAAAAGATCAAACTGATAAGAAAGCTTGCATTGCTACTAAGTCATTCGAAAACTCAAGCTAATAAGTAACTTAGTAGCACCTTCAAATATACATCACTCCATAAGAGTTCTTTGTGAACTAGTGTATCCAAGTCTGTAAGACTTGTAAAGTTCTTTGTGAACTTAAGTTCCAAGACTGCGGGTCTTGAAGGAATCTTAGTGATTCAGATATTGTAAAAGTATCCTTAGTAGATTTGCTGCTGGAAGAGCAGAACAGTGGAGTAGGAGTCTTGTGAGCTCTGAACCACTTAAAATCCAGAGTCTTTTTTATTGTGTCTTTCATTTGCTATATCTGCCATATAATTGCTTGTTGAATTATTACTCTAACATATCAAGAAAATGATAACTAAATCATATTCCGTTGTGTTAAACTTTCTGTTTAAGAATTAATTAAGTAAGATCTTTTTAAATAAAAGAAATTTTTAAAAGAATCTATTCAACCCCCCCCCCCCTTCTAGATTTCTATCGTGTCATTGAGAACTAACAAATAATAATAATAATAATAATAATAAAAATAAATAGAGCGGCTCAAATTCCAAGACTTTAACATCCAATAGTCTTAAATCAATTTAGGTTTCAACATCCAACAGTCTAAAATCATTTGGAGCTTTAATATCCAATTGTCACTAATCTATCTCTCATTTTTACCCCCAATTCAACATCTTTTTTTTAAAAATCTATCCACTCACGTTTTCCGCCCAAATCAAATTCACCACTACACTATAATAATAATAATAATAATAATAATAATAATAATAATAATAATAATAATAATAATAATAATAATATGTGGGATAACAGGGTCAGTAAGGAAGAGATTATGAAGAAATAAGTGGAGGCATGTAAGAAATGTGGTAAAAACCACTCAGAGATACGTTTAAAGGGAAGAAATGTGTGCTTCTAGTGCGGGCAAGAGGGTCATATTGCTCTCAATTGTACTAGTTCAAGGAATGGCGCGTATTTTATGTGTGATGCTCTGGATCACCAAGCACGAAATTGTCTGAAGAGGGGGATAGTTGTCGGCGAGGGAAGTAGAAATAACAACAAACTTCAAATAACGGGGCCGACTCCACCAGCGTGACCAACGTCCAGAACATTCAGTATGACTGTCAAGGACATTCAGTTGGTATTAGTTTTAAGGTTCTTCTAGTAGGTTATCTATCCTTTGTTTGGGCTTGTTTTAAGTGCTGAATTGGGCCTATTTAAGGCTTAATAAAGCTGCTGAATTTTAGGCTTGTTAACTCTGTTGAGAATTGCCTTTGTTTGTAGCTAAATTGGGCCTAAATTGTTAATCCAATCCAGTCCAAGCAATCATCCATGCAATATCTTGATTGTAGCTTGATTCTAGTTGAATTAGACTGCTATTTTAAAACCTCTTTCTTGCTAATTTAAAGTGTTTATGGGCTGCTGAATTGTAGCTAATATTAGGCTGCGAAATTGACTCATTCTTGTCGACGCCGGGATTTTGGTCGTTTCGTTTTTTTTAATATTAAAAGCCCTTTTTCCAATTTTAGCCTTTGGATTGAGATGTGGTTTTGAAAAGAGGTCGGCTTGAAAGTCGACGGGTTTTGAAAGATCGATTTTATGATGAGCCAATTGACCAGAGTCGCCAGTTGGTATTTTTTGAAATGGATGTACCAACTCATCCGAATTTTGTTTTCGTAATCGTAATGGCTCATATGTGACTCCGATTCAATTGGTCCACAAACCGAGATTCATAGAGTTCGGGGGCTTGCTTAAGCGAGGGGAAGGTGTTAGGCACCCCCCGACTTCCGTGAAATACGGTTACCGCAATCTCGATGTTTTCCTATCTTTTAAATCTTAAAATGTGTGTGTCTAAATGGAGGTTTGTGGTGTCCTTTTGCATAAAGTTGCTTTGATTTTTATATGTCAAAATGTGTTTTGTCGGGAAAGCGTTTAGACGTCTTTTGACCCAAATGACGAGGCTTCGCTTTTTATAAGAAAGATTGATTTTAATTTCGAAAACGTTGAGGGTTTTTTATTTGATGTCATTTTAGAAAACAATAGTTTTAAACTTTTGTCAAATAGGAATCGAGACTATACATTGCCTTCTAACAGTTAATATAAATAAAATGAAAGCAACTTCTAGAACTCTTTAACCCTATGCACAAAGTTTAATGAAAACGTTTATTTATTTTTTCACGAAAACATCTTTTATGACATTTTGAAACCAAACGTAGCCTTTTCGTCAAACAAGGATCAAAATTTCGCCAAAACTCTTTACCTTTTAAACCTCGTGTATCTAATATCCTAATTTGATTCTTTTTAGAAGATCTTTATTATTTGCTTTATTTTGGAAAATCATATTTTTGCATTGTAAATCAAAATAAGCATTCAAAACGTGTCGGGGCTATCCATGGGCATGTGAGCCATCCAGACAACCCCAAACACCCACAATCATATATTTTATTATTATTACGGGGCCTTAACCCGAACACGACTTGGTATCGTTTTAAGGCCCGATATTACAAAATACACATCCATGGATTCTATACAAGGATTACATATGCCAAAACGTCCATCATCGGGATTCGATCACGAGGATCTCCTCCCTAGGCTCACAGCCACCCAAATCGCTACACAACCAATACTAAGCCAAATCTAACAGTATTAAACATTGCTATCATACTACATAGCTCAAATATCACAACTCAATCACTACAAACTATCCATTACCACAACGAACGATATATCACCGTACGGATGTCATCGGGGCGTTAGGAGGAGTTACTTTCCGATGGAAACCTCGCTAACAACCCCTAATCCACGGATCCTTTATCAACATATAACAATAACCTACATCACATACCAATCATAACATTATGCTATCAATACAACAAAATAAAACTCAAGAACACACTCCTTTCACCTCGCAAAATGTCGATTCAAGCTTCTTATATCACAAAATGGATTACACCACAAGATCACCTAACTAATTAACACAACAAACGGAATTTGTTGCTTGAATCTAGCAAAAATCCGACCTCTCTCTCTCCTCCCGCGCGGTCTCTCTCTCTCTCTATTTTTCTTTCTTTTTCTTCTCTCTCGCTCTCGGACGCAACAATGGCCGATCTATAGCCTTCACCAGGCAGCCGCAGATGCATCTGCGGCTGGCCGCAGATCCATCTGCGGCTGCCTGCTGTGGCCGTCCGCGCCGAACCTCGGCTGCCGTGTGCCGTCTCCTCGAGCCGTGCGAAACCCCGAAAGTCGTTGGCCGCAGATGCATCCGCGGCTGTCTGGCTTCCTTTTCTCGATTTCTGTGCCACGCAGTCTTAAATCGTCATTTTTTGCTGTATTATTTCGGAAGGCTGTTACCTGATGTACAAATCGCTCTTTGTACCTGATGTACAAATCGCTGTTACCTGGGCAGCCGCTCGCTCACCGGGGAGCGAGACCCCCGAACATCGTAAGCGGAGTGGCCATTAGTCATCTTTTGTGGTCAGCTCAGATTTTCTGGATCAACTGTTCGCCTTGCCTCAAGTGACCGGATGCTCTTTGTCCGTTGTGGTGGCTTTGACCGTAAATCGCTGGGGTGGCTTCGTGTTGGGGTCCACCTTCCTTTCCGCATGTCGGGTCAAATGACGATTTTGCCCTCCTGTCAGGGTTAGTGGAAAAGTGCAAAATTTGGGTGTCTACAATTCTTTCTCTTGTTTTTCTTACCCCAAGTTTTAGCCATGTGAATTGAATCAACCCAAACTTGAATAGCCTTATTATCATCAATTGTAGCCTCGTTAGAAATTTGAATTGGATCATTAACTATAATAAAATCAACATTGATAGTAATCTGATCCTCAATAGTCATAACCCTGCCCAAGTCCTCATTAGTTTCCTTATTAGCTTGATGATCAACGTTGTTAGCTTGCGTACGAGCCTCAATAACATGAATAAGATATGCTTTATCCTCAATTGATGTAGCATTAGCCAGGATCATATCAAGATAGTTTAAAGAGACTGTTGCAGGGAAGGATGCAAGGCAGAACTAGCAATTTATTTTGAGAGGGATAAAAAATGAAAAAAAATATTACTAATTTGGTAATTAATTTCTTGAAAGTTTACAAATCGAATTAAATGAATAGATACGAAATTGAAATTGGGAGCAACTAAACTAAATGATATATTCTTTTTTGAATTTAAGCAAATTAGGCCATGTTCACGACATTCATGATTAATAAAGGCGTTTGGACCCTTGTAGGCCCGTGTCATAAAGGATATACATGGTATACTTTCTCTAATTGATATAAACACTCGTATAATTTCAAGCAATTTCTAATCCCAAGAAAATACTTCAAAGAGCTTGAATGATCTTTTAGCTTGCTTTTTTTTTTTTTTTTTTTGCAAAAGAATCAGGACCATATTAAATTTCTTTATTTCCGTCAACATCAACCATGACCCAATTTGAAATTTCAATTAAAAATGCCTTATTAGTTTGAATTATTTTACCAATATTCTTAGGTTTAATATTTAGAATTATGACCGAATTAAATTTCTTTATTTCCATCAACATCAACCATGCCCCAGTTTGAAATTTCCATCGAAAATGCATTATTAGTTTGAATTCTTTTTCCAATATTCTTAGGTTTTAATATTTAGAATAAGGACCGTGCTAAATTTTTGTATTTCCATCAACATCAACCATGACCCAGTTTGAAATTTCAATTGAAAGTACATTATTAGTTTGAATTCTTTTACCAATATTCTTAGGTTTTAATATTTAAAATAAGGACCGTACTAAATTTCTTTATTTCCATCAACATCAACCATGACCCTAACCCAGCTTGAAATTTCTATTGAAAATGATTAATTAGTTTGAATTCTTTTACCAATATTCTTAGGTTTTAATATTTAGAATCAGGACCGTACTAAATTTCTTTATTTTCCATCAACATCAGCCATGGCACAGTTTGAAATTTTAATTGAAAATGTTTATTAGTTTGAATTCTTTTACCAATATTCGTTTACAGGGAGATTACAGAATTCAACCCACTCCAGAATACAAAACTATTAGTGTAAACAATTGGAATTTTGGCAGAAATAATTAATAAAGCTTATCTAATTAAGGGGCCATGAACAAAATGTGCATGACTTGATGTTTTTCCTCAGACAAGCTAAAATTAACAACCATAACCCCATAAATTGTACTATCATGAGTAATGTTCTCTCAAAACTGATCATGAAATCAAATTGCCTCACCTCTCACCTGAATAGTCTTAGAGCAGATGGCAATGCCATGATACAAGCCTAGAAATTGCTCAAAAGAAAGAAAGAAAAAAACTAGAACACAAATATAAGTGCTGAAAATAGATATTGTCAAACAGCCTCCCAAGAAGAATAAGAACCCCAATTTTTGCTAGCCATCCAAATCTTGTTAGTTATCGAAATGCCACATATGTGTAATTAATGGATCTGTTTTTTTGTCCGTCTTTGTTCACATCAACATCCATTTTCCTAGTAATATTTTGGAAAATATTTATATATCTTATAATTTTATATGTCGATTTTGCTAAACTACCAGTAAGATAAGTATTGTTTGATAAAAGTAATGTCTTCACGCAGTGGAAGTGAAAAACCTTGTCTGATAATTTTTCATGTAAATTAGTAAAGCTAAGATTACAAAAAAATTCTTACTAAATTTCAATAGGAAGAATTATAAGTGTTCAACTATTATATTATCCGCATATCTTCTAAAAACAAATCCAAACTAATCATCAAGAATTTTAAAAGTTCATAATAACATTCTTATTAATTAATCTCCTCAAGAAATATTCAAATGTATATAAACATATTAAATAAATTCGTTAAAAGAAATCTTATCAAATGTAACTCTGCATGTGAGTCCCATAGAAAGAGAATAAAGAGAGTTGTCTCTCATTTAAAAAACAACGAGAAAGTGTTGTATAATCTTATATCTTTCATATATAGTCGATTCATAGATCTTTAGCTGCGAATTTTCCCAACTAAGTTTTTCGTGCAAATTTTTTATGTAACTATACATAATATACAGTTGTCTGAGATTATATTAGTGTATATGCGTGTGTCATATTCATAATAGTGGTCGTCTTCAAAAAATTAAACACCCTACTAAGAGGCAGAGTGGATCACACGTAGACTATCTTGCCTAGTGTGTCGTTTTATTAAAATATATATAAAGGAAAACACACATAAGAGTTGGACGACTTACATAACTTATCAGTAGGGGAAGAAAATCCCAAATGGGATACAAATGAGATCTTGAAATCGAATGCCCTACAATCTATAGGGAATCATCTAATCGATTTTGAGTTGCCCTACTAATAAGACAAAAACTATGAATAAGAAATATATAATTTGCCCCACATGTTTTATGTCAAAGATTGATAATCCCTCTAACCTCTTATTTCTATCCTTCGTGGCCTCTTCTAGCGACATAGTTCTCTATCAACAATTTCCTTAAACCATTTTGGCTTACCTTTTAAGGACATGATATTTCCAATAATAAATCCCAAAGCTATTCCACAACCATATCCCATCAACACGGCTTTCCAAGAAAACCCGTTTATAAAGTCATAATCATCTTCTTCATCAAATTCAGCCCCAGTCTTGTCCTCCTTTTCACATTTTTTGGACAATGGACTTCCACATAGTGCCAAGTTTCCACCATATGAATTATTTTCAAAAGTATTAAATTGTTTCCCTAAAGGAATAGGACCACTGAGATGATTTTGGGAGACATTTAGATGTTCAAGAAATCCCAGACCTGTGAGTTGTTGTGGGATTTCTCCTTCAAGTCGGTTGAATGAGATATCCAGTGATTCTAGGTTTGACAGATCCCCCAACTCTGACGGGATGTGACCTATAAGATCGTTGCATGACAAATTAAGAAACAAGAGCGAATTCAGATTCCCGATGCATTGAGGAATCTTCCCTTCAAAATTGTTGCTTGATAAATCAATGGTTGTGAAGACTGTTAAAATTCTCTTATATTCAATCTCTATGCCTTTTATCACAATGGTCATAGAATCACTATAACGGTTGCTCCCCATATACTCAAGTTTCATTCTATTCACATTAAAATTCATTATAGCTTGGAAATTTTTGAAATATAATTCTGGTAGAAGACCGGAAAACTCATTGTGTGAGAGGTCAATGATTCGCAAGCTAGGGAAGGGGTGTTTAGTCTTGGGATTGTTGCGTATGAGACCATTGAATCGATTAGATCTCATGACAAGAACCTGTAGTTTTGGAAGAGTTTCCAACCAATTTGGAAATGTGCCATTCATGTAATTGCTTCCCAAATCAAGCACTTCCAAGTATTTGAAATTAGCAAAAGAATGAGGAATTGTTCCTTCCAATTGATTGCCATGCAAATTTAAAGTCTTCAGGTTACGAAAGTTGGTTAATGCCGATGGAATCTTCCCATGAAAGTTATTCATCCGGAGATCTAACACTGAGAGGGGGTAATTTAAATAACCTGGACAACTTGGAAGTACTCCGCTCAAGTTGTTATTAGACAAATTTAAAACTTCAAGGGAGCTCGAATTGCAAATCGACCAAGTTAATGATCCGTTCAACATATTTGACATGAGATTCAAATAATTAAGATTCTTCCACTGAAATTGCTCTATACCACCTGTGAGAAGGTTATGAGAGAGATCTACATAACGCAGCCATGTGGATCCCACCAAGCGAGGAATTTGGCCATGAATTTGGTTGTTGGATAGGTATAGAGAAGTCAGGTTCACAAGTTCCAAAATAGATCTTGGAATGAATCCGGATAGTATATTGTTGCTACAATCAATACCAATTAGCGATGTAGAGTATTGGTACTCATCTAGTTGACCTGTGAGCCGATTAGAATCGAGGTTTAAAAATTCTAATGACGGAAGAGAGAACAACCAAGACGGTATTGTACCGTTCAACGAGTTATTCGATATAATAACATACTTTAAGTTCTCCAGTGTTGAAGTTGATTGTGGAATTGGTCCATATAACATATTAGAATGAAGGTATAGGAATTCTAATGATGGAAGAGAGAACAACCAAGACGGTATTGTCCCGTTCAATGAGTTATTCGATATATCAATAGATGTCAAATTCACTATTGCTGAAGCTGATTGTGGAATCGGTCCATATAACATATTAGAACGGAGGTCTAGGATTTCTAATGATGGAAGAGAGAACAACCAAGATGGTATTGTCCCGTTTAGTAAGTTATTGTCTAGGTTCAGAGAAGTTAGTTTTTGAAGGCCAGAAGGAATTAGGTTGGAGGGCAGGGGTCCGGATAATGAATTATTTTCAAGATTTAAATAATTGAGTTCTCTCAATCCTACAATCGAAGAAGGGAATGGACTATTCAAATTGTTATCGCCAAGGTCTAGGTAAGTTAGGTTTTTGAGGTTGGAAAAAACATTGGGAATCAGCCCCGACAAATTGCATCCACTGAGATCCAAAAAATTGATGGATCGGAGATAGCCAATTGAATCTGGTATTTCTCCAGATAGGTTTGTGTCCTGAAAGCTAAGTGCGGTGAGAGTACTACTGCTGCCCCACTTAACTTTTGGTAACTTAATACTGAGATTACTGTTGCCACCTAAAATTAGTACCTCCAAGTTGGGTAGGTGGAAAA
This sequence comes from Hedera helix, assembly GCA_947179155.2. Lineage (NCBI taxonomy): Eukaryota > Viridiplantae > Streptophyta > Magnoliopsida > Apiales > Araliaceae > Hedera > Hedera helix. The sequence continues at coordinate 17,839,119 of OX359285.1, forward strand.
CCTCTTCTGGTAATTCTCCATGTAAGCCAGTATAGCCAAGATCGAGAATTCTCAAGGAAGAAGACAGATTCGTGGGTAGAACAGAAAATATATCAACCCCGTAAAGATCAAGGTCTCTCAATTGGGTTGAATTCTGTAAGAGTAATTTGAACAATTCATGTTCAAGACTCAAGACAGGGGAGAAATCGCTAAAGAGTACAAGAGATACCAGTTTATGCAAATGCCCAATTTCTGATGGAATTTTGCCAGAGAATCCACATTGAGAGAGATCGAGATGCATTAGATTGCCTGCAAATCGGCCAAATTCTGGCGGAATCTGGCGGGAGAGAGATAAATCATTGAAAGAAAGGTCGAGAGTCTGGAGATGAGACAGCTGGAAGAGGGTGCTGTTGGGAAGGATGGGTCCTACAAGCTGGCTGCAACTGAGGTCGATGCCGATTACGTCCCCTGTCAACTCATTACACGTAACCCCGTCCCATGTGCAGTGATCATAACTCATGCTCCAGTTCATGGTCTTGGGGTGAGAAGGAATACCGAAACAATCTGTAGAGGCAGAACTATTTATGGCCAAGCTCAGCTTAAACTGAAACAGAGCAAGCTTCTGCCAGCTATTATTATTATTATTTGAAGGTGAAGAAAGAGATAATGATGAATAAGTAAAATGATATTGCAAGAAGAATATCAGGATTCTAAAAAACTGCCCCATTTTTTGCTATTTTTCTTTTAATTTCTACAAGTTATGCATATTATATTTGGGATCCTTGCTAGCTACTTATATAGTCCTCAAAATTGGTATGCAACAGTATGAGCATGAAATATCCATGTAACTTTGTTATTTATTGCCTTTTTGAAATTTCTTGCTTGAGTTATTATTGCCTTTTTGAAATTTCTTGCTCGAGCTATGCAACTGTATGAGCTTGACATATCCATCAACCTCAATTGAAAATATGAACACGGAAAATGGCCCTGTTTTTTATTTACTTATTTATTTTTATATATTATTTGGTTGTAGTATTTTGAAATATTGTACTCGATCTAGCCAATTTAAGATATATTAAGCTATAGCTAACAATCCATAATTAAGATATTATAAATCATTCATTTTTAATTAGTTATATATTTTAATGCTGATAATCTAATATTTTACACTAGACCTATATACTACTCGGTACTACACAGGTATCATATGAACGCAACATCAGATTTTATATATGTGAAGGTTTCCTTGTGTTTTCCACGACTGATATAAATGTTTGTATTGACTTATTTATTATTGGAGGATGGGATGTTGGTCTTTACTTGGTTGGGTTGTTTGTTCATCCACTTCACGCGGCTTATTTATTAGTAATATAATTATAGGAGGGGATGGAGTTTAAATTTTGAGATCATTCATCCTTGAGTTTATTTAGTAATTGGAGATTAAAGGTAGTGATAGTAGTACTCCCTCATTTCGGAGTAACAATAATATAAAGTACAATAACACGACAGGGAAGAATGAATTGTGGTTACATATTATTTAAAAACTCTAATGTGTAATTTAAAATAATTTTTTTGTTTAATAAAATAATAGATTCATATTTCGATTATATACCGAATAACCGAATAATATAATTAATTTCAAATATTTATTCAAATAATAAAATTCTATAAAATTCTATATTTGTTCATAATCATATAAATAATTTGATTCGATTACGAAACACGTATGAACCTTATCATAGGGGAGAGACATTACATGTTAGCAATGTTTCGAACCACAAGTGCCTCCTCGAAGAAGACAAATACCATAAACTATCACATTAATAAATCACCAAACCAAGATTAACTATACAAATTAAGCAACTACATGGTACATTTACAAAAGAAAAAAAAAAGAAAAAAAGAAAGGGCCTATCAAAGTAAGTCTAATTATTTAGAGTCTTACAAAAAAATTATAATCTAAGGGAATTAATAACATATACGACCTTGAATTAAAAATCGAATTATAATCTAAAGAAATTAATAGCATATCTGACCCCGAATTAAAAGCACTCGATCGTCAGAAATTTCCTTGCATTAACTTGATATATATAGATGGAGAAAAATTTATGACAAACACCCTACCTTCAGAAATTTCCTTCCATTTTTTTGGTTGATTCTTATGGTGGGCGTGACTCAAAAGCAATGTTTGGAACTTAAAAAACCTAATCTAAATAATTAAAGAAAACTAATTATAAATCGAAATGAAACCAAAGAAAACGAATTAAAGTACATTTAGAAAAAAAAAAAAAAAAAAAAAAAAAAAAGAAAGAAAGAAAGAAAGAAAGAAAGGGCCTAATCAAAATAAGTCTAATTTATGACAAACACCCTACCTTTTTGTTTCAATATTCCCAAACAAAATTACATTGTTTTACTTTTCAATTATTCAATACTTGCTTATTGAGAGGTATAACTCCTTCCTTCCAATTTTAATTTTTCAGTATAAGATTTTGAAAAAATAAATCTCCATTTTTATAACACTACTTTGGACAAAAACAATTAATTATCTCTAGTTCACTTTTTTCACATTTCTCTGTCCCATTATCTAATCTCCTATTTTTATGATCAAATATTCTCACTTTTAGCACAAATATTATGTGCCGATAAATTAGTACTTATAACCCCCCCAAAAAAAAGAATCATGACTGGACTAAATTTCTTTATTTCCATCAACATCAACCATGACCCAGTTTGAAATTTCAATTGAAAATGCATTATTAGTTTGAATTTTTTTACCAATATTCTTAGGTTTTAATATTTAGAAATATTGTATTGTAACCAATTTTACATTTTAAAAAGTTAATTTATGCTAAAGAGGAATCCCTTCCGTTACAATTATTCTTTAATTTTTTCTAGTACGTATTGATAGTAATAGTTAGACTACTTTCTGCTTTACAATTTAGAAGTTGACCGTGTCTTTTCTTCAATACAAGTCTTTGCTTGATTACTACCACATACTTAAACCAACTGGATGCATGAGAATACCAATTACCATCAATGAACAAGTCTTGCATTAATATTGTTCAAACTACGTGATTTATACTCTTGAAACTGATGGCAATTGTTGATAAGGGAAATATCACGGTTTTTGTAATGTTGCTTCTTTTTCCAAAAGAATCATTACCTTGGAAAATTATTAACAAGGAGTTGACTCCATTTTTTTGGTTGATTCTTATAGTAGACTTGACTCAAAAGCAGTGTTTGAAACTTCAAAAGGCTAATCAAAATAATTAAAGAAAACTAATTATAAATCGAAACGAAACCAAAGAAAACTAATTAAAACGCATTTAGAAAAAGAAAAAAAAAAAAAAAAAGAAAGAAAGAAAGGGTATAATCAAAATAAGTCTAATTATTCAGTCTTACAAAAAATATATATTATAATCTAAACGAATAAAAAGCGTATCTAGCCTTGAATTATAAATTGAATTAGAATCACGAAATTTAAATCTTCACTACACAAGTCCAAGTAAGCACTATGGATCCTAAATAGTGATCCACTCAATTTAGCTATAATGTCGACATGTGAGTGGTATTTACATATTGCTATACAATCAAATTGAATAATATAGTCAAACTATATTTATATACTCATGCCGGAGCTCATAACCATTCTAGCCCTTTTTTTGCCGAAGTTTTCTCCATGGTCAATATTGGTTACTTATTGGTATTTGAAGGTGGGTATAAGGAGAATCCGTAGTCCCAAATATATGTTAATATATACTCTCTTCGTTTTAAATTATAAGATTATTATTGATTTTGTAAAAGTTAATTTGAGACGTTTTCAAATTAAAATTGAGATGATTCATTAAAAATTTTGAAATAATAAATTTTACAATAAGTAATATTTTTTAAAAAATTAACAATATTTGTCATTGTATTAACTAAAATATATATTTTGAGATCAAATATGTTAATATATATATTTATTAGATTACATTATGTTTTAGGCTTCCATCTTTAATTTCGTAAGATCCAAATATAGCCTAAATGCTGCCAACTCATGGATGTAAAGCAGTTCCAAAAATCATGGAAAATTTGTTGTTCGACTGAGGTCGATGCCGATTACCTCCCCTGTCAACTCATTACACGTAACCCCGTCCCATGTACAGTGATCATAACTCATGCTCTAGTTCATGGTCTTTGGGTTAGAAATATCACAAGCTGCAGAGGCAGAACTATTTATGACCAAACTCAGCTTAAACTGAAACAGAGCAAGCTTTTGTCAGCTATTATTATTATTATTTGAAGGTGAAGAAAGAGATAATGATGAATAAGTAAAATGATATTGCAAGAAGAATATCAGGGTTGTAAAAAACTGCCCCATTTTTTGCTATTTTTCTTTTAACTTATACTGCGTATTATATTTGTAAACAAGTTATGAAATTTTAACATCAATGAAGAAGTATGAAATTGATTTATCACCACTGAAGAAGTCTTGTTCTAATGTTATCCTTGCTATATCTATCTATCTATATTACATCTAATTGTACCTTTTTTTCTTGGGCTGAATTAAGGAGTGATTGAAAAATAAATTAATAGTAATATTTGTCAAAAGAAAATATAAGTAATAGTTATATCTGGGACAACTGTAAAATTCAATACGAAAATAAATTAACAAAGTTGCAACATATATATCGAAGGAATCCAACTTTTTACCCTTTTAATTTCCTACTGCTTTCTGCTTTACAATTTAGAAGTTGACCCGTGTCTTTCAGCAGTAGAAGTCTTTGCTTGATTGCTACCACATACTTAAGCCAGTTGGCTGCATGACTGACGACCATGACTTACCATCAATAAAGAAGTCTTGCATTAATATTGTTCAAACTCCGTGCTTAATACTCCTCAAACTGATGGCAATTGTTGATAAGGGAAACATCACGGTTTTTGTAATGTTGCTTCTTTTTCCAAAATAATCATGACTTAACTCTGATTTTTTGGTTGATTCTTATGGTGGGATCCAACTTCTTACCCTTTTAATTTCCTTCTGCATTCTGCTTTACAAAGTTGATCAGTGTCTTTTCAGCAGTAGAAGTCTTTTGATCGCTTGATTACTATCCACAAGCTGCATGATCGTGCTATATACGTATGAAACTTTATCATCGATGGAGCAGTCTTCATTGACTTACCACCAATGAAGAAGTCTTGTTCTATATTATAAAGTGAGAGAGAAAATTGACAGTTAATTTGATGTAAATAAAATGTCTCTGGCGGATACTGCAGTTAGATGAAACATTTGCTATTAATGTATCTGCCTACAAAATTTTCCTTGCATGAACTTGATATATAGATGGAGAGAAATTTATGAGAAGCATTTTCGGTGGTTTTTGTATTCTCAAACAATTAAATTGTTTTACTTTTCAATTATTCAATACTAGCTACCAATTCGTATGTACTATACTAATTTTCTATTTAATATCTAATGTAGTCCTAAAATTTAGTATTGATCTTCTTAAAGGAAAACTAAAATTGTGTCAGATGACAAACATAATAAATACTTTCTCTGGTTCTATATTATAAGATTATTATTGATTTTTTAAAATTAATTTAATATATTTTTAAATTTAAAATTGACGTAATTTTTTTAATTTAAGTTAATATAATAATTATTTCATAAATTTTAATGAGTTGTCTAAATTTTAAGTTTAAAAATATCTAAAATTGACTTTTAAAAATCAATAATTCTCTTATAATTTGGAACAATGGAATACTTTGAAAGAAAGGGACCAAATTGTGAGACGAAAAAAATCTCTTACATACTAACCTTGTACTCCAAGGAAAATAGTCCAGCTCATTTTTTTTGTGGTATATATTTCATTACTAATTGTACCTTTTTTCTTGGCCTGAATTAAGGACTGATTGGAAAATAAATTAATAGTTATATCTGGGCCTAATCATTCGATTATAGTCCAATCGAATAACTTGTTTGGGTATAATTGAAAATCAAAATTTACTTAATTTTAATATCCGAATAAATATCAGAATTATAAGATAACTAAATAATCAAAAATCGAATAACCGATTTTTCTATTCAGTTAATAACCGAAATTAAATTCCATTTTTGTCAAACAAAAAAAATCATTTCAAATTTTCAATATTAGAGTTTCAATTCCAATCAATAATTAATAACAATCAACAATTATAAGTAATTTATAATCGTAATAATGTTTAATAGTTTAAAATTAACAATATATAATTCATAATTTCACAAAGTCTAATTAATGTCATAAAAATTAATAATTAGAAATTAAAAATATTTTTTTAAAATTTTAATTCGATTAATCGATTAATTCAACAAAATAATTTTTATATTCAAAATCGAACCCGAAAATCAAATTATAAAATGATTATAATAAAAATTATTCAAATAATCAAAATATTTTGTTTATAATCCGTTTTTTATTTGGTCCCAGATATATTGTCAAAAGAAAATATAGGTATAATAGTTATACTGCTTTATGCTTTATAATTTAGAAGTTGACGCGTGTCTTTTCAGCAGTAAAAGTCTTCGCTTGATTACAACGACCACATACTTAAACCAGCTGGTTGCATGACTGAGGACCATCACTTTGTTTACTTACCATCAATAAAGAAGTCTTGCATTAATATTGTTCGAAGTCCATGCTTTAAACCTTTGAAAATTATTGACAAGGAGTTAACTCCATTTCTTTGGTTGATTCTTATGGTGGGTATGACTCAAAAAGTAGTGTTTGAAACTTAGAAAATCTTAGGGAAACGAAGAAAAATGAAGGAAAGCTATATAAGTACATTTAGAAAAGAAAAAAGAAAGAAAAAGAAAAGGTCTAATCAAAATAAGTTTAATTATTTAGTCTTACAAAAAAAATTATAATTTAAGATTATATTTGTTTGTAAAAAATATATTTAGGATTGAACTATTTGTATTAATTTAACATTATTTTGAACTATTTTATCTCATGATGATGGATTAATAGTCCTTTAAATAGTCTTATGGACTATTTTTTTTTTTTTATCATTCATAAGGCTATCTATGTGAGATTATATAATCCCGTGAAAAAATTAAAATTAATAATCCCCCTCATTTTAAGCTATTAAATGGCTCTATGGGACTAATAATGTAACATGAAAGAATTAATAATTCTTTATCAAATGATTAAATAATGCAAAATAGTATTAAATTAAGATAAATAATTCAATCTCAATCATGTTTTTTTTTGTAAACAAATATAGCCTAAAAGAATTAATAGCATATCTGACTCTGAATTATAAATCGAATTACAATTAGGAACGCGAAATTTAAATATATCAATAGTTGTAAGGTATATGTAAAATTGTCCATTCATATTAGCACTAAATTGATATATATATATATATATATATATATATTAACTCTAATAGTATAATAGTGTTATTAAATAGTTTGGTTCGAATTAAATTAATGTAATAATTTTGTAATGTAATAGGCTATTACATTACATTGATTTGACATTTTTTATTTGGTTCACCAGTTACATGTATTATTCTATTACGGACGCAATACGATTACGTTAATTTGAATATTTTTCATTACACCCACCAATGAATGTATTAGCTCATTGTATCAATAATACAATAGGTCATAAAAGACACAAAAATACATAATAATTATAACTGATTTGATATTTTGACTTATAATTTAATTTATTCTTTATACACAATTATATAATTTAGTAAATTATACACAATTTACAAAATAATATAATAATATTATAATTACTATACAAATATCAAGAATATTATCATCATATTACAATTTTATTGTATTACATCACATTTTTATTGAGCAAAGCAAACCACCCCACCTAAATACAACATACATACATGTATCTGGTGTACTGTCGCATGCACCCAAAAATAAAATCTTATTTTGAAAAAATATTCATGTAGTAGTGCAAGTAAGAGTCGATTCTACAGAAAATGATTAATTTAATCTATGTTTTGTAAACTAAGATTGAGGGGTTTTTAAATAAAAGAAATAATTTAAATTGTATTAACTAAAGAAATTAAATATGCAAATAAATTAATAAAATAAATTAGGATAATGAATCTTGGGTTAAATTAACATCTACCATAAAAAATTTACACTGATCATTGATTCAAGTATAAATCAATTAATCTTTTAAATATTCAACGTGGAATAATTACTCATATTCGAATAATTTTTCTATCTCTCCTTAATTTTAGTTAAGTAGAAACAAGTGATCTAAATAACCCTTGTTACAAAATAACAACAGACAAGCGCTAAAGATTTAACCTAGTAGTAGTTTTAAAAATTAGAGAAATCGTTGAACTAAACAATACAAGCACAAACAGTTATATTTAATTTAGATGAATATTCTTCATAAGATGTAATAATCTTTTAAATCAGCAACCAATTATTAATCTTAGTAATTTCACAAATTAAAGTGACCAAATAATTACAGATTTGATATTTAATTTAGTAGTAGATTTCAACGAATAATAAACTAGTATGCATCCTAATATTTAAACGAATCAATCATAAAAAGTAAACACAGAAAAATATTCAATACTCAAAATATAAATTAAACAATTAAAATAAATTAGATCTCACAGTGCATAAATTCCGATGACTTTTGCTAATTTAAACAAAGAACAAAAAGTTAACTACTCATAATAGAAGAAGAATAAGAATCTATGTACAAGAGAATATCCTTTAATTGTGTTTAATGACATCTATTTATAGAATACATAAAATTTTTAAAAACTAATATGACTTTGAATATTAATTAAAATAAATTATTAATTAAAATCCTAATTTTCTAATTCTTTTCCATTTCACCATTGGAATCTAATTAAACCCTTAATTGTCCTGTAGCTGGCGCACACAGAAATTGAGAACAAAAGCATGCTGCTAACGTCTGATCGTGTGGAAGAGTGGAACCCAACTGCCAGAAAATATAACATGAATCCATATTGAAGTCTAACGCCTCCTTTGCTATATTACCGTTGCAATGGCCCACAAGAAATTAAGAGATAAGCTGCTGCCACGTGCGCTGAACATCAGCGCCTGCTGAAGCCTTCCTCGTGCATTGGTAGATCATCTGCTGCACTAAACCAAACGACGCCGTGCTATATTTGTACTGCTGATTCCTCTTCCGCGCATTACGCGGCCAACATTGTTTAAGTTAATTACAGAATTGCCACCGATTTTGTTTTTCCTACAAAACAAAAATAAAAAAATAAAAATAATATAAAATATATAAAATTAAATAAATTACTTAAAAATACTGAAAAACTCATAAATAATTAAGTATAAAATACATAATAAATAAATATAAAATTTACTTATCAGTATCTCTCCAAGTAATCATTTTATCAAACAATTTTCTTTCTTATGTAAGTCTAAGTAAGCACTATGAACACTGTCGACGCCGGGGTTTTTTTCTTTTTAGAAAAATATGTCGTTTTTTGTCCCTCTTTCTAAGTTTGAAATCCCTTTTGTTTTTCGACTCGTTTCGTAAAAGGGTGATTTTGGGAAAAAGGTCGGCTTGAGTGTCGACGGGATTTGAAAGATCGATTTTATGATAAGCCAATTGACCAGAGTCGTCAGTTGGTATATTTGCAATGGATGTACCAACTCATCCGAGTTTTAGTTTTCGTAATCGTAATGGCTCATATGTGACTCCTAATTAATTGATTCGCGAATCGAGATTCATAGAGTTCGGGGCTTGCTTAAGCAAGGGGAAAGTGTTAAGTATCCCCCGACTTCCGTGAAACACGGTTACCGCTATCCTAATGCTTTCATTTTCTTTAAATCCTAAAATAAGTGTGTGCGCATGTGTGTGCGTGTGTGCTTATGAAAATCGTTGGAATGCTTTATTTCCGAAAGTACTTCTGAAATCTCTTTAACCTTATGCACAAATGATTCGATTCGTTTTGAAAAATTCATTTTTAAGCTTTCATTTTTTGATAACAAAATCTTTAATTATGACATTTGTAAAATAAAGTTTTCGAATCCTTCGTCAAATAGGAATGGAGCTCATCCGATACTTCTAATTTTATCTTCGAAGACAATTAATTTAGTGCATGCTTTATTTTGAACGTGCTTCAGAATCTCGTTAACCCTATGCACGGAAGATTTGAATTAATCGAAAAGTTCATTTTTATTGTTTTTGTTTTGATAATAAAACCGATGATATTTTGTAAAACATATTTTTTAAACCATTCATCAAATAGGAATAGAGTTTATCCGACAATTACAATTTTAGCCCACGGATGATCTAATATCTTAGTTTGCTTGATTTTATGAAAAGCTTTATCATTTCATTTCAAAATCGTTTTCTCGTGTCGAAAGGGAAAACCAAGCATTAAAATGACGTTGGAGCTATTTGTGGGCATGTAAGTCGTCTAAATAGCCCCAAATACCCACAATCACATATTTCACTATTACGGGGCCTTAAACCCGATCTTCGGTATCGATATCGTTTTAAGGCCCAAAATTTACATATTTACAATAAAGGCGCATCGCGATCGCTACATCCAAAAGTAGGTTATAAAATAACTAAAAGGATATCATCGAGAGATTAGAAGGAGGTTTCATCCACAATAAATCCTCCATAACCGTCCCTAATCCATAGATCTAAAACATATATCGACTACATCGGATTTAACTTCAAAATACACAAAATCAAAATATTTAAATCGCAATGCACCAAACACTTCGGATCTACAGTAGATCCACCAAACAAATGCACAAATATTAGATCTATAACAACTTAAACAATAAAATGAAATAAAAACTAGATCTAACTAAATTAAAACCACAAATACTATAAACTCGGATTTTCACATTTCAAACGATGAAATAAACACTTTAACACTTGGAGATCACATAGGATACAATATATGGTGTAAAGATTGAACAAAAGACAGAAAAATTCTCACTTTTCTCTCAACCCGTAGCTCTCTCTCTCTCCTTTCTTTCTCTTTTTTCCGCCCTCTTTTTCTTCTCTCTTTTGCTCTGGGATGAAAACTGGACGCTGTATAGGTCTTTGGATGCAGCCGCAGGTGCATCTGCGGCTGACCGCAGATCCATCTGCGGTTGCCTGTTGTCGCCGTCGCCTCGGCTGCCGTGTATTTTATCGAGCCACGAAAATGCCCAAAAGTCATTGGCTGCAGATACATCTGCGGCTGCTAGACTTCTTTCCTCAATTCTCGTGCCGTGCTGCCTCGATCCTCGTGCACTAATGTCAGTTGTTCGTTTCTTGCTGGAAGGCTCGTATTTTGTAATTCAGGAATCGCTGGGAGACATGCTATATATTTTCGGGACGCTTGCTCGGAAGGCTGTGACTTGATATGTAACTATATGGCCAGAGCTCATAATGATTCTGGCTATTTTTTCACCAAAGTTTCATTACAAGAAAAAGGTTTATCAGTGACCGCTTATTAGCGATCGCCTTCCGTCGCTAATGCGTATCAGCGACCGAATACGGTCGCTAATCTCTGTCGCCTATAGTTTGGTCATTAACATGCGTATTAGCGACGGAAAATAACAACCGATGTTTCAGCGACCGAAAATGGCAACCGACGCGGTCTCTAAGCTGAGTCATCACATATGTCAACATTCGCCACGTGTAGCGACCGAACGTAATAGCGACCGATATCAGCGACCACTATCAGCGACTGATGGAAAGATTATCAGCGACTGATGGAAAGATTATCAGCGACTGGATTTTGATATAAACAGAGACCGAATAGCGACCGGGTATTAGCGATCGGTTATTAGCGACCACTATTAGCGATCGAATTCAGTTGCTAATTATTGTAAATTTTTTTTTTTTTTTCGATTCCCATAAATTTCTTTACCTGTCAAATACATCCCAACATAGCACAACAGATATATAAACGATCTCATTGAGATCTCCAACCAAATATCAAATTCTAACCAAATGAAATAACATACATTTCAAATAAACATAAAACTAACATCTAATCCAATCTTGGTACATAAATATATACAATAGGATAAAAATTCGATCGTGCATAGGTTACACAATAAAATGAAGAAAATAAAAAAGCTAAGAACGATATGTAGCTCGCCAAGCTTCATTAATCTAGCTAACTGCCACGTTCCTGTAATAAAAAAAAAAGAAACATGTTCAAGATAGTATTATTGACTGATTAATTTTGGTGCATTAAGCAATAATATTACCTCATCTTGCTTAGTTTCCTCCTCCTGGTCCTACTGACTTGCTGTTGTCGCCACCGCATTCACTAATGAATCAGGACTCAAGGCTTTCAAATGATCTTGCAGCTGACACAGAAGGGCAGGATCTCTGCATATGGCTCTAACACAGTTCGCAGCGTTATGTGGCGTCGGATTGTATGATGCTTGGGTAGACTGGCTACTAGAGCTGCAAGAATCAGTAATACTTGACCGTTTTCACTACCTTTGGCCCTTAACAAACTATTTCTGCATAAGTTCAATGATTAATAAAGTCAATTATCTCTAGCTAGGTTCAAGTCTGCATAGGGGGAAAAAGTAAAGGCAAAAACCTGCACTCTCTACATTCCAAAATGAATATCTCATATGGCTTTTTACTATTTTATAGGTATATTTAGTTTGTAATTCATTATTGGAGAAAACTATTTAAAAAGTTATGCCAAGTGTGTCCTAGCCTAGCAAAACCTCAACATACCTAAAGAAGACAAAAAGACTTCTTTTTGGGACAAGGGAGTATAATTTTAGTCCAACTCAGAGTTGCTTTTTTAAGCAAGGCCGAACCAATCCTGAGACTAAATAGGATAAGAGTATGTTTGAGATTGTTTAAAAATGGGATTTGTGAATCTGAACAAAAACTAAATGACAGACTTAAAAATCACTACTCCCTTTGTTCCACAAAAAGAGTTCTATTACAAAAAAAAAAAATCCTAAAAAGAGTTCAATTTCTCTCAACGGTAGTATAGAATGAAATTATACTCCCTTGGCAAAATCCGTTAAGATATCTCAGTTTGGTGTTTTACCTTTTTCGGCAGGGGGTAGCGTCCGGCAGGGGGCGGGGGCGGGGGGCGGCGGCGTCCGGTAGGGTGAGGGGAGGGGAGGACCGACATCCGGTAAGGGGAGGGGAGGGGAGGGGCAGCCTTCCGGTAGGGGGCTCTTCTCTGCTCTCTTTTCTTTCTTTTCTTCTCTCTTCTCTTTCTTCTCTCTTCTTTCTTCTTCCTTCTGTTTCCCGTGCGACGCCTAAATTTAGGTCTGAACATAATAGCGACCGCTTAACAGCGACCAATTTCGGTGGCTAATTTTTTTTAATGCGTTGGCACTTTTAGCAACGTAATGTGCGGTCGCTGATACATTAGTGATCGTGTCAGCGACAGATCATTGGTCGTTACTTATGGCGCCAAAAATCCCGCGCATTTTTAGTGGTAAAATTGGTATTTGTGACGAAAATAGCCACCGTCTTCCGGTCGCTATTAATTTTAACGACTAGTTGCACTATCGGTCGCTGAAATCGGTCACTAAAACGTAGTATTTGCGACGGATTTTGCGGTCGCAGAAAGTCTTGGTCGCTAATATGCATTTTTCTTGTAGTGTTTTACAATAAATAGTATTTTTTAAAAAGTTTACAATATTATAATTGTATTGACTAAAATTAAAGGAATATATATTAATTTTGAGTTTAAATGTGTTAAGTTAACCTTAAAAAGTCAATAATAATCTTATATTTTCAAACTAAAGAAGTATTTCAAGATCAAATATGTTAATATGTACATAGACCATGCATTTACTGTTAAATAATCATATACTCTTTCGTGATGGGCATAAATCAATAATCAATTTCTTACTATAATATATATTCCCGCTATTCAAACAAAAGTCTCATTTTGATAGTTTTAAGTCAATTTGCGAAATTTTAAAATTGATAGTTTATATAATTTTTAGAAATAACAAATTTCTTAATTAGTAATAATTTTTGAATAATTTAAAATAATTATGAATGTATTAGCTATAATTAAATATATTTGAATCATTGTCAGCTTTTGAATCTTAAAAAAAATTGACTTTAAAACGCTAAATTTATGAAAGTAAGGGAATATCATTTTTCACACTACGTGATGTCCCTAATAAAAGGGCACTCGAATTAATAATCTATATCTATATATATATAATAAATAAGCCAAAATCATAGATCAATCAAACTTTTTAGAAGTAGTCGTTCAAACTTATTTTTTAGGAGCGACCTCTTAAAATTTAACAATAAATTCTAAATATAAGTAAAATTCTATTTAACCATAACAAAAAAATCTATTTCACCAATTTCATCACAACCGACCTTTCAACATATTGTAGCCTAAAAAAATCGTCATTTAATTCTAAATTTTAGGAGTGACCTTTCAACCCTAAAATCTATATCTATATCTATATTTATAATAATTAGAACAAAATCACCTATTAGTCTTAAAATTTAGGAATGATCTTTCAAATCAAAATTTTAGAGAACAACCCTACATATAAATAAATAATAAAAATTTAAATCCTAGAAAAACCTACCTTAAAACTTTTCTGAGACCACTACAGTTAAAGAGGAAAAAACTCTAACCTAGCCGCTATCAATCATGAATATCCAATCATCAAAATTTTGAATGTTTACAGTGGCGGAACCATAACGTTTTTAGAGGGGGGTCAAAATACATCGGTAAAAAAATATTATTTATTGACGCTTTGAGTGATTCTTTCGGTTGTACGACTGAGATTAGACAACTGTATCCTGCGAGTCTGCATAGTTTGAAAATGTCTCAAAATTTGTTCGTTTTCAATTGTTAAAAAAATATCCTTCTCAATATAAACTATCAGACTGTCATTCATCCAATCATCTCCCATTTTATTACGTAAGTCAGTCTTAACAATTTTTATCGTAGATAAATACTCTTTCAACAATAGCAGTCGCAACTGGTAAAATCAAAGCCAACTCGATCAATTGATTTACATAATCCCGGATTACTAACAATATCATTCGGATTGAACTCCACACGTGAATTTTTTATACCACCACTTGCTTCGAAACTTGGTAATTGATTATTAGAATAATCAACTATTCTTGGTTGCTTAATCAAATATTTATCCATAATCTAAAATAAATAAAAACATCAATTGCTAATCAATAAATATACCATCAGTATACTGTATACCATAAATATACCATTTCTCAAATTTATATTGAAATTCATTTTGCCCAATTATAGTGTTTCATAATAATTTCATCAATTTAAATTTTTTATCATTAATCAATTCAAACATTTCATCAACTAACCTAATTCAATAATTTCAATAATTTCACAAACAATATATCATAATTAATAAATATACCATAAATATACAATATCAATTCAAATATTTAATGAAAATAACATATAATCTCTAATTCATTATTCATGACAATCCAATTCTATTGAATGGCGCCAGTCGGAATACCAGGGTCATATGACCCCCTTGGTTCCGCCTCTAGATGTTTAGTGATTCGTTTGATAATTATTTCACACTGCTCTTTTAAATTGTAGTTCAATAATTGTGTTTCTTTTTATTTTTTATTTTTTATTAGTGAATGATGCAGGTTATATACTATAGTAATTTAAATGTTGAGTATGTTGTGAGGATTATTCATTTTTGTATTTCAACAGTGTAATATTGTAACGCCCCTGACCCAAATCCATATATTCGCTACACAGATCTGATGCATCATGATACACAATCTACTAATAATTTTAATAATTTTATTAGTCTATTACAGATATTACATCACTTATCTCATCTCCGGATCACAACTTAGGTATTACACTTTACTTCATCATGGATACTAACATGTAGTCTTTACATGCTTTCTCTTTCTCTTATTTTCTAGCTCCCGACCATTTTGGTCTATCTTTTTTTTTTTTTCCTACAATAATTTATGATTGGAAGGGTGAGCATCAAATATTCTCTGTAAGACTCCGACTTTTATGAAATATAAAATTAAATTTTCTTTATATATTTTCTTCTAAAAACGGTAAATGAATAAATTGACAAAAGTGAAAATTAAGAAATGTTTGTATAAATTTTATCTTGTCAGAGAATATTCGTTTTGTCGGAGAATATTCGTTCTATTGGGGAATATTCGATTCGTACGATGGCGCCGAAATAACCAAATATTGGTGGACCCCCACAACGAATTATTGTCGGATATAGAAAGCGACGTAGTAATCTTTTTAAATAAATATAGTCAACGGTACTATAACTTTTAACTGTTAAAATATCTGGTGGTAAAGGAATAGTAACATACGATATTGCACAGTAGCACACGGTATTGTACAGTGTTTCATATTATTGAACTGATAAAGTGGCTATTGTACTATATTGACTTTATTGAACCAATAATTGTCATATGCATAATAATTCATATTATTGAGCTGATAATTGTCACAGTAGCATATACACAGTAATTCACATTACTGAATCAATAATTGTCATTACATAGTAACGTGCTATTTTCTTATTTATTTTCAACATTATTGTTATCTCTTTTATGATGTTGATTAAACTGTTGTATTCCATTATTAGTTGATTTTTCTGCTTATCTAACTCAGAAAGTCAACTACACTGCTATATAACAATTAGTCATAATAATGAATAATTGTGAATTATTGTTGAATAATTGAATTGGTAAAGTTATTTATTTTTATTATAATAAATTATATAAAGTTATTCGTTTTTATTATGATAATTTATATAAAGTTATTTACTTTATATAAATTATGTAAAGTAAATTATTTTATTATGATAAATTATATAAAGTTATTTGTTTTTATATATAAAGTTAATTGATTTATATAAAGTTACTTGTTTTATATATAAAGTTAGTTGATTTATAAAGTTAGTTGTTTTATATATAAAATTAATTGAATGGTATAGATTAAAGGAGATTTAAAATGAATGCTATAGATTAAAGATAATGTAATGATTATAGAATTTGAAATGAACGGTGTAGATTAAAGATGATCATTAAATAAATGGTTTAGATTAAGAAAATCTTAAAAGATGAAATGAGTGGTATGGATTAAACATTATATTGAAATATATGGTTTGGATTAAATTAGAAAATCTTGATTTATGATAAGATTTTTGGCTATAAATAGAGTCTTTAACTTAAGGATTTTTCATAAAAACTTCCTTATTCTTTCTTTCACTCTCTAAATATTACTTTGTGTAAGTTCTCTTTAAGTGTGTTAAAGTCATCTTGAGTATTTGTGAAGATCTGTAAGTGTACGACTACTATTCAAGTAAGTGTTTTTATAAAGGTTATATAAGCAACCACACACGTTACATGGTGTTTATAAATCTTTCTTTAGAAGGCTCTTCCTTTAGAAAATTTATTTTGAAAATCTTCATTTGGAAGATTTATTTTGAAATATTATTTTCTTTCAAAAACTATATTGAAGTTATTCTACTTTATTCTATCAAATCACTTTTGATGATTTCATACGAATTGGTATACACCATGAAATTATATGTGGTAGTTATTAATTAAATTATAAATATATAGGTTGATCAACTTTATATCCAGTCACCCTTTTTTTTTTGTTCCATTGTTCTTCAGGAAATGAGAGAATAGCTGGGTCTAGCCGGGGAATGGAGTAAAGGTCCGAGAGATAGCTGTAGTAGTCTTCACATATTGTACAAAGTGTGACAATAATAATGAAGGCTTAGTTGTGTATTATTGAGTTTTGTATTTCTGTTCTATGTACTGTTAATTTTAGTTACCGTCTATTTTATGGCGTCTCAAATTGGACTATGTAGGCCCAGATTTGGGGGCGTCACATTCACCGCAAGTATAAAAAAAAAATTGAAATGAAATATCTCAAGGAATTAATATGAATCAATAATTCAATATCGTTTAACTGAAAAATTTATTAGCTTTAGTTACTTGGATGTTCATAAAAGACCAAAGAGTTCTTTTGAATCGTATTGCAAGCAATTAGCCTAGCTAGTAGTACATCTATTGACATGTAACATATTACTTTACTATTGTCCATAATGACTTGTTAGAATAATATCCTTAATGAACAAAGTATATCTTAACATATGAATAGCTTGTCAAGGACTTTTTTCACATATTAAACTTTAGGAATGTGCATCAGTAAAGGATTAATAAGAAATTTTAGAATTTCAACATCAGAGTATTTGTATTTTGAATTACTACTAAGGGGTTGTTAAGACCGTGAACTCTTTACATTAAGTAGGCACATATGACCCATAAATGTTTAACAGTCATACAGACTGAAAAACTCTTCATAAATGTTTAACAAGCACATAGACTGAAAAACTCTCCATAAATATTTTCCTATATTATAGGTTTGCTAGTCCTCAGTCTGAATCAATTTTACAGTAAAAAGTAGCCTAAGCAACTGGCATACTCTTTAGTTCAAATAAATTCATGATTTAAAAAAAAAAACTTACAAAACTAGAAATATTGCATCATTCATAGAACTTACCATACATTATGAGTTGAAGAACTTGTCATAATAATATGAGTTTAGGAACTCGCCATAGTAATATGAGTTCAAAAACTCATCAGGAACTTACCATCAATAAAGAAGTCCTGCATTAATATTGTTTAAACTCCATGCGTTATACTCCTCAAACTAATGGTAATTATTGATAAGTTTTCAACATCACGGTTTTTGTAATGTTGCCTCTTTTTCCAAAAGAATCATGACCATGAAAAATTATTGATAAGGAGTTAACTTCATTTTTTGGTTGATTCTTATGGTGGGCATGACTCAATAGCAGTGTTTGGAGCTTAGAAAACTTGGGGAAACAAACTAAACCAAACCAAAGAAAACTAATTAAAGTACATTTAGAAAAGGGGAAAAAAAGAAGAAAGAGCCTAATCAAAATATGTCTAATTATTCAGAGTCTTACAAAAAAGAATTATAATATAAAAGAATTAATAGTATATCTAACCCTGAATTATAAATCAAATTACAATTAAAATCGTGAAATTTAATTTTTCACTACGTAAGTCTAAGTAAGCACTATGGATTCTAAATGGAAATCCACTCAATTTAGCTATAATATCGACATGTGAGTGGTATTTAAATATTTCTATACAGTCAAATTGAATAATACATAGTCGCACTGTATTTATATACTCATGGCCGGAACTCATAACCATTCTAGCTATGTTTTCGCCAAAGTTTTTCCCATGGTCAATATTGGTTACTTATTAGTATTTGATGGTGGGTATAAGGTGAATCCGTGGTCCCAATTATATGCTAATATATACTCATTTCATTTTAAAATATAAGATTATTATTGATTTTTGAAAAGTCGATTGAAACGTTTTCAAATTAAAATTGAGATGATTCATTAAAGATTTAAAATAAAATAAAATTGACAATAAGTAGTATTTTTATAAAAGTTTATAATATTCGTCTTTGTATCGACCAAAATATATATTTTTTGAGATATTTATAAGATTACATTATGTTTTAGGCTTCTATCCTTAATTTATACTCTATCGTGATGGGCTTAAATCAATAATCAATTTCTTACTATCAGATAAAATATATACTCCCTCCATTCAAACAAAAGTCTCATTTTGACAATTTTAAATCAATTCACGAAATTCTAAACTTTTAAATTAATAGTTTGAAATTGTAGTTCAATTACTGTATCATTTTTTTTATTGCTTAATGATGCAGTTTACATACTATAGTAATTTAAATGTTGAGTATGCCGTGAGGATTATTTATTTTTGTATTTCAATAGCGTAACATTAATAGTTTCAAGCGGTTTCAGTGTGAGTAATTCATCAACATTTTTTTATTTCATTTTTGATAAGTTTCGATCGCATCTAAAATTCGTAAGGAATCAAAAGATTATATTTTTATTTTTTGTTAAAATTTAGGAAAATAATACATCATAAATTTAAAATAAAAAAAGATCATGTTTTTCTAGAAAAAAATTCACTCAAGTATTTTTTTCATCCTTTATTCCATAATAAAAAATTTCTATGTATATTCTTAGTATCATAATTATGTACTTACCATTATCTCATATTTTCATATAATTTTTAATTTAGTTATTGTTCTATAAAATTCATGGTCTTATAAATTATATTTAGTTATATTAATATTTTTTATTGTTAAATTATATAAATATAACTGTTTGAATTTAAAAATAATTTACTATTACATAATTAGATGGATAAATGAATATATAAACAAATGAATCTTCAAATACTATTATTTATACTATATGTATAGGTGAATTTATTATTAAATTTTTATTAGTTAAATAATATATTTTAGAAAAAAATTATATAAGAATTATCATACACGGTACTAATCAATTATTACTATAGTTAATATATTAGTATAGAATAATGCCAAATTTATAAACAATATAATAATTTTATAATAAAATTCGTACTTCGTAAGGGATCATGAGCTAGTTATTTAAGAATACTGATTTTGATGCATAAATTCATGATTTCTTGTAATGTGTTCTATTCCACAAATTCTAATTATGCTAAGTGACGTGGGGTATTTAAGATTGGGCCCACTGAGCCCTTTGAATTATCCATCCTGCAGAATGCTTATGGCCTAGCCCATTATGCAATGATTTGCCATGAGAATGGGTTGGCTTGTGCAGATTGTTGAGCCTGAGATTTTGACTGATGGGAGTCATGAAATGAAGGCATATGTTGCTGCTATTGAGATTGTGCTGGCTGGAGTTTATAAGGCCCTGAATGACCAGCATATTCCTTTGAAAGGTACACTCTTGGAGCCCAACATGGTCACACCAGACTCTGATAGCCCCAAGGTATTATTTAATTTAGGAAACTGATATTTTCAAAACAGTTTTTGATATTTTCACGCGTAAAGCCCACATAAGAACTAATCACATCTCTCCATAATAGTTAATATGTGAGCTCTACGTGTGAAAATATCAAAAATTATTGTGGAAATATCAGTTTCCTTAATTTATTTCCATGCTACCTTAGTTAATGACAAAATTTTAGCTTGCATTGTTTAAAAATAATAAATAGGAACAATTCAATATTCATGGATTGATTCAAAAAGACAATATTGTTAAATTATGTTATACTCAAAATAATTTCACAAATTACTATTTTGATTTTTGGATGTAGTTTTTTTTTTTTAATGTTTAGAAATTAGAAAACTGAAGTGGAAAGGAAGGGAAAAATATATTCTAAAAGATAATTTTTATTGGGTATGAAAACAACAGTTATAACACTGATAGAGAGTAGTATTTTTCATTTAAGGCATCATCATTAGTTTATTTGAATGATTCTTTCTCCTGGTGTCACTATGACACCATAAAAAATAAGCATATACTGATGCAATTTTTTTATTTTTTATGAAATATATAATTATATATGTACAATTTTTCCTTCATAAAAAATATGGATATGGGTTCAACGGAGTTAAGAGATGGTCAATTTTGTAAACTTCAGAAAAAAATAGTTGTATTTTGTGTAGCACAAACAAGGAAATATAACTTTATGTTATACAAATACAACTCATTACTTTGTAACTTTACAAAAAACTGGCTAACACCCTTTAACTTCACCGAATCTAAATCTTACAAAAACTAAATACCTTAAATCAACAAAAAGAAACGAGAAATTGTTACTTTTAATTGATTGACATGCATACTTAACCTTCTCAACTTTTTGAAGTTTGATAATGTTGATGAAATGCTTGTATAAAATTGATTCACCCGGAGGTCTAACATTAAAGGGGATACACTACTCAAGCTGTTATTCGATAAGTTTAGAATATTAAGGTTTTGAAGGCTTGGAAACATGTTGATCTCTAAAACACCACTTATATTGTTTGAGGAAAGGTCGAGATTAGTCAAGTTCATAAAATGATTGTGGAATACTTCCATATAGCATATTATTTTTACAATATAAATACTTTAGTGACTTAAAATATTGGTAATCATCTAGCTGACCTTAGACTCCGAAGATAAATGCGTTACTGATGGAAGAACAATCAACCAAGATGGTATTGTTCCATTTAATGAGTTATTCTTAAAAAGGCCCAATCCTTTAAGTTGTGTAAGGTTCCCAATGGATTTTGGGACAAATTTCATCTAGTGAGGTACAAGAAAATTAAAGAGTTGAGAAAGTCAATTGAATTTGGTATTTCTTATAAGCCTGTGTCAAGCCACCAGAGAGTGGCCGACTTTTGGTAAATTACCAAAGAGATAAGTATTGCTTGATAAAATTAGTGTTTCCAAATTATTTGAAAAACTTCTGGTAATTTTCCATGTAAACAACCTAACCAAGATTACGGAACTCATATTCTAATACAAATGTTTGCTATATATGCAAAGATTTTAAGGCAATGTTTTAAAAATTCCAATTTTAAGAGTTTGTCTTGGTCATTATATAATAGACACACTTTTTTAAAATATACTTAGTTGGATAAGTTAATACATGAGACTCCGACGTGGTGTTTAGTACTAAAAGTGTTGTTTATATTACCAAAAAATCTATTAGATTTTAGAATAACAACTTGAGATTCGGAATTGGTTCCATCTGCCTTTTTTTCAGTAATTGAATTTGAGTTTATAAACAAACGAATAATAACAGAGTAAATGTTTAAAACTAAGGGGCATTCTTCAGGCGAAACAAAGATATCTCGTTTATGAAGGATAATCTATTATATATTGGTAGATGTTTAGCAATGTCGACATGCGAGTGGTATTTAAATATTTGTATACTGTCAAACTGAATATATAGTTAAAGTGTCTTTATATACTCACATGACCGGAGCTCATAACCATTCTGGCTATGCCTAGGAAAATGATTCAGAAAATGAGTCATTCTTATCAATAACCCGTTTAACAATTGGCATGTTATCTTTCAAAAAAAACATAAGCTCAGCCTCAGGGGAATTAGTTTGAGGCCGCCTCTAACTAAATTAAACTCATCAAAAATAGAACCAACTTTTTCTTCCAAAAGAAGGTATGATTCATATAGTCCCCCATCGAAGGAACAAGGGGCCCAAGAGGGTGTTAATTGTCAAATCACAACGAGGTATCAAGCCCAATATTATGAACTACAAGAGGATGAATTTCAGACCTCGGTTCCAAGAGTTTTTCTCCAAATCCAAGTTGCATCTTGAGGACAATTACTACTCCATAACCTTGTTTCTCAAAGATCAAGTAACCCGAGACTTATTGCTTAGGACAAACCAAAAACCGACTAAAATCGGAAAACCGAATATAATCGAATCGAACTGAAATTTTTTAATCGAATTTTTTTTGTTATTTAGGCTATTTACCATTTTAAAATTTGGTTTTCGGGTTCGGTTTTGGGTATGAAAATTTTACTATATATTCGGTTAACCGAACTAATTTTTTTTAAAAAATAAAATTAATTATTAAATTAATGTTAAAGAGTTCAGACTCAACTCGACTGTTCCTCTCCAAATTAAGTTTTTCCCATCTCTCTCATCTCAAGTAGATATATGGGCTTGTAACTCCCTCCCCCCCCCCCCCCCCCCCCAAAAAAAATATTACTCCGTCTTTCTTAGATCTCTATGAACTTATCAATGATCAAATAGATATGCTTCAAGATAGGGATCTCGGCAGAAGCAAGGTACTTATACTATTTATTTCTATTATGTATCATTTATATCACCTAAATATATAATGGGTTTGTTGATTATATAGGTATAATTGAGCAACAACAAAAAAAAAAGATTATATAGTTATACTGCCATATGAATCTGGGTAACTTTCGGTGACATCCGGACGGACCTAGGTGAAGGGCAGTGGGGGGAAATTGACCCCACTGACTTTTTCAAAGAAAGAGAGTGCATATTTTAGGGTGGATACATATTTTAAGGCTATAGATATATATTTTAAGGTTAAAGAGGAAAAATTATTATATATTTCTAGAATAAGTAAATAGTATGTTCTCCCTCTTATATATCTGTAGGTCCCACCACAAGCAAGCACCACATATATGTGAGAGGGAGGAGCATGAGCATGGAGTCATCTCTCGCTAAAGAGAGAGAAATAATGACAAAGAAATAAAAAGGCAAAGAGAGAAAGAGAAAAAAAAGAGTTAGAATTTGTGCGGTTACATTTTGTGTTAATTCGCTATAGTAAGGTAAGTGACTTTTCGAACTATGTAGTATTTTTCGAACTATATATATAGTGCAAGTGATTTTTTGAATTATTTAGTATTTTAAAATTATTATTTATATTTATGAATGATTTAGTAATTATTCGGATATCTAAATATATTGTTTAAAAAATTGTTATACTTTATTTAAGACTTCTAGTTGAATGAAAACGTTACACTTGTATTTAGTATTTTAACAAGTATTATTTAGTTTTGTAATTTATTTTACTATATTTTTATTTTTTTTGCGAGAATTTGTTAATTTCAAATTTTAACCCTATTGACTTTAGAGGCTGGATCCGCCCGTGAGTCATATGATGTTGGTAACGAAGAGTTTCAATATAACTTGGCATTTAAATTTGGGTAATTGGGTTGCCATATAAGTTGGTCAATTTTGGAGAGAATTCTATTTTGATTGATGAAAATTGGGTCGTATTAAATTAACGAAACATAGATGCGATTCGAAATTTGGAGATTTTAGTACTGAAAATGACAAGAGAAAGCATGGAGAGTCAGGTCGTTGATGTTTGCAGATCGTGGGTGTCGATTAATTTGGGTTAATAACCGAATAAAAAAAATCGGTTATTCGGTTTTTGATTATTTGTTATTTCATAATTTGATTAATTGTTAGGATATTAAAATTACATAAATTTTGATTTTTAATTATAATCGAATGAATTATTCGATTCCATTATAATCGAATGATCAGTCCAACTTACTAATCCCCATTCAACTTTTGCTAAATTACCATTGAGATAAGTGTTGTTTGATAAAATTATTGTTTCATGCATTGGAAGTGTTAACTTAACATGATTAGATGCTCGATCAGAGCACATTACTCAACATATTATATACGCTCATGATTATATAATAAGAAACCTATAGAAGGAACACTCTTGTTAAAAAAAAAAAAAAAACTCTTGTTAGAGCTCCAAACACGGGGTTTGCTATACCAAAATTTGACATTTTGTTACCCGTTTTAAAAAATAAGTTTCCCTAGAAAATGTCGGTATTATAAATGTCACTCCATCTGTCCCAAGTTAACTGGCACCCGTTTTGCCATAATGTTAAGATGAAAAAATATATTTCCTTCATTTTAATATATTAGTTGTTTTAGAATTTTTTTATTTTAATATATTAGTCGCTCTCGTTCATCTAAAATAGAAAATTATCTATATTTTTATAATACTCCTAATTTTTCTTCTCTTCCCGAGAATATTTATTCTTATAAAAAAATTGTTGTTTAGCTGCATATTTACTAACGCAAATAGGCCGTCTATATTGGGTCTTATCCTCACAATTCATCTGTCCTATTACACTCATACGACGACTCATAAATCCGATAAACTTGGGCTTGTTACCTTATTATTTAAAGCATTATCTAATTATCATATCCAATACCGATGGTATTTACCTCTCCAATAGGATCTCTACTACACGACTCCTATCAGAAGTTGTTGTCCTATTCAGAAGGTATGATTACTACAAATATAAGGTGAACAATAGAGGTACGAGACACAATATTCTAGCATATTAAATATTTTTTTATCTCTATTGTTAACACATCTTGAAACCTGTATTTACTCTACCACAAAATATATCCCCCGACGGCCTAAGCCGTCAAATATTTTCTTGTGGTTCTTTTTGTGTAAGTTCACGTCCAAGGCATTGGTTGAACGTATGAACAAATTCAAGTTGTTAACCACTAGTATTCTCTTTCCTTTCTCTTATTTAATATTTTTCAATAAAAACATAAAAGGGCAAGTATGAAAATTGAGACCTATATTAATTATAAAGTAATGACATTCTTAATGTGCGCTTTATATTATAACGACGAATAAATTGGAATGAAGGGAGCAGTTATTAAAAAATAAATTTATGCTAGTACTCCTTTCATTTCAATTTATTAGTCGTTATAACATAAAACGCACATATTAAGGATGTTACTACTTCATAATTAATATAGGTCTCAATTTTCATATTTGCCCCTTTATGTTAAATAAGAGAGATGAAAAAAATAGTGTTTTTATAGTGATAAATTTCTTTGGAAATAGGAGAGAAATTAGGAGTATTATAGGAATGTAGATAATTTTTTATCCTAGATAAGAGATAACGACTACTAAATTAAAACAGGAAAAGGAGACAAAATGAAGGTAATAGTTAGTTTGGTATGTCTTTTAGGGCTTTAATAAATTTTTCTAGACCGCAATAATTTTTCTTCTACAAAAATATGCACACATGATGAAACAAGAATTTGATCTTTTTTATTTGTCGTTTGTTGAAGATTTCAAGTAAGTAATAATTATTTAGTTTACCATATTATCCCTATATTAACTATTAATTTTTTTTATCTTTTATCTTTTTCGATGAATTTTGAAGAGTGATGCTGAGATTTTGTACTCATTTTAATTGATCGGGCAAATCAATAATTATATTTCTTAATCTTTATATTTTCTTCTAAAACGTCAATTAAAAGGGGAACATAAGGAGTAAACGGTTACATATTGAATAAGATAAAAAAAAAATGTAACTATATTGATTTTACAGTACCACCAAATCCACGTCCTTGCAGGGTAAAAGGCTAACATTAAATAATGTGTAAAAATATAAGTAATTAACATTTTACTCATATTAGTTTTAAGTTAAAAGTCGAGATAAGGGTCTATGAACAGAATCAAGAGTTTATTAGCAGAAAAATTCTGGAGTTAATTTAGCAAATGAATTATAGAGTTACTTGCAGAAGAAAATGGTCACCTCGTAGAAATGGCCTCGAAATCATTGATATTTGGAAGCTTAGACTAAAAATCAATTTTCACCTTAACTTTTATTTTTGATTAAAAACAACAAAACTTTAAGTGTCAATACAATTTGAACCCTCTCCCCAATAATTTACGATGCAAATTGTTTTAATGCAGGCAGTGATTAAGCGGTCGGGGGAAACTAAGTGAAAATTTATCATTTTCATGTAATACTTTAGTTAATTCTTCTGACTTCTCCTGATGAGATGAGTAGACTCTTACGATTTTACATAATAAAAAGAGATTTACCACTAAATTATCACCTTTTAGTCTGAATACAAATCTGAATGGTTCTTTATTAGAAGCAATGTCTAAAAGCTTTATATAGAATGGTTTAACTAAACCAAAGAAAGTCTGCTTAGGCAAACTAGAGCCAATCCATAGAAGAAATATAAACCACTATCGTATTGACAACCCAAGATTAATCCAGAATGATCGAAAATGCAAAAAACCATGATCGAAAACATCAACAAATCATATAAATTAAATGTAGAATTTGAAAAGGAAGGGCTTACTTTATTTGCATGGAAAAAAATGCGCATAACAGAGTAGCTGGTTATCTACCAAATTACAATAAATATTCTGCTATTTCCAGTGTCCTAAAACATGACCAGAGCCAAGGTCAAAATGTGACATTATTTGGGAAATGCCTACTCGAGGCAATATAAGAAATGACCGACTTTTTCAAAACTTTAGACCCTATACCACAAAGCATCTATAGTGCTCAGACTCAGCTCGACCGCCGCGCATAAGAGTATATTGAAAAGGAAGAATAGGCTTGAAAAATTGCTGCATACATATTGTAGGCAAGGAAATCTCGTACCTTGTTAGGGTTAGGGTTCGTAATAATGGTGGAGGCGAGAAATCTGCGAAGAATACGGAATCAATCGGGAGATTGGAGAGGGGAGAAGAAACCGGTGAGCAGTTACTCGAGTAACACAAGGCAGAACTCTCGGGGTCCCAGCGTAATCGCTAGTGTCCGAGAGCCTCTATCAAGTGTTAGATTTCGAGGGAATCCGAGTTTAACTTCGAAGGTCCTCCTGTAATCACGAGATCACGATTATCTTGAAGTTAGAACTCTATTCCGAATCACCAACAAGTTCCAAGAATATTCCCACTCTCGCAAGTTCAGAGAGAATTCTCCTTGTGGCTTCAAAGTTTTCCAAGAGAAAAAAGAAGTCCCCTCTCTTATGAGATGAGGAGCTATTTATAGAGTTTCCTGGCAAAGGGGTCATGTGACTTCGGGGAAATTCCAGAAATACCGTTAGTAATAGGGAAATTCCTAGAACACTCCTAGTTACTTGGGTAATGCCCATTTTGTCCAATTCTTCTAGCCACCAATCCAATCCCTCAATTGATTCCCAAAATGAGCTGCCCCCACGAGCCTTTTGCCTCAGGACTCGTGATAACACCTCTCAAGTTACGTTAGTTCGTTATTCATTAATTTCCGTTTTATTCGCCTTAGTTCATTAAATTCACTAGGTCAAATGTAAACCCTAATTTTATACATGGACTTACATTTGCCCCCTGCACGTGAGTCATGCCTTAAAGTGATGATCGTGCACGAAAAATCTAGTATTCAAATTTATTTATTTATTTATTATTATTATTATTATTTATTATTTTTATTTATTTATTTATTTATTTATTTATTTATTTATTTATTATTTATTATTATTATTATTTATTTATTTATTATTTATTATTTATTATTATTATTTATTTATTTTATTTATATATATAAAAACACATATATAAACAATTCTTGTGGGCTGAAATAACCCTCCTAGTATTACATATCACGCCGAATCCTAGCATACCTCGGTAATTTTTCTTATCTTCTGGAGCCGCTGTATTTTTTGGTATGGGATGCAAGTCTGAAGCCTAGGTGGGTAATAACTCCATGCCATGTAAGCTTTAAACTTTGTTAAGTATATATATAATCCATGATGACATATGTATGTTTACATGATTAGTAACTTTTTTCCTTTGATTTCTTTAATTTAATGGTCACGTGATAGGTCCTGTATGATTAGTTAAACATGAATGTTTACCCATGTATGTTTATGCTTTATATCAAATAGCCATAAAGTAATCCCCACCACGTGAATGAATTCTCCACAATTGAGATCAATGGTCATAATCCGAAACTTTAGACAACCTTTATTGTCTGAATCTTATCGAGTATTATCTTCCGAACCCTATAGGTATTCTTCATACTATAGGCGGCCGCGTCCAGGAATTATTATTATTATTATTATTTTTATCTTCTTCATTGTTCCTTATTTGTTTTGAAAAAATAAGATCCATTCTTTTTGGTTTAAGAAAGGATTATCAATCCTTTTAGGGTTCGGATATATATATATATATATATATATATAATTTTATTTTTTTATTATTTATACATATATATTTTATTTATTTATTATTATTATTTTTTTATTTATCTATTTATTTATTTTTTACCGAATATTTCTTGATGGTTGTTTCTTCTTCATTTCAGGTGTCTTCAATCTTTTCTTTTCTAGGTCACCTCATCCTAACAGGATCTTAACTTTCTAAAGAAAACATACCTTTCCGCAGGGAAGGAAGATTCGGGTCAAACATCCGACGCAACATCAAGTATTTGGAAGAGGTAAGATTGAACCACCCTTTAGGCGACCGAACCCCAAGGGGTCGAACCCCAGGGGTTTAGCTCATCCCTTCGTGCCTTTATGTCTTTCATCTCATGTGCTTTTCTCATATTCATTGTTTCTATTTCAGGCATCCTTAAATCTCTCTTTCCTCGGACCAAGTGTACTCGTTCGAACACTCAGACTTGGTTCTTGCCTAGCTTCATCAAAGAGACGTTGTCTTAAGGCGACCTTGAAGAAATTCAGATTTGCCATGGTAAGCACTTCATTTTCGATTGCTTTCATTCCCATGGAATCCTTATGTTAAACTTTTATCGTTGCTGGCCAGTTCTGATGATCGTCATGTGGCCCCTAAGGCCATTAGGCCAATTCCTTTCATCTCAGAGTGGGGAAAAGCCCCTTTCTTCGGGCCTTCAGACATTTTTTGGAATCGTGTCAGTAGTTATGACTGTCATTCTTATCCACGCCCTGAAAAAGAAGGTCTGTTTCTCTATGCTACGGCTTGCGAAAACCGGGAGCGATCTCCTAGTGCTAGTAGTATTCCCCGTATACGCATAGAGAAACAGGAGTTCCCATTCAGCCATGTTCGTTTTCAGCCCAACTCTTGCAACCGTCTCCAAGGGTGGCAACATTGGACTGATGAAATACTAAGCAATCCAAAAAATGTGCAGATACTTAAGAGTGCTGGTATCTTCCGCTGCATTCAGTTGTGCAGGGATCTTCGTATACACCAGGATCAGGATGCACTTTGCACACTTTTGTCCCGATGGTGTTCTTCCACACGTACCTTTGTTGCGGCTTGGGGGGAGTTCACCCCCACATTAGAGGACGTCTATGCCATATATCAGTGAAAGCCCTTTAATTTCTTCATGTATTCATTTCCCTTTTTTTACATTATGCTTGTATTGACCATTTTCACTTGCGTTTTTGTAGCCTTCCCGTCAAAGGCTCGGCCTCCTGTGTTCTGACACATCTACAGCAAAAAGGACACTGATTGTATACTCTACTTGATGGATGCCTTTAAGCAGTCATCCACCCATACTTCCAGATTCAAAGGTGATGATCTACTACCAGATTTTGAGACGTCCAGTCATCAAAAGGCCTCCTGGCTTTCTTGGGTGCGGTATTTCTTTCGTGATTACAAGCCAAATAATTGGGACAACTTAGTTTACAGGGAGTCGGTGCTTTCTCTTCATGGAGAATCATGCCCTTACCCATTAGCAGCTTATTTGGTCATGTGGCTATCGCGCTTCATTTTCCCTGGTTCCCCGGTAGACGGACCCTCTGCACGCATGTTCTGTCTGGCCACCTTATTAGCTCGTGGCCTATCAATCCCTCTAGCTCCTCTTTTCTTGGGGACTATGTATCGCCGCCTAGATGAGACCGTCTTAGCCATAAAGGAATCAGTCGGAAGGTACTTCTCTCTTAACTGCTATCTTTTCCTTCCTTACTATGTACTTTTTTTTATACTTACCAATGTTTTTTGACAATTTTCTCAGGTATGACGTGAACTGATTTGCCCCAGGCTCATTTCTCCATATTTTTCTCTTTGAGTGTTTTCCCAGCCACGCCGTTCCGTCGTATATATCTAAGAAGAAAAAGAAGTCATCCCCGCCTTCCGTATCACCCAAATTGCACCCCGCATAGCCCGATGGATTGATCATAAGGGCACCTCAGATTTACGACATTATATCGACGATTTTTCCTCCTTCGTTGCTCGTCATTTCACCATTTTTCTCGAGGATGAACATCTCCCACATTATTACCAGAGGGTGTCTCGTTCCATTGCACCCATTAAGAATCTAAAGGGATCAACACTTCTCTGGTTCTTGTTCCTTAGGGCTGGAGAGTTACCTTATTTTGTAGAGGACGATGACTATGGGGCCGTGTTATATTCTCCACATAGAGTGATGAGGCAGTTTGGCTTTGATCAGCACCGACCTTACAGTGAGGCTCTTGACGGAGATCATGAAAGGGCTATTGACAACTTTATCCCTACTGCTCGAACTTTTCTGTGGGAATTCCCGAGACTATCCTTTTCTCGTGAAGACCCTTTCCTATTTGTCATTCCTAATGCTTCTCGAGAGGGGCGATATTCTTCAAATGAGCGTTGCTATTGGCAGATTATTCTAGAACGGTGGTTGGATGACTCGACCTTGCCTGCCCTTGCAGTTTCTCCTCCTCACCATTCACAATGGGTCAAACTGTTATGTACCCCAAAATCGAATGTTCGCCTCGAAAATTGGTCCACCAGCTCCCGACTCCTTGAGTCTCAGACATTAAGGCGTAGGCCTAACCCCAATAATGAGGCTACATCAAGGCACCCCTTTTCTCCAGAACGTCCTACTGTTAAAGATATGAGAGTCACTCGTTTGAGGGCTACCCAAACTACCACAGGTCCACCTGCTTGGGAGGTCATCCGGTGTAATACTACCACTGGCACTACCCTTAGATTGAGGTTATCTAAGCGTGCACATGACAAAAATTCTAACAAACCAACATCCGAAGAGCCATCTAGGCAAATGAGAAGGCTTGTGGTAAAATTTACATTATTATCTCTTTTCCACATTTAAATCTTCGTATTTTAATCTCTTTATATTACTATTTTCAATAATTTTTAGGTCCTTGATGAGGATAACGAGGATGGCGAGGATGAGGATGATAACCTTCTAATAGGAATTCTCAGAGGTGTTAGCCACGAGGTTGTGGGCTCTACCATATGTGGACCTTCTCAACCTGTTGAAGCCGTTGGTAATACTACTGGCAAAACTCATTCTCCTCATAACCAATGTGTTAGCCTTAGTGCCGACGACTCCCTATCTGATGTTAGTTCCACTCCAGTTGCGCACAGTACAGTTCCTCCTTCATCTCCTCCTGCGGCGTTATCTACCAACCACCTTGAAGGAACTGGTGAGTCTTATGAGGTTGACGCCATGGTCTCGGCTCCTACTCCTTCGAGGGAAAATCTTTCACCTTCTGTCGACCCCACTCCTCCCCTGAAAGATTTTACTGAGAGGATATCTGAAAAGGAAGGTGCAGCCGATAGTGTTGCGGGAGAAGCTTCACATGACACCCTCTCTATCGGGCACTTGGTAAGGGTTGTCACATATTTATCGTTGTTGTCCCTTATCTATTTATTGCCCCTTCTTATTCTGTTTTCTCTATTCTTTTCAGGCTAAGGCGATGGACTCTTTAGATATACCCTTTGGGGATCTCGCCTCTTTTGATCAACATTATCCGGATGTCAGCCTTCCTTTTAGTAACATCAGTGATCTTCTCAACACTCCAGCTCCTACGACACACCTTGTAACTCTAGATACTATAGTTTCTTCAAAGATATCCCCTATTGGAGCTCCCTTCAATCCAACCGGAGTGTTTGTCCCTTGGAGAGATTTTTATGTTGCTGCCCCCAGTCGAGAAATTCTCGAGAGCCTTCTGACCCGTTACCCACAAATCCTAGGTCGATTCGATCTTCGTAGTCCTGTCTTCCAAACCGTGATATTGGATCGACTTGCCAATTTAGTTCTTGAGATGCGTCAGCTTTCCATCCAGTCACTACAGGCCAAAGATCTAGATCATCTAAACTATCAGGTTGATGACCTCTCTTTTTTTGGTTTTGATATGTCTCCCTTTCGTTCTAGGCTAGACCTCATTACTATTAGTCATCGTGCCATTGGGCTTCACTCGAGGATCACTTTTCGTCACCAATAGCAGGAGAATCTCTCAAAGACATTGTCGGAAGTTCATGACACCTTGGACAAATTGAAAGCCAGAGTTAAAGAGTTTGAGTCAACCGTTCAAGAGATTAAAAAGAGAATTTTAGCTGCCATTGAAGATCATCATAGTGCCATTGCTGATTTGGAGTCCTTGTCTTTACCCCCTGTCCAATTTGATGTATCATGGCCTCTGGATCATGACTTCCTTTAGCTTTCCTTCCTATATTAAAAAACTCACAAGAAAGTTTTATATATCATGTTTTATTTGTCAAAACACATTTTTTCTTTACATGTTATTGCCCTTAACTCGAATTCTCATGACACAACATATATTTGTTCCTTGCATCATAATTTATTAAAGTTAATGTTCCCAGGCAATATAAAATTAAATTGTTTCCGTAAACTAACACTTTGATCCATACTTTCAACTAAGAAATTCATCCAAGTATAAGTGGAAGTTTGAACAATTTTATTAATAAATCATAATTTTTACAATTCGAATAATGCTTATCACATCATTCCTGCTTTTGACGTGTAAAGCATAACGTTCCCCACTTTTAAAGATAAAGTGTAACTTGTAAATCCGAGGACTTAGGTTTAGGTGCCCCACCACTTTTGAAGATAAAGTGTAACTTAAAGATCCGAGGACTTAGGTTCAAGTACCTCCATCACTTTTTTACGGTTGGAAAGTGTAACCGAAATTTGATGACTATCTCATGTATAATATTTCTTCACCCATTTCAGATTCAACGGGCCTGAGATAGCATCAGATCCGACACGAGATATTCTGCAATACCCGCTTTTGGAGACCTCTCGTACCCTATACGGGCCTTCCCATTTGGGAAAAAAAATGGTGGTTGGTGTTCCCCTCATGACTGGATTCGCTGTCTTGAGCACCAAGTCCCCCACCAAAATTCGTCTGGGCACCACTGCAGCATTGTATTGTTGTTGCAATTTTCCATGGTACCGTTCTAATTTTTCCTTGGCCTTGTCTCGGAATTCAGCTAAGGCTTCTAGAGCAGCTGGTCTGTTCTCTTCCTCAACTAGGCTTCGGAGTCTCGTCCTGGCAGAAGGAATCTCTATTTCTGCTGGCAAGACAGCTTCTTCACCGTATACTAGGGCATATGGGGTTTCGCCCGTAGGTTTTCTTTTTGAAGTTCGATAAGCCCATAACGCCATTGGTAACTGTTCTGCCCATGCCTTCGAATGATCATCCAGGGTTTTTGAGAGGATCTTGATCAGGGTTTTATTGGTAGCCTCTGTTTGGCCGTTACCTTTCGGGTAGTATGGTGAGGACATGTAATGTTTCACCTTGTATATGTCCATTAGTTTCTTGACATCCCTATTTATGAAGGGCGTCCCATTATCAGTTAAGATAACTTTTGGAATCCCAAAACGGCAAATGATGTGCCCTTTTATAAAGTTTGCCACTGTCGGGACTGTAGCTTTCTTCAAGGGAACTGCTTCCACCCATTTTATGTACAGCTCTGTGGCGGTCAAAATCCAATTGTTTCCCTTAGAATTAGGATGAATTGGCCCTATGAGATCCATCCCCCATGTATGAAAGGGCCAAGGTGTTGCTACAGTCCGTAGATCCACAGCAGGGGCATGCACCAGGTTCCCATAGATTTGGCAAGCGTGACATTTCTTAACAAATTCCAAGCAGTCTCCTTCCATTTTTGGCCAATAATACCCATAATCAATCAATTGTTTATATAGCTTGGCTCCTCCTTGGTGCTCGTCTTTATGCATCTAGTAGACCAAATCATTGGCTTCACCCAACTCTAAACAACGTAAAGGTTTGCCATTAAATCCCCTTCTGAACAGTTCTCCATCCTGCATGAAAAATCTCTGGGCTTTCCTTTGTACTACAATTGCGTCTTTTTTTTCGATTGGGAGAATGCCGCTTTGTAAGAACTCTACGTATGGAACCCGCCAATCCACTGTTTCATTGATAAAGGCGCACTCCTCCTCCCCAGGGTATTCTTGGCACGAAAGACATTGTCTCTGCAGTTGCTCTGCTTCCTTCTTCATTTCTGGCCAATAATACCCTTGTCGTTGTAAACGCCGATATAAACTGATTTCTGCCAAACCGCAGTTATCGTCATGTATCTGATGCAATATTCGCCTTGATTCATTCATCCCTACGCATCTTGCCAAAACTCCATCTGCTTCTCTATGGTATAGAATTCCTTTTATAATGCGGTATTTTTGAAGTTCTACCAGTGGTATTGTCCCCTCCTTTGTTTGTAGTTGATGAGAAATTGGATGCCTCCAATCATTTGTCAGCTCTTTGGGGAATGACTCCAACACCGTGGTCAGGAGGGTCCTCTTGATCACCTTCACATCCATGTCTTCACTAGTGACGTACACTCTGGATGCTATCGTTGCTAATGCATCAGGCTATTTGTTTTGTTCTCTTGGCACATACTCAATTACCACCTTCTGGAAGGTTTCCATCACCTTTTGAGCTACAGTTCGATAAGGCGTCAAGATAGGTTCCTTAACTGCGAATTGTCCACGTACCTGCTGCACTATCAAGTTAGAATCTCCTCTTACTTTGAGACATTTTGCTCCTAATTCTCGAGCCGCCAATAAACCCAATATAAACGCCTCATATTCTGCTTCATTGTTTGTGCAAGGAAAATCTAACTTGTAAGACAAGACCACCTCATTTCCTTTCCCAGTAGTCAATACTACCCCTGCTCCTCCTTTTCCACCTGTAGATGATCCATCAAATGCTAGATTCCACCATTCCATATCTTCCTTTTCCACATCGAGTAGCTCTACTTCTCCTCCTGGAAGATCTTCTGATGATGGTTCAAATTCGCCATTTGGAAACTGAGCGAGCAGGTCCACCAAAGCTTGACATTTAATTGCTTTCGGTGTCACACATCTAATGTCATACTCCGAGAGGATCATCATCCACCTTGCGGGCCTTCCTACCAAAGCAGGTCTAGTCAGCAAGTACCTAATCGGGTTAGTCTTTGTTACAAGTTGCACCTCGTGCACTAAAAAATAATGTCGCATTTTTTGCGCAATAAACACCAATGCCAAGCAGTGTCTCTCCAACTGTGAATACCTGGTCTCCGATCCTCTAACAATTCGACTAATGTAGTACACTGGCTTCTCTTCTCCCTCTACTTCTTGCGTGATCACTCCTCCTATAGATTTTGAAGTATATGTGATATACAGTTGCAGCGGTATTCCTCTTTGTGGCACTACCATAGTCT
This sequence comes from Hedera helix, assembly GCA_947179155.2. Classification (NCBI taxonomy): domain Eukaryota; kingdom Viridiplantae; phylum Streptophyta; class Magnoliopsida; order Apiales; family Araliaceae; genus Hedera; species Hedera helix. Next base: position 17,875,693 of record OX359285.1, read on the forward strand.
TCGTCGAAGCCAGTATCTCCTTCACCCTTTCAAAAGCCTTATGTTGTTCTCGCCCCCAATCCCATTTCGTATTTCCCTTCAATAGCTTCCCAAAACGTTCTGTAACTTCTGCCAATGCTGGCATGAATCTCCTCAGGTAAGAAACCCTTCCTAAAAAGCTCTTTAACTGTTTCTGCATTTTTGGAGGGGACATTTCAGTAATCGCCTTAGCCTTGCTGGGATCTATTTCCAATCCTTTGTTGTGTACGAGAAATCCTAAAAATTTTCCAGCAGTCATTCCAAAAGCACACTTCTTAGGGTTCATTTTCAGCTTGTATTGACGGCATCGTTCAAACACCTTCCTCAAATCTTCCACATGGGTCGCCTTCTTTCTTGACTTTACCACTACATCGTCTACATAATCTTCCACTATGTCATGTATCATATCGTGGAAGATAGCATGCATCGCTCGCTGGTAAGTTGCCCCTGCATTCTTCAACCCAAATGGCATCACAACGTAATAAAAATTCCCGAAAGGTGTACGGAAACCCGTCATCTCTGCATCCTCTGCAGACATCTTTATCTGATTATATCCCACAAACCCATCCATGAACGAAATCATCTCATGATTCGCTGTTGCATCCATCAGTGTATCTATATTGGGTAATGGGTACATGTCTTTTGGGCATGCCTTGTTCAAATCCCTGAAATCTACACATATCTGCAACTGCCCATTAGACTTCTTTACAGGTACAATACTAGATAGCCAGATCGGGTGTTGGATTGGCTTTATGAACCCTACTTCCAACAGCTTTTGGATTTCCTCTTTTATCTGTGTTTCAACCTCCGGTGCATAATTCCTAGGTGCTTGCTTCACTGGCTTTACCCCTGGACTTATGTTAAGCTTTTGCTCCACCAACTCCTTATCGATCCCGGGCATTTCATTATAATTCCATGCAAACACGTCTCTGTACTCCAGCAACAGCTTTATTAATTCTTCCTTTTGGTTGGCATTCAACTCTTTATTGATATGAATTGGCCTTTACACCCCCTCCTCTATTGACAAATCTACTTCCTCCAACTCATTTTGCTGGGGTCTAGGTCGATCCTCAAAATATTCTGGAGCTGGTTCTACCTTCTGTTGCACAACATCTTCCTTTCCACTACTGCTGGAGTGGGGGACACCTCCTGAGTCTTCGGGTTTGAGTGTACCCTTAGACTCTTCCCCCTCGCACCGTCATAATCGAAATACCACATTGCCATCAGGTTTAACAACCCTCTGCCACCTTATTTTTTCTTCCTCTTTTCTCTTCTTTCCGATCAGTTTCTTCTTTTCAAACTCCACCTTCTTGGCATTAATCACATTTCTGACGTCATCCAGGGATAATTCTTGCTTCCCATGTTCTTTTCCTTCTTTCTCTAAGTCTACCACCATTGACTGTTTTCCCTTAGAGCTTTCACCCTGTTCTGTATTTGTCTTCTTCTTTTCTTTCCTTTCAGGCACGAACTTCAAGGAGTCAGGCTTAACAATATTGTTTTCTCCTTCCTTGGTGACGTCATCAAAGAAAGTCGCCTCAATAATGTATGCCTCCTCTGGTGCAAATGGATTTTTTGTTGCGGGTACTCGAACTTCCTTCCCTTTCCAGATAGCCTTGATGCACTGATGAAACACCGATGACACCACCCCATAATCATTTTGCCACGCCCGTCCTAGCAACACATGATAAGTCGCATCTATTTCTGCTACATGAAACGTCACAGGTCCTCTTATCTTCCCCACCTGCATATCCACTCTCACATGGCCAAGAGTTCTGGTGTACTAATTGGCAAACCCTGTGATGCTTGTTTTTTCCTTAATGAGCTTTTTTTCTGACAATCCCAGCTGCTTGAACACACTATAGGGCATGATGTTCACAGATGCCCCATTGTCTATGAATGCACTCCTAACCTCCATTCCATTTATTACTGTCGTCACATATAATGGCCTATTATGTGGGTACTTGACTTCTCTATCTGCCTTGGAAAAGGAGATTTTGTTCTCCTCTTGCTCCATCACTCTGATAAAACTCTTGTTTGTTGCCATGCACACCTCATGTATTTCTGCAACCTTGATTATTGCTTTAGTTGCCTCAATTCTTGCCTCTTTAGACAACCCAATTTGATCAAAAAAACTTTTAAACTTGACCCCATTCATCAAAGCCGTCACTTGCAATCCCGGTTCAGGGGCCTCTTCAACTTCCTCTGACGCCTCTCTGTTTTCTGTCATCTCAACTTCTCTTGCTCCCGCTACTTCGCTATGGATAATGGTGTTACATGGTTCTTTTCCTTTATGATTGGGCAACGGTGTGTCATGTACGCTGTTTCTTGGCCCTAGCTCAATTTCACCTGCCTCTAACTTTTCATGATATATCCTCCTCAGACTGTAACAATCCATAGTAGAATGTCCCGTGTACTGGTGAAACGTACAAATATCTGGTCCCTTCTTCATCTCTTCTGTTACTACCACTTTGTTTCTTAGGGGCTTTATAACTCCATGTTCTATCCATTGTTCATACAAATTTTTAAAAGCCTTTTCACTGCATGTGATAGGATCTGGAACTGGCAACTTTGAGTAATCCCATGGCTTATCCCTTCTTCTGTCATTTTTCTCGGTCTTCTCCTTTTTGCCCCCTTGTGGCTTTGACTGAGAATCTGCCAAAGCCACAGTTGTCGTTCGCTTTCCCTTCCATGTAGCAGTTGGATGGTTCACTGACACTGTAACAATTCCTCCAATGTCTTGTGCAAAGGTAGACAGCGTTGCAAATGAGTCACAAGATTTGGTGATCAAGTGGGGCTTAAAGCTATCCAGTGCACCATTATTGCATATACTTACTAGGTTTTTTTCTTCAATTGGCTCCACACACTTCTGCGCCTGAGCCTGAAACCTATCGACATAATCAGACAAGTCTTCATTCTGTCTCTGCTGAATCCTCATCAGTTCCACAATTGTCACCTGTTTCTGAACATAAAAGAACTTCTTGAAGAACTGAAGCTTCATATCATCCCAATCTCTGACCGACCCCTTCTCCAAATTGTAATACCAACTGAATGCACCATCAGTAAGCGTTTTATTGAACTCCCTCAGTAATAGGTTATGATTGCTTGCTTCATCAATTCCCAACCACGGGGACATCGACTCCACGAATCGTGCAATATGTTCCCTTGCATTTCCTTTTTCTCCACTATACTTGGGGAATTGTGGGGGATGCTCGATATACCCCCCAGGATACGGCTGCTTTCTCACGTACACTGGATACGGTGGGTAAAATCTAACTCGGTAGGCCTAGATGCCTACCTCTTCATCTGATTAATCAGATCCATCATATCTTCCTTTGTCACATATTGACCCGTCCCCGGTGCCTTCTGGGATGTGGTCGTATATTGATTCATTTAGGGCGTGAAAACAGGTTGATGCACACTTGCCTCTTGTAAAACTGGTTGTGGGTTCGGAACAAAAGGTATGGGTGGAACAGTAGACATCTGTAGTTGTGTGAATGATTGTGGGTTGATTGGTACAATGGGTTGCTGTGTGGGACTTACTTCTACCCTTTTCTGCAATCCTTCACCACTATTTTGTGCTTCAAGGTTTATCACCGGTATCGATTGGGCTTCTATCACAGGGGTCACATTATGGTGGTTCTTATTGCTATCATCTTTCTTCGCCGACTGATGCTGATGTGAACTTCGCGGAAGCATAGCTTTGAAGGCAGGAATTTGCATCATCTGTTGTCGAAAATTGGTCATCTCCTCCTGTTGCCTTTGCATGTCCAACATCATGTTCATCATCATCCCATGTCCTTCTCGCGCCTCCTTCAATGCCCTTAACATTTCCATTTGCACATTCATTGTCACTGTTTGTTCTCTTGCAGCCTCCTCACCTGGCCTTCCACCACCTCCTTGTGTGTTGTCAGTCTGTCTTTGCTCAGCCATCGGAGAAGCAAAACTACTGTCTGATGCTTCCTCAACAATAGGTTGATCAAGATCCACCAGTCTTTCCATAAACTCAGGTGAAGTAATACCTGTTGTCGGCGAAACTCTTCCTGTAGCTCTCCTACTCCGAGTCGTGGGCATACCCTTCACAAATTCTCACCTCCCCAACAGAGTCGCCAAAAGAATGTAGCCAAGGAAATCTCGTACCTTGCTAGGGTTAGGGTTCATAATAATGGTGGAGGCGAGAAATCTGCGAAGAATACGGAATCAATCGGGAGATTGGAGAGGGGAGAAGAAACTGGTGAGCAGTTACTCGACTAACACAAGGCAGAACTCTCGGGGTCCCAGCGTAATCGCTAGTGTCCGAGAGCCTCTATCAAGTGTTAGATTTCGAGGGAATCCGAGTTTAACTTCGAAGGTCCTCGTGTAATCACGAGATCACGATTATCTTGAAGTTAGAACTCTATTCCGAATCACCAACAAGTTCCAAGAATATTCCCACTCTCGCAAGTTCAGAGAGAATTCTCCTTGTGGCTTCAAAGTTCTCCAAGAGAAAAAAGAAGTCCCCTCTCTTATGAGATGAGGAGCTATTTATAGAGTTTCCTGGCAAAGGGGTCATGTGCCAGTCATGTGACTTCGGGGAAATTCCTAGAATACCCCTAGTTACTCGGGTAATGCCCTTTTTGCCCAATTCTTCTAGCCACCAATCCAATCCCTCAATTGATTCCCAAAATGAGCTGCCCCCACGAGCCTTCTGCCTCGGGACTCGTGATAACACCTCTCAAGTTACGTTAGTTCGTTATTCATTAATTTCCGTTTTATTCGCCTTAGTTCATTAAATTCACTAGGTCAAATGTAAACCTTAATTTTATACATGGACTTACACATATAAACCAATGTATTCCAGCTACTTTATGATCAAAATCCCACAAGAAAATTAAAAGGAACATGAAAGATTTTAATCTAAAAATCTATAAAGTATTTGTTGAATCATTTGATCATAATTAAATAGTAACAGATTGCCAGTACTTACTAATTGTGTTTCCCGTCGTGGAACTGTGCATTTTTCAATGACGTGAAAGTTTCCAAGAATTGTTTGGTTTTCTGGACTTCTTGTTTCTGCCTTGAATTGTCCCAACAGTGTTCGGTAGCAAGTTTCTGGATCACACGTGGCAATTCCCGAAATGCCGCATCGGTATCGAGAAAAGCAAGTCGCCACCTCCGAGCAAGAAAATCAACCGCATATTCACAGTATTCTTCCCGAGCAAGCCGCTTTCCCAGGTTTTCATTCTTTAAGTTCAGGAGGAAAAGAAAAGGTTTACAATATATGATATGATGGTTAAACAAAAGATTCCAATGCATGCCACATTTATCAATTGGGTCTTAAATTGAAGCATATGCAAATGGGCTTTTGAATACGAGGAGGGGTCCACTTACACCTATTGGCAAATAAATTGTCACCTTTTATCCAAGGGCAGAGCCAGAAATTTTTTCTGGCCTGGGCTATACCAACCTAATACAAATCCACAAGCAATAGTTGGCAAAATCGACCGGAGTAACCAACCAAAAACACAGCCGGAGCAGACAATCGGACACCCCATACAGAAACCAATCACAGATTACGGCCGATGAGGCCATATGAAGGCCAATCGTAGAAACCCGACTAAGAAACAAACCTTAAGCCCAAGGAAAGGCAATTAGAACTAGAACCCCAACCAAAATCAGGGTTATAGCAGCAGTGAAACCAGAAAAGATTAGCAAACCAACAGATTGTACAAGAAGGACGAGCATCAAAGCCCAAATTAAGGTAGCAGAGAAACCCAAATTGGGGAAAATAGGAAAAAACTCAAATCAAGGAAAACAAAGGACTAAAGAAATAGCAAAGGAGAAACTACTCTCTCCACAAAGCCCACAGTGCCAGCAGAGTCCACATCCGAGCTAGAAACCTCCAATTGGAGGCAACGACTCGGGAGGAGGGCCAGGAGGTCAAGGCTACTGGTGAGAAGAAAAAGAAAAACTAGACAGAAATCATGCCTCCCCCTCCTCTCTCCTTCCTTTTGTGCAATAACTTTCCTCCTTGGCAAAAACTTCACCCGGGCTGAAGCCCACCACAGCCCAAGTGTGGCTCCGCCCCTGCTTTTATCATCCACTGATTTAATTTTATCAATTGGTTAATATCTTCAATTCATTTTACTTCTGTTTTCCCAGTCAATGACTCCTTCCTGTCTTGAAACTTCTTCCACAATTCTGTTTACATCAAAATTTTATTCTATATGTATTAATTTGTTAGTTGGTAATAAAGCATAAGGGAAGAAACCCAATATTTTGATGCTCAAGTTATGCCAGATACTTATTTCTGTTAACATTTTTATGTTTGGCTTTCAAATTAATCCATATTTCCTGTTGGTGTTTTAGATGTATTACCTAAACAATTTTAGATTCTTATATAGTTTATGAGTTCACTTGGTGAGTTGCTTGGCTTTAACTGCATTTCAATTTTTTTTAACACTCCTCTAAACATACATGCAGGACACCAGTTCTCTTCCCTTCAGTGCAAATGTAAAATAGAAAGAGTGTTATTGTATCTGCAATGAGAATAGGGAAAGGGAAAACCAGAGCTATTTTAGCCACTTGATGAGCCAAAGTGCCATATGCATGAGATAAATGCTTTGCTGCAGCAGTATCCATCTCTCCAGAAACAACTTTGCCGGTGTCTGACACCTTCGTGCGTACATATTGTTGAGCAAGCTCCGTGAAAGATGCAGGATCCCAGCCATCTCCACCAATGAGCCGTAGGTTGGGTGTCAAACACTTATTGGTTGGATTAAGCTTTCCGGATTCTATAGCTGCACAACTGCATCTTCAGTCATGCTGAAATGGTTCTAGTGAGCACATTATTCTAAACTTAATAAGAACAGAAGCTACTAATAAGAGACCAACACGTTGAACAAGCCCATTTTTAATGATAATAATTGTACATAGAGCAGACTGACAGTGGCAATGTTTTCTGCAGGTATGTAAAATGACTAAAGAAGCATCCTAGTTTTTACTTCTTTTCACTTGTCATGTTGCCAATAACAATTAATCCCTAAAAAAATCAGAAAAACCAACAATTACCCCCTATACGTTGTCCTCTTTTCCACCTGTAATTGTGACCAAACCAGGGAAATCTTCACATACAACATGATCCCTGGAATCTGTTTTCATTGCTTTTGGATCCATTGCCAATGGGCGAATACCGCTGCAAGCAGATAAAACATCTGTGTGCTGCACCTAAGTTGTTCAATCAATCAAGCTTAGACTCCAGAATCACACTGAATAAAAGATGAGTAAACGATCCACTACTATTACTTCTCAACCACGCACAAAATTCTGCGACTACTAGAACCTAAAATTTACTAGCCCCAGTCATCAACATGTCAAACCTGATGCACAACTTCACTGATTGAAGTGATGCAGGTAATAAGTTGAACTCAGTCTACCTCAAATAAACCTCAGTATCCAAATTCTAAAACCTGTAGTCTGTAAAGGATCTTCTCAAGTTTGACAAAAACTAAGGAACATCTTAGGTACTTCTATGACTGGAGACCATGATTTTTGGAAGATGTCCCTTACCCTCTCAGAATGACATGCATCTTTATAAAAAATAAAATAGTTTGGATACTCGTAAATTTAAATCTCAAGGATTACTGCTATAAAAACCTCAATCAAGCTATATAAGAGCTTAGAAAAACAATGATGTTCACACTATGTAAATTCTAAACCAAAAGTGAGCAGTCCAAATAGAATATTTGGTGATGAGACAACCAGATTTAAGGTATGTCTTGTAACTTTAACTTCATCTATGAAGGAAGATTAGCTTTATGAAATTCACGTAGCAAAAATTCATTGCACCAACTTTCCAGAGCAAAAAAGGATAACATATAGGTTAAAACATAACATATATACAGATAAAAATGACATGTAATTTAAGCCTACCTGTAACATCAAAAAGCAAAACTAACAAGCAAGATATGCACAAACCTTAACATTAAGGTAATCGCAGATGGCATCCAATATAAATTGAATTTCATCCTCATGAGGTTCTGGTAGCATGGTGATGGGGCGTGGGAATCTGTAGTAACGACAACTGTTCTCGCACTTGATGAATTTAATCTGAAGAATCAACTTATAAATGTTGACGTCTTTTACCTTTGATGCATATAAAAATGTAAGTGAATGTAAACATTTACATTTAAATTTTAAAATTAGTTTTCTTAAAAATTTCATCATTACTAGTCGCAAAATTATCCAAAAAATTATTCCAAGTCATGTACTCCTACTGGTACATACCATTTTAAAGGAAAGAATGGTACACTTGTTGGTATGGAAATCATAACTAGAAGATAAAGTGGTCGGTATTGTTGGAAAAATTCTTCGAAAAGTAGTTTTAAAAATTTAATAAACTAGGATTATTTTTATAGTTTTATAAAAAATAACAATTATATATATACACTATGTATCTATAGTATGAATTGTTACTTAGTGCTTGATTGGATTAGCATGTTTGAATCTTCAAGTATCCTCAAGATCTTCCTTCCTATGACCTTATGCTGAATCTGGAGTGTGGTCTCCAAAGCACCCTTCTGGAAAAATACTTTACGTGTTTTTCCTAGAAGAAGAGAGAGAGTATATGCTATTTGGGTCTTTCTTCTGATTTGGAATAATAACTTTATTTATGTATCTGATGAATGATATATCTATATCCTTATTGATCATTATTTCTCTTATAAAACTGATTCATATTAGGCTAGTGTAATGTCCTAGAATTTCCACGTCATTATTAATTAAATTATTAATTTAATTTCCAACGAGTTAGTTTTACGAGATTATTTAAATCTTTTTATGTGATTAATTAATTATGTGATTAAATAATTATGTAATTAATTACTAAAATTAATTAAAGGGGGTCACTAATATGTTATTAAATTAGTGAACAAACCCTAAAGTTTTAATATCAAAATAATCGATAAGTTTACTATTAATTAAATATTCAATTAAATTGAATATAATGAGTGAATTAAATATAATAAATTAATTAATATGATTATTAATTAATGTAAATAATGTGAAATATTAATAATAATATTTATTAGTGCATTTAGTAATTTAATACTTATGGGTTAGAATATTTAATTATTTATTCAATCTAATTATTTATTTAATCATGGATTGAATAATTAATGTGTAAATTATTAAATTAGCCCAACATGGGTCAATTAGTAGCCCAAGTGTAGAATAATAAAATTTGACAATTTAGTAGCCCAAACAATTTAATAGAAGCCCAATTGGTATTTTAAATTAAAGCCCAATGATTGGCCCACTTGAAAAATACTTAATTAAACTTATTAATTATTAAAAAGTGAGTTTGTGACACAAATTGTGGGACAAGAATGATGCTATCAGCCGAGAGTACAAGGAGAGAGAAAATGAGTTGTTTTATTTTCTTTTATTTTTCATTTAATTAAATTAAGGTTGTTTGTTTTATTTTTTTGGTACATGGACACCATTCCTCTTTTCACCAACTAAGTCATTTAACCCATTCCATGTGTAAGTTGTCATTTAGGGGCATGGGCAAAATTATTAGATATATTATGTGTATCTAATAATTTTGCAAGTATACTTGAAATTGGTAAAACTTATTTCATTATTTTCTCAAAGTCCAAAAGAGAGAGCTAGAGAGCATTTGAGAGTGTAGAAAAATATTTTGAGAGCAAAATTATCAAGAGAAGGAGTTCTTGGTTTATGTCTTCAAGATTCACCACCTATTTTGGAAGAAAAAGAAGAATAGCCATTAAATCAAGGTAATGATTATTTTAAATAAAGTTTTGTTTTTAAATTAAATAAATCATCATGTTAGTATAAACATGTTAATATAGTTATTAATGTGTAGTTGTAATATTTATGCCATGCTTGAGTTTAATAGGTTTGGTTTGTATTTTGGTATATTTTATATGATAAAATATGTGTTTAATAGTGTGTAAACAAGTTTTGGAATTTATGTCCAAAAATATTTTTATAAAACTTAGGTTTGATGTTCTAATATTATAGAACATTAAATCATGAGAAAAACAAAGTTTGAATCACTCAAAATGGAGTTATACACAAAAAGTTATGATTTATAGTAGTTTATGTGATGTAAAAATTTTTATAAAAAAATAATGATATTAAATCATGAAAAATTTATTTTTCATGTTATAAATTAATATAAGGTGATTGGTAATTTTTTTGGATTTTTATTGATGATTTAAAGCTTACTTATTGGTATATTTTTATTTAAAATGGGTATTGCCGGACACTGTTCACACTCTGCCGGAACAAAAAAAAAATAATAACACTGCCGCGCAATGCGCGAACCACTGTTCACGCCAGACGCGGAGCCAAACGACGTCGTTTGGCACAAGAAAATAAACTACTCCGCGCATTCGCGCGGAAGCCAGCAGAATGGATTTCAAAACGGCACCGTTTTGGGCCGTTCAGTTTATTACGCGCGCCATGCGCGGAAGACATTTCCGCGAATTTACCAAAATGCCCCTCCGTGTTTTTTTTCTCGGCGAAATTACGATTTTGCCCTCGGTTCAGTTTTCAACTTAATTACAGAAATGCCATTCGGGTTTAATTTAATTAATTTAAATATTTAAAAAACTAATTTAAAATTATAACAAAAATAATAATAATACAAAAATGATATTGGGAGTATATTTTTAATTAAGTTTAATATTTAAATATTTTAAATATTAATCTACTTAGCTAAATCATGGTTAAGTTAAATAAATTTATTAGTTATTTATTATGTAAAATGTTAATAATAAATAAAGGTAATAAATTAGCAAATTATTATTTAATTCCTATTAACTAATAATTAAAGAGAGATAAAATTTGTAAAGTAATTATTTATTATTTAAATATTATTAAATAATAAATAAGGATAATTAAGTAATTAATTATTATTTAATTAGCATTAAATAACGATTAATGAAAATTAAGTTATTAGATTAATAATTTATTATTTAATTTAAATAATAAATAAGAATGATTTGATTATTATTTTTTCCTTAAATAATAATTAAAATTAATTAAATAATTATTTATTATTATTTAATTGACATTAAATAATAACTAAAGAGGATTAAAATGAGTAAACTATTATTTAATTTCCTTAAATTAAATAATAGGTAAGGTTAATTAACTTAGTTAACTATTAGTTGATTAATATTAAATTAAAGAAGGTTAAAATGAATCAATAATTATTTATTATTTAATTATTATTAAATAATATATAAGTACAATTAGTTATTATTTATTTTAAATAATAACTAGAGTTAATTAATTAATTTCTATTTAATCAAGATTAAATAGTAATTAAATAGAGATCGAGTTAATAAAATAAATTGAACTTAATTATGCTTTAATTAAACAATTGTAATAAGTTGTTTAAGGGTTTAATAAGTGTCCAACACTTAAGAAAAATATTTTCTAACTTATTAAATTATTAACCTAAAATGATTAAGGGTCTATAAGGTTAATAATATTGTTTTGACTAATGTAGATTATGTGTTAGTACTTATATGATAAATAAGTACCTTAGTAAGCGGGTAGTTGTGCAAATACGCCGTACTAATTATTAGACCAACTTTATTAATGTTAGGTCTTTTCAAAGCCAGTTAGTTAAAGCTAGACATATATTGTAGCTGAGCAGACAGGCAAGTTCCTTATCTCTAAACTCATTTCATTGAGCAAATTATTTATCTAAGCTTGAACTGTTATTTCCAAGCATGCTTTGAGTGGTTTAATTACTTTACAATTATTCCACATCGATATTATTGTTATTCGCACTTGTTGCACTTGAGATTGTACAGTCATTGACTTGTACTTAATTATTGTTCTATTCTTTAAAGAACTGTTCACAGTAAGTCTAAGTCATTGTTCGGCTAGACATTTATGTTAAAGATTTTAAAAGCTATCCAAATCATTGAAGATGCGGATTCTTAGACTATTATGAACACCCCTTTATTATAGGGGAGTACCCTGTATCTAATATTAGGTACAAAAATACGGAAATTAAATGTTATGCATACACATATTGTACTGAGGCTGATCCCCTCGGGTACATATTTCTGGTAGTAACCATTGAGTCAACCTGCTATTGACTACAGTGGATATTTATAGTTCATAGTCTATTTGACTATCCTAATTTTTAAAAGCAACTTATTATTCCTGCTTATGTTATTCACATTATTGAATTGTTCAGCTATTCCCTTTCATTCATGATATATTGTTCCTTGTTGTTATTTAAACTTGTTGAGCAAACTAGTTGCTCACTCTTGCTATTTCATGAAACCTTATTGCAGTGCAACCCGAGACTTCGGGAAAGAACAGGGGTAAAGGAAAGATGAAGTAATAGACTTCGAGATTGCAGTCCTGTAGTTAATTTAAATTAACTGTTATGTAATATAAACCCTAAGTACTTTATTAAGGGTATTTGTGTACTTCTTGTAAGGTTATCGTATCTTGGGACTAGTAACACCTTTTGAATGAACAACATATGTTTATTATTCCGCATTTAGTTATTGTATGTTGTTTAGAGGTGAATGTTTGTATTGGATCGTGATGACCGGATCCGGGTATTTGTAACCCGAATTTGGGGGCGTCACAGGTTGGTATCAGAGCTGTAGGTTAGAAACGTTAGGATTGCGAAACCTAAGTTATAACCTTAGTATTAAACTCGTATTGAGTGTTAGGAGATAAATCGAGGAGATTTATCCTATGTGGTTTTGATGAATTGGGTAATTCATCGAGTCGAGTCGTACCCAATGAAATATAATTTCATTTCTTCAATGAATATATTTTATTGTTGTACTGATGTTAGTTTTTCTGTTGTGTTGTAGGATGGCTATAGGCGAGACGAGCGGAGCTCGAGAGGACGTGGTATTCATTGATATCCCAGTGGATACGCAGCAGTTGGTAGGGTATGCACCCGTTGCACCTGTAGCACCAGTAGGAGAGTCCGATCTGGAGGAGGATGATAGTAGGGATGCCGCGGAGCCCGTCAGGGGTGGGGTGATGAGGCCCTATAGTGAGGAGGAAGCCGAATCTGAGGATGAGGCAGATTCTGAGGATGACGAGCAGGAGGAGCCAGCAGAGTATGCTGATGGCATGGGCACTACTGCCAATGACATCATCGATACTTTGACTACGGCTAATGATGAGCTAGAGGAGAGGGTTCAGCACCTAGAGGAGCAGAACCAGATTCACCAGCAGACTGAGGAGCAGTATAGAGATGCAGCTTACATGTTCTCTGGTGAGAACATGGAACTTAAGGAGAAGATGGCTGATTTGCAGGCCAAAATTCAGCAGTTGGAAAACGCTGCACCTCCGTTGGGTCCTACTGTGCAGCAGCTGATGATCCAGAATAGTCAGCTGAGGCAGACGGTGGAGAGATTTGATGCTAGGGAGATGGCTAGTCAGACAGTTCTCCAGACAGTCAGGGCTGAGCTGGATAGGGAGAGAGCTGCTAGGGTCGACACCTTAGAATATGCTCTTGGCACTTCGTTTGATCGACTGAGGCGTCGGGTTAGGAGGCACCCTAGGGAGGCGGGTAACAGCAGACGCTGGATTCGTCGCCGTACAGTGGAGGAGTTGGCCCAGCAGGCTTTACGCAGGGCTATTCGTAGGACTGTTCACCGCAGCAGGCGGTGATTTATTATTGTTATCTTATTTGTATCTAGAAGTAGCGAGTCCCACATTTTGTTTCTATTAGGGATGTTTCAGCTATTGTAAGCCTTTATATTTCTATGTATGCATAGGATGTCAGTTAGACCCCAACTTTTGTTCTGTTAGGGGGGGTTGATGGTTGTGAATCATGCTGATGTTGATGCTTCAAAGGAGAGAAGCTTTTCGTGAAGCTCATCAAAGGAAATGGATGTGTCACGAGCTTGGATTGCACGGACAAGTTCTTTGTAATCGTCTCCTAGGCCATCTAGTATTTTATCTGTGAGATCTTCGAGATCCAGTGGGGCACCTAGTATAGTCAGTTCATCAGCACGGGCTTTAACAGAGTGTAGGTACTCAGTTATGGTCAGAGTGCCCTTGGTTGGGTTTTTAAGTTGGTTTTTGACCTGTTTAATGCCGCCATGAGAGGGTTTGGCATACGAGTTTTCAAGTATGGTCCAGGTTTCCTTAGTTATCGCTGCACGGGAAATAAAGGGAATGATGGTAGGGGAGATAGAGCCAATCAAGGAATTGAGCAGTAGTTGATCCTGGCTAATCCAGAGTTTATGAGAAGGATTTGCTACTGTGATGTTGTTGGTAGTGATGGTGTTTGGAGGACATGGTGTAGATCCATTGATATACCCAATGAGGTCATATCCAATGAATAGAGTTTCAAATTGAAGTTTCCAGGAGATGTAGTTTATGGGTGTGAGTTTGAGAGGTGCTTGAGCTGATATATTTATTGTGATGAGAGGAATCTCTTGGTTTTGAGAGCTGGCGGGAGAGGCAGTAACTGAGGGGTTGGTTTGGGTGGTCATGTTGTGGTTGGATGAAAAAGGAATAGAAGTGGAAGAAAAAAAAATTAATGGAGGAGAATATTGAGATGCTCTGATATCATATAGACAGTAACACAAACGTAATGAACCTTCTGTTTTATTAATCAAGCGAGCTGTACATATAGGGTGAAGGAAAACTAATTCACATCTAGATAAAAGGAAAGATCTTAGTCTTAAGGAAGTTTGAACTTAACCAATTGCTGAATACAAGGAAGTTTGAATTTTAAATAGATTATAATAACTGAATGAATCTATATTCTGATAGATGGAGTGTTCCAGCAGCCTCTCTATATGGAAAAATTATTCAATGCCCCAGGAGCAAATGAACAGTATGCTCTCCCCCTTTCACATAATAGTGGGGTCCACATGGGCAAGTATTTTGACTGCAAGTATTTTATTTAAACTTGGTTTTAAAGTTCTTAAACCATAACTGTATGCCATGTTCGCACGTATGTGCATTTGTAATATCGTTCAATTATTGAACTGGTCGAACTTAAAAGTTCTATTATTCATGAATTGTATTAAAATTTGTCAGTTTATGCCTTTGTTTCGGCTAGACAAAATATTGAAGTATATTGTTAAATTCATAAATTCTTTGAAAACTTATCCAATTCAAATTGTTGGTGTAGATTCTATAGTAAGACTGAGATGAACAAACCCTCTTCGTAGGGGTAACTTTTGTTGGAAGACCGACTTTGTGCACTATGACTGAGTGTTATGCATAACATAGGGTACAATAGACTGATCATCTAAGTACTTGTAAAAGAGTGTAATTTAATCCTTATGGTTAACGTACATACACTCTTGAGGATAGTTAGTTCAACTGATGATTCCCCGAGAAGGTCAAGGTTCTTAATGACCACTCAGCATAAAAATCCAGTAACGAATTTCTGGTATTTAATTATTTATATTCGAACTTCTTCAAATTTTGTAAAATTATTAAAGGTTATTCTAAATTGTTTATTCTATTCCTGAGTTGTATCGTATTGATAAACTATTTTTTTTAAAACTCGCGGAGCAACTTAAATTGCTCACCTTTACACATATTAGCCATTTTTCAGGTAAGCCCGAATCCCCGGAAGGATCAAAGCAGGATAAGGGACAAGGGAAAGCTAGAGAGAGTAGCTTAATTTGTACTTCAATTAGTTTACTTTATTTTGTAAACTTTTTTGGTGCATTATGTTGTATTTAAGGTTAGAAAACTTGGGAACGATGTAAGATTGGTTTGTTATAATATTATTTTGTTATTTCTCATCATGAATGGGTAGATAGAGATGTTGTTTTTGTTGTATCGTGAGCACCGAACCCGAGGTTCAAGGGACCCAGATTTGGTGGCATCACAATTTGATATTAAATTATATATAAGGATTTTGTTTAGTAGCTCTGAAATACTTTCAGGATTATTCATGGATTAAGATGATTATTATATTATAATACTTCCATTTGGCAATTTTTTTTATGAATAAGTTATTAATGGTCTTGTATTCCTCATGGTTAAAGGTAGGTTATGTCTGTTTAGCAGGACTATGAAAACAAATGATTATGATTGTGTTCTATAAGTCTTCTTTATGATTATGTTATGAAAGCTCATTAACTATAAAGAAACCTAGGAAGTGTCTAAGAGCACTTACACTTGCTGCAAATTAATTCAATTAAGATATTAGATTACAAAAAAGTTCTAACAGATAAAGAAAATAATAAAAGAAATTGTAAGCGGCATTTAACTACTTGTATCAACTATGCTTGTCTTGCGCATAAATGACCCTGGTAAATGGTAATATCACTTCCTGAGGATCAACTACTATAAGGGTCTACTTGAAGCAACTAAAGAAGATAGTCAACGAGGGAGCAAATGTGACGGGCTATTTTTCATGGTCATTGCTCGATAACTTTGAATAGAAATTAGGCTAAACTTCAATGTTTGGCCTAGTTTTTGTTGATTTCAAAACCCTTAAGGGACTCCTAAGATGTTAGCATATTGGTTCTAAAAATTACTCGGTCAAAAGAAGCATTAAGCTACAACAACCCCTTTTGTAGTAAAGTAGTTAACAAGCCATGTATTTTGGTATCAATAAAGGTTTACACTATGACTAAATATTCAAAGTATTGTCTAGTTTCAGTTAGTACTATTAGTCTTTCTTTCTTTGTGTTTATGAATATACGATCAATGTGTGCTCCATTCTTCCCCATGTATAAGAGCAAATTGATATGCAACCAAATTATATTTTCTGGGGGAACTAATATTTCCAACACAAATGTACAACTTATTTTGCACAGAGTACAATCGTGTATTGCATAATTTGCACTGGATTAAAATATTTTAACACTCGAAACATCATTTCCCTTATGAAACGGAAGAAGTATATACACTGGCCAAGTTTTAGGTTGTTCAAGCTTGCTCAACTTGACTTATTTATCGTATGAACCAATCTCAAACAAACCTTGAAATAATCAATCTCAAGCCAATCAAAATCCTTGTGACAAGGAAATAATTTACAATAAAACAAAAATAGGAAGTTACACTTGAGAAAAAAAAATCAAAATACTATTTTTCTTATTTTCTAAATTGAAACAATCAACTTTTTTCACCTTCTTTTCACCTCTACCTCTCATGTTCCCTTTAGTAATCTTGATAGGTATAGAATCCACACTTCGTTGTGATTCCAGAGTAACACATAAGATTTCTAACCTTTCAACCTCAGTTACCACAGACTCTTGCTCCATAAAACTCTCCATTTGATCGTCGAGCACAAGCTCATCTAGTTTTCTTTTCTTAAAAGGTTGTTGTCAGGAACTATTGATCCAATTTTATTACGAAGTATTGTAATTTCTTCTGAGGTTCCGTTTTGGAAAAGCATTGTCACTTTCTTAAGTGCTAAAGATTCATTTAAGTGCTTCCATTGTTCCGACCCTGATAGTTGTTGGTTCCTTTCTTCCAAAACAGGCTCCTGCTTCATTATTGTAATTGTAGACACCCAAATTTTGCACTTTTACACTAACCCTGACAAGAGGGCAAAATCGTCACTTGACCCGACATACGAAAAGGAAGGTGGACCCCAACACGAAGCCCCCACAACGACTTACGGTCGAAGCTGCCACAACGAACAACGAGCATCAGGTTACTTGAGGCAAGACAAACAACTGATTCAGAAAAACCTGATTTGATCACCAAAGACGACGAATGGCCACTACGTTTACGGTAGTCTGGGGTCTTGCTCACCGGTGAGCGAGCGGCTGCCCAGCTCGCTGGTGAGCTGGCGGGGGTGTAAGGGGGCAGCGCCCCCTGAAAGTCAAGCACAAAGAGCAATTTCTATAACAAGTCACAACCTTCCAAGCAAGCCTCCTGGAAATAAATAGCACGTCTCCCAGCGATTCCCGAATTACAAAATACGAGCCTTCCAGCAAGAAACGAACGACCAACATCTGTGCACGAGGATCAAGGCAGCACAGCACGAGGATCGAGGCAAAAAAGGGGAAACCCTAGGCAGCCACAGGTGGGACTGCTACTGGCCGCAGATGGACCTGCGGCCACCTAGCCGCAGTTACACCTGCGGCCAAGATCTGAGAGTAGCATTTGAGGGAGAAGATCGGCGAGAGAGAAAAAAGATGGCGGAAGCGAGAGAAGAAATGAGAGAGAGAGAGAGAGAGAGAGAGCTATGCGTTTGAGAGAAAAGTGAGAGTTCTTCCGTCTTTTGTTCAATCTTTACACTATATATTGTATCCTATGTCATCTCCAAGTGTTAAAGTATTTATTTCATCATTTGAAATGTGAAAATCCGAGTTTATAACATTTGTGATTTTAATCTAGTTAGATCTAGTTCTTATTTCATTTTATTGTTTAAGTTGTTATAGATCTAGTTCTTATTTCATTTTATTGTTTAAGTTATTATAGATCTAATATTTTTGCATTTGTTGGATGGATCTACTGTAGATCCAAAGTGTTTGGTGCATTGCTATTTAAATTTTTTGATTTTGTGTATTTTGAAGTTTGATCCGATGTAGTCGATATATGTTTTAGATCTATGGGTTAGGGACGGTTAGAGAGAATTTATTGCGGATGAAATCTCCTCCTAACCTCTCGATGATATCCTTTTAGTTATTTTATAACCTACTTTTGGATGTAGCGATCGTGTAAATTTTGGGCTTTAAAACGATATCAATACCGAAAATCGGGTTTAAGACCCTGTAATAGTGAAATATGTGATTGTGGGTGTTTGGGGTTATGTAGACGGCTTACATGCCCACAAATACTTCCAACGTCATTTTAATGCTTGGTTTTCCCTTTCGACGCGAGAAAATGATTTTGGAATGAAATGATAAAGCTTTTCATAAAATCAAGCAAACTAGGATATTAGATTATCCGTAGGCTAAAATTGTAATTGTCGGATGAACTCTATTCTTATTTGACGAATGGTTTGAAAAATATATTTTACAAAATATCATCGGTTTTATTATCGAAACAAAAATAATAAAAATGAACTTTTCGATTAATTCAAATCCTTCGTGCATAGGGTTAACGAGATTCTAAGGTACTTTCAAAATAAAGCACGCACTAAATTAATTGTCTTCGAAGATAAAATTGGAAGTATCGGATGAGCTCGATTCCTATTTGACAAAGGATTCGAAAACCTTATTTCACGAATGTCATCATTAAAGATTTTGTTATAAAAAAATGAAAGCTTAAAATGAACTTTTCAAAACGAATCGAATCCTTCGTGCATAGGGTTAACGAGATTTCAGAAGTACTTTCGGAAATAAAGCATTCCAACGATTTTCATAGGCACACACGCACACACACGCGCACACATACATTTTAGGATTTAAAGGAAAGGAAAGCGTTAGGATAGTGGTAACCGTATTTCACAGAAGTTGGGGGGTGCCTAACACCTTCCCCTCGTTTAAGCAAGCCCCGAACTCTATGAATCTCGGTTCGCGGACCAATTAATTAGGAGTCACATATGAGCCATTACGATTACGAAAACTAAAACTCGGATGAGTTGGTACCTCCATTGCAAATATACCAACTGGCGACTCTGGTCAATTGGCTCATCATAAAATTTATCTTTCAAATCCCGTCGACACTCAAGCCGACCTTTTTCCAAAATCACCATTTTACGAAACGAGATGAAGAAAAAAAAGGGATTTCAAACTTAGAAAGAGGGACAAAAAAACGCCATATTTTTCTAAAAAGAAAAAACCCGGCGTCGACAGTAATGGCAAGGAATAATTTTCATTTATAAACATTAATATGACATGTTAGAACAAATTATGGTAAACACAGAAATCAACGTAGAAAAGTAAAAGACAAGAAAACGGTCTATGTGAAAAACTCAATTCGAAAAAAAATCATGGGCGAGAAGCAGAATATATTACTATATCAAAGTGTGAAGACTACAAGTTGTGAATCTCTCTTTAAAAGTGCCTAAAACTAAGAGATAAAAATACCAAAACCAGAGCTACAAAAACATATACCATCACTAAATCTCATCTTTATTTCCTTTTTGAGTCGCTGCATAAAATTATTCAGGTATGGTAAAAAGTCAGCATTTTAGAACGTACGAGATTGCGCATGTATTAAGTAATGTCCATAATATCACAACTAATTGATTGAAATTGTTAGAATATACCATTATCAACCTTGTATGCATATTATCAAAACAAGCCACTTTCTCTCTCCTCACGATATGAAGCATAAAATACAAGAGAGAGAAAAACAGAGAAGTTAGTTTATTGGAATTGTTGGAAACATGAGAGAGAATTAATTTGTATATGATGTTTAAGGGTAATATAGGAAACTTCAATTAGGAAAGAACAAAATTTCATTTCTTCTTCAACATCAGTTATTAAGGAACGGAGGGAATACGCACATATTATCCAAGACTTGGGGACCAACCAAACTTGGGGACACAGTAGTCTTGGGGCCCAACACTAGTGACCTGGACTCTTATTTGGACTTCCAAATCAACAAAAATACCACTAAGCTTAGACTACAAAGGCTTGTCCGCCAACCCAGTTTTATTCCACAAGGTAAAGTCAACAAACTACCCTTTGTGGATAAAACATAATAAAGTAAACTAGATAATAAATAGCAGCATATAAGCCTATAAAATAACATAGCATGCGACTCCAATAATATTTCATATCAGCCCAATATCCACATAAATTTTTCCCTTCAAACATGATCTCTATTTGGCCAGTTTGGATTGCATCGATTGGGCCCTGAAGTAACTTCAATTTTTAATCAAACATTACTACAAATTTGGTTTGCAAAAGGTTCCCCCTTATTAAAAAAAATGTATACATTTCATACACGTTTATCATCCATATTTACCAAAAAGGAAAGATGCATATCAACAAATGAACAAGTAAACAAGAAAAAGAAGAAGAAGCGGTTCCTTCAGGGTCCAGAAAATACCAAAAAAATAAAACGTAAAAGTAGGTAAACTTCAACTTTCAAGGTATACGAGGATATAAGCCCGAGAGGAGCAGTACCATCTATGAATTGAGGCAGTGCACAATTCATTATGCAAGGTTTGACAGAATAATGGCCTATGGGCTAGGGCTTGGAAGCTAAAACATTTAGCTAAGATTCTTTGAACAGGCCATTATGACCCGAAGTTTGTAATCTATTACATTATTTACTAACAAATATTCTTCTTTTGAATATACCTATCAATGGAATATATAGTATATCTACCATAAATTAGTTACATATCAACTATGAAGAAAAAAATAGTAGATAGAGAAAAAGGGTTCACTCACAATTAAAACATCTTGAGAAATAAACAGAGTACATACTACCTTAAGGAGAAAACGTCATGCAACAGCGATTGTACACCATTTCCATTTCTTTCTTATTTGGGTTCCTTTTCTGGCCAAACACTAGAGGGTCCTCCCCCATCAATGTGACTTCCACAAGGTCTGCCATCCATGTCAGGTCATCATTTGGAGACACCACCTTTTGTGCCTTGTCCACTATCCATTGGATAAATTCCATCAGCTTCGTTATTTTTAGTTACTCCAGAGTCAAAATTTCGTAATTGCATATTATAATGCAGAAAAGCCAAATCACAAAGTCTTTGTTGCTCTAGACGATTCCTCCCTTCATTGAGAAGTTTCTCCGCCATACTCCTATTGAGTGCATATCTAGAAGCACCATTACAAGTTTGGCTTAAAACACGAATGGCTAATTTCTTTAATTCTGGACAGTTATCTCCATATGTGGACCACCAAATTGCTGAAGGCAAAGTTTACATGTTACCAAATTTAATACATAACTTGAAGCATAGCATATTTATAATATCTAAACACATAAACAAGAAAGAGAACACAAATCTCTAGCCTGGAGAAACATTAGATCGTTGGGTGATGCCACTTCTATGACGAAATTCACCTTTGGCCTCTCTATATGGAACTAGCTGTGAGGTTATCGTGTCTTCAATCTGCATACTTTCAGCCATACGGACAATACAGCACAATAGACCACTGACAACTTTCCAGGTCAAGCAAGAAATCCGTTGAATAGAAGAGACTTGGATTCAAAAAATAACCTGCAGAATGAAGATGACTATGGAGGTGATTGTTCCAAATATTATCTCTCTTCCCAAAATGGCATGTACTGAGACTTCTTGTTTCTGAATTCCTCTTTAATCGTTTCTTTGGCTTGGTCTAATGTTTTGTATATGTACCCTAGTTGTTGGTTATCCCCCTCATTAATTAAATCCAAAACACGCACCAGGGGATAGTTGCGTTCAAAACATTCCTGGCTTCCCTCCAGAAAGAACGATCTCTCATCAGATCAGTTACTCTTTTTCCCTCATTTGTAGAAGCCCAACTTGATGTATTCCAAACGGATGAGGTAAACATCTTATGTAAACTATCCTTTTCCAACAATATATTCTCCAGGGCGAAAGGTGCTGCAGACCTATTTTTGGACGGCTTAACTAAGTCACATCCGTTAGTATGATTCTTCAGAAGTTTCAAAATAAAAGCATGATTATAGATGAATTTTGTAATTGTTTTGGCCTTCAGTAATGTATCCTTAATTAGATTCATCATCCCCATCTCCGCTAACATCATTTCTATACAATGGGATGCACTCACTGTCCAAAAGATTGTTCGGTGTTTATCCATCAATTGCTGGCCTAGAGTTTGCATAAATACTGATGTAGAATATGAAATGATTTGAACCACATTTTTAGCACCAACTTCCTCCAAAACTTTATCAATAAATGAGTGCATGGCACAGAAGTCTCCAACAAAAGCTGAAATATCAAAGGACTGTAGATAGATTGCTCCCTGTTGGCAATCAACTATAATATTAACCACTTGTCGACCCTTTTCATCAACCCAGCCATCCAACAAAATGCCGCACCCTGTCTTTGCCCATGAACTTCTGATCTCTTGGACGTAATGTTGCATCTCTTTCAGTTCACTCTGCAGGATCCACCCTTTCAACTCCTGACAAGTGGGAATAATATGCACAAATTTAGAGCCAAGGGTGGAATTTATCATTCTCTGAAGGCTAGGAACAGTGGCAGCACTGAAATCAATGCCTGTTTCGTAAAAGAATCTGCCAATGCATTTTTTAGCCTGCAATAATGATTGATCTTCATTTCCGCCAGCCGCTAGTTGAAACTCCATCCTTCTATTGGGAAAAGCAATTGTTTTGGTTTCATTCTCTTCAGATACAGATTCCATCTTCATGTGCTTGGTACTCCCAAACTCAGAAGTCGAAGTGTTATCATGCTTGACATCATTGGTCTGAGGGCACCAATTCCTCTTCCAGGGAAGATTTGGGTGGTCGAGGTCTCCAACTTCCTTGCTCAAATATCCTTTTTTCTTTTCAACTAACACATTTCTCATCAGTTCCCTCACAGTTTCGGGAACTTCCTCACAAGGAGTTACATCTCCCCGTATACCACCTAAGTGGCACTTCAAATGGCTTGAGCCGCTAACAACTTTACCACAATAATTACATTTCATTCTCCCCTTATGCTTATCAACAACAGTTCCATGATCATAAACACTGACCGAGACTTCATTTGCAGCCATATTCTTGGTTGTATAGATGTACGAACTCTAAAACCAAACACAATTCATACACAAGTTGGTCCAATTTAGTTCATCCATAATTAATTAAAGTTGATTGAATAACATCAGTCATATTGATATAACAAGAAAACAACGCATAATATGTAGTACTAAATGTCAAAGCTAACCAAATCAACAAATTGTAATTATTGTGATCATTTTAAATAGTCAAAGAATTGATTCAATCTTTTAAATTTTTAATGCACAGTTTTACACGATGAAAATGGAAACATAATGTGCCACTTAAAATAGCTAGCTAGACCATAGACCATTATAGAAAATCTGATCAGCCTTTCCCGCTGAAGAATATTCCCCCAAAAAAATCGACAAATGAGATGCAATTGAAGATCTTTCTCACACTATGGACCTGTTTAAAATTTGACATAAGTTCAGAAATTTTAACAAATTGGAATAAATATTGTGTATCCAGTCCATCAAATGAGATGCAATTAAAGTTTATGCCAATGACACTTCTCGCACAAACACCGAATGGTCAAATAATAGGTGTCTTTGTTTTATAAGGGGCTTCAAATCAGGCCTTGGATTAACCTTGCATTAGGCAGAGATATAAAGGGCAGCAACAAGGGGGTGGAACTGTAATACCCACAAAACTTAGTCCCATATCGCCCCTTTAGCAAAACACAACTCCTTTTTTAGGCTATAAATAGAATACTACCCTTTTTGTTTTACTTTACCAACTTAAGGGCTTCCAATTTTGAATAAGTACCTTATTGTGTGAGGACTTTTTATAAAAAGACCACCTTAGTTAAATTTTTGTCATCGAGAGCGTATGCAATATGCGGAACTCGTAATTTTTGGGTATGTTTCTTATTTAATTTTTCGTATTTTCATTTTTATTTTAACTATTGTATTTAGTTTGTTAGTTGATATTTTAGTATATTTTGTTAGTAATAAGTACTTTTGCACTGTTATTATTTTTGTAATTTTAATTATTATTTTGTATTTAGATTATTAGTTACTAGTTTTGGATTAGTATTATTGGCTTTAATTATTATTTTATATTTAGATTATTAGTTAATAGCTTTAGATTACCATTATGAGCTTTAATTATTATTGCTATTTAGATTATTATTTTGGCATAATAGTAATATTTGTTTGAAAAATGATTAAATATTAAAAGAATATTTTTGTAAATATACTTATAGTTATTTTGAAAAAGAAATAAGAAAACTGTTAAATAATAGAATTTGTCATAATGACATTTATTTGTTCAAAATTTATATTTAGGAATCATTCGACTATTAATTTTGTGTTCAGCAATATCGAGGTAAGTGACTTTTCGAATTATTTAGTATTTTGAAATTATTGTTTATAATTATGTATGCTTTAGTAATTATTCGGATGCCTAAATGTATTGTTTCAAAAATTATTATACATTATTTAAGGCTTCCATTTGAATGAAAATGTTACACTTGTATTTTGTTAAAAATTTGGATCAAGTATCAAAATAGAATTTTGATTTAGAAAATGAGATTATGTGATTTTGAACTGTGAAATAAGTATAGTTTTGAATATCAAAAATATTGAGAAATTATTTTTAGAAACCTCAGTTCGAGTATGTATAGAATCCGTTAGTGTTTACGCTAGTTCCAGAACAATTTAGGACCTACTAAGGCGCACACCTTTAGATACTCATCGGGGGGCGCTCTTCGGGACGCGTGCATAATAAGATACCTTAATAGGAGGCGTATCATTGACATTTCGAACATAAGGGTCGTGTTACAGGGCTGCTGTAACCTTAGTCGCAATGGCTATGGATTAAAAGATACATCGAATATATTAAACATATCAAAATTGTGACACCCGAGAATCCCCTTACTGACCACGGATGACCCTCGGTCGTTACGCACGACCTTCACTGAATAACCACAACATTTAATAATTTAATGCTGTTAAAACTCAATATATTAATTGAGAAACTTAATTAACTTTCAAAAATCTTCTATTTCCAAAATCGCAATCTTTACATTACTCTTTTACAATTCTAGATCATATACATCATAATTTAATATATAATCTTTACCTCTATAAGTTATTCTTTATAATCCGGTAAGCTAACTATATGATTCAACAAACTAGATTATTAAAACAGCAAGCTGGAAAACCATTACAGCAAGCTGAACTACTAAAACAGCAATCTGTTTACCAAAACAGCAAGCTGAAAAACCATTACAGCAAGCTGAACTACTAAAACAACAAACTGTTTTCCCATTTCAGCATCCTGAATTTCTAATTCAACATACCATATACCCAATATAGCATCCTACATTCCAAATTCAGCATCTTTAATTCATTATTTCAGCATACCATGATCTTGACATATGCTAATTTACTTAAAGTATTTTCTTTGTATAAGTTTACATTGATAAAATGTAAAGCATGCAACTTATTTTCATAATGAATATCCTTTATTCATTTTACCGAAATTTATTACAACTTAATTCATTTTCTTTACAACAATATGGGTAATTCTAGCTCACAATTTAACTTCATAAATTTATGCAATAAATTCTTATTTACTTGTTCGTTCAGAACTCGTAACATTTATAAATTGTTTATCATAGCTAAAAGCTTTACTAACTGAACAACGACAAGTTCAAATATCAAGATAATTACATTGAATGTCATTTTAACAACATTGCAATATCCATCTTCCATAATCCAGTGTCTTCAATAATTTCTTCATTTACTTCGCTGAAAATGTTAATTTAAAGCAAGGATGAGCACGACGGCTCAGCAAGTTTAACAGTTATCACATAGCACATATGTCATATTTCATACATGCTTCACAATTTTCATATATCGAATTAAAAAAAATCATGCTTCAAAATTTGTATCAAATCATGCTTTGTATTTGGTACATACTTCACATGTAATCGTAATTCATGCTTTGCACATACTTCACATGTAATCGTATTACAATGATTTCACATAACATAAATAACATAGATATATCTTCATATCCATAGTTTAAATATTACATGGTAGCATAACATTGCACATAGCAACAAATCCTGAAAAACTTGCATGATAAGTTTATCCGGCACACGCTAACATTACATTCTCCGAACAACCTACAATTATAATGTGGTTGACATACTCATATTAGTCACAATTTGACGCATTAAAAGTCTTAATTATGACCTTAGCTTTCAATTGTTTTAACTTTTATGCTAACCATTTTTTGAATCTTAATTAATTCATAACTCCTTCATACCAACTCGGAATTGGCTCCTCTTTGGATAGCGACCCATCTGTAACATGGTCTAACTATCCACATAGGTTTCATAAACCCCAAATTAATCGAACTCAAAAAGTTCCAAAACAGCCCACTCAAAACAGTGAGTGGCAATGCACATTTGTCCCCAACCTGTTTTACGGTTAAATTCATATAAAATAATCTATAAGGAATTTTAATGTCATTCTTTTTGTTATCTCTTCATAACTTTTATATCTACAAATTTTGTTGAGGTTTGAGAACCTAATTCGGTACACACGAGGCTGCACACCTCAAAGAATAGCCAGGTTAAAAACTGGCAGTCAGACCCTAGCTCACTATAAAATTCATAACTTTTTCGTTACATTTCCGTTTTTGATCAACTTTATATCAAATCAAAGCTCATGGGGTCTACTTTAAATCTTATTTAGGTCTTTACTTCGTCCCATGCACCAAACAACACAGATCTAAGTGTTTTCTACAACCTGTTCAGAGATATAACTTTCTGGACAGTCTCACCCAATTAAATTATTTAAAAATGTTCTACACCATAAAACCGTTCAATCTCCTGGGTACTTCTAGTAAACTCTCATATCTACAACTTTATAGTTCACACCAACTTTAAATTCTAAATACATGATTTTCTATAAAAAAAAAAAATCAAACACAAAAATCGTGACAGATTCTGGACAGACCATTTTCGGTCCGACCCAGACTGCTTCAATCAGTCACCACAAACAAACCACAAGGAATTTCCATGATCTAAAAATTTCTGCTTGTAGCTTATTTCCATAGCTTTAATTTGACATATTACCCACTCTCTAACTCTAAAAACTCGATTTTATAAAAATCCTCAAACCAATAATAACAAAGCACAACTTTCTACGAATTTGTGTTCTTTAGCTTTTCTTTCATTTAATTTAATCTGTGAATCATTTAATAGATTCAAGACCAACTATGGTTAGACTATTAAACACAAGCTAATCATGATCTAAAACCATAATTTCGTTAAAAGCTAACATTAACTCAAGAAACCAAAGATTAAACAATATACCTTCAAGGCTTTTCTTTCCCTTTGGCTTAAATCTTCTTCCTCTTCTTCTCTCCTTTCTACCCATGAGTCCCAGCTCTCTCTCTCTCTCTCTCTTCACAATACATTGCTGATTTCATTTGCTCCCAATAAGTGAGCTTAAATCAATTAAAAGATATAGCAAAGATTGAGATAAGTCAAGATAAGATAAGAGATATTTAGTGAGTTTTGATTGGTTAGGAGTAGATTACATAAAGAATTGATTGGCTAAAATAAATCCACTCCAAAAAAAATCAGAGCACAGCTGGCACACTTTTAATTATCTGACCCGCTCATTGACTGTTTTACCCGAAAAATTATATTTTTCAATATTACATTCAATTTCTACTAATTTGGACGTTCCCGTCGTCATGGTAACATCCGTTTCTTCAAATTTACTTCCGAACTTCAAGTTTGACCTTTTACCCTAAAAAGTCAAACAGTCAACTTTGACCAAAAAGTCAACCGAAACACATATCGTGTTTACAATCCATATTCACTAAATTCGATGTTCTCGTCGTCATGGTGAAGTCCATTTCTCAAAATTCTTCTCCAAACTCAAACTTTGACTTTTCACCTTTACAAGTCAAACGGTTGACTTTGACCAAAAAGTCAACCCCGACACCAAAATGTGTTTACCATCTCTTCTAGCTAAATTTGACGTTCCGGACTCAACAGTGCAGTCCGTGTCTCCAAATTCCATTCCGAACTAAAATTCGGGTTGTTGACTTCCTTTAGTCGATCTTTGACTATTTGACCATTTTGCCCTTTCTTAGTCACGGACATTTTGAATATTTCCTCTCCTCTATAACACCAAGTTTATTAATAAACTTGTCAAGGGTAGCTTGGTCATTTTTCAAATTCTCCTAACTTTCCACTTATAGAAACTTTCTAACTTTCCATTTATGGTAAGTTTTACTCTCCCCCCGTTGGTCTATTCCAATTCACGAGGATTCCATACGAACCATCTTGGTTACACATTCTCACTAATTAATAACCACATTAATTAATTTACTCCTCCAATTTAACTCGTTATTTAACAAGTATTAAATCATCATATAGCTCATTTACCATATCAACTTTGATATTAAACAACATAGGTTAATCCATTAATTTAATCAACCCATTAACTGAACCTTCCTTTAATTCCTTTAATTATATCAACATATAATTAAATACCTAAGTCATCATATACTGATTTAATTAATCTCCCAGAAATTTACAATTACTGTCAATAATTTCATTTCTCTATATTAAAATATTCCGGGTTGCTACAAAAATCGTTTATTGAACATATTGAAATCGTTTTCGAATTGCGTTTTATGATTATCGATTTTGGTTTTGAATGTATATATCGACTATTATTATCAAACAAGAAAAGATTATTTTCAACAAGTATGTTTACTATTGTTATTGAACAAAAAGTTATTTCGAAAAAGTGTTTTGCAAATTATATTTGATCCACCTAAATAGTAAAGATTGTCACTTGCTGAGCATTATCACTCACCCTTATATTAATTTTTACAGGATACCTTGTTAAGAGCCTAGCACTGTAGATACTTTTGTGGATGCTGAAGTTCTTTTTTGTTTAAGACGTTTATTAGTATTTTGATAATACTTTTGGTTAAAAGAGTTATGTCTCCAAAGTTATGTTTTCGGTATTTAGTTATTTAACCTTAGTGTAATATTTTCATGTTGAAAGATTGTTGAGCTTTAAGTTAGTTTCATTATTTTGTTTGTGTTTGGTCTGCACTATTGATATTGTTGTCTTGCGAGCTTCGTGCTTGCAGCCTGTGGCATTTCGGGCCTGTAGCAGGTTCGAGGTGTTACAGAGATGATATCAAAGCAGTGACCCCTCACAATGTGTTGGGTTGAAAAACCTACATATTCACTAGGGAGTGATTTTGGGAGTTAAGTGGGTATAGTCTTGACTAAATTTAAGAATTTGGAGTGAGAGATAGAATAAGGTGAAAAAAAAAAAAATATTATTTGTATTATCTAGTTAGTTGTTAATTTGCATTTTGAATGTAAATTTTCATGAATTAGTATTTTGTTTACTATTGAATAAACCTGAATATTTCGAATTTTATTTTGATATATATTTTGATACTAGTTTTATATAGTGTTGTTTAGTGGGGATTGCTTTATTGTGTAGAAAATGCCGCCTAAAAGAAGTAACTCTACTAACAATGATAGTGGCGTTGATGGTATGAATCATCTAGTTAATACCTTAGCCCAATTAGTACAAAATCAACAATCTGGGCAACGTGGTACAGTAGCAGAATTTAAGCGATTGAACATGCCCATCTTTGAAGGGACTACAGACCCAACTATCATTAAGAAGTGGATTCAAAAAATGGAGAAGGCTTTTGACTTGTTACCAAAACTAATAAAGTGACGTTGGCGGTTTACCAACTGCAGGGTGGGACTTATGATTGGTGGCTTACGAAGAAAAGGAAGCACGAGGGAAATCCTGAACGCTACACTTGGACCATGTTCAAAGAGGCATTTACCATCAAGTACTTTTCTAGAACGATTCGGGCATTAGAGGAAAGAGAATTCATTACGCTAGAACAAGGGATTAAGACGGTTGCTGAATATGAAGCCGAGTTTGCGAAGCTCGCTAAGTATGCATTTACCTTAGTACCAGATAAGGTGACAAAAGCTCGTAAATTAGAGGATGGTTTACGTGTCGACATAAGGCATGGCGTTACGTCTTTTGAGCTACCCACATATGATGAGATGCTCCATAAGGCATTGATTATTAAGAAAGGCCTAATAGAGATTGAGAATGTGAAGAATGTCAATCGAAAGAGATAGGAACCTTCTTGGGGAGAGTAGATCCATGAGGGACCAACGAAAAGGATAAATACCCAAATTGGTAGATTTCAAGAAAATCAAGTAAACCAAGAGGACAAGTTAAAATGTGGGAGATGTGGTAGGAACCACCTAAACAAAGAATGCCATTGGAATATGGGTGCTTGCTTTCATAGTGAAGAGTTAGGTCATAAAATCGCGCAATGTCCCACGAACCTTCCACCTAAAAGAGATGCAAGGAAGGAGGAAGAACCATATCAAGTCTAAAGCTAACTCGAGGATGCGTGTTTCAGCTTTCAGGCAACTAGTATTAAGCTATGCAACACTTTTGTTATCTGTGCTTAATAATTAAATAGTAAATTTCTTTGAACATGTAATATTCGTGTTATTTTTTTTATGATTTGGAAATTTAGAGGACCAAATTTTTTTAAGAAGGAGGTAATGTAATACCCACAAAACTTAGTCCCACATCACCCCTTAAACAAAACTCAACTCCTTCCTTAGGCTATAAATAAAATACTACCCTTTTTGTCTTACTTCAGCAACTTAAGGGCCTCCAATTTTGAGTGTGGACCTTGTTGTGTGAGGGATTTTTATAAAAAGACCACTGTAATTATATTTTTGTCATCGAGGACATAGGCAATCTGTGGCACTCGTAATTTTCGGGTATGTTTCTTACTTAATTTTTCTATATTGTCATTTTTATTTTAAATATTGTACTTAGTTTGTTAGTTGATATTTTAGTATTTTTTATTAGTAATTAGTATTTAGGCATTGTTATTATTTTTATAGCTTTAATTATTGTTTTGTATTTAGATTATTAGTTACTAGTTTTGAATTAGTATTATTGGCTTTAAGTATTGTTTTGTATTTAGATTATTAGTTAATAATTTTAGATTAACATTATTGACTTTAATTATTATTGCTATTTAGATTATTATTTTGGCATAATAGTAATAATTGTTTGAAAAATGATTAAATATTGAAAGAATATTTTTGTAAATATACTTATAGTTATTTTGAAAAAGAAATAAGAAAGCTATTAAATAATAGAATTTGTCATAATGACATTTATTTGTTCTAAATTTATACTTAGGAATCGTTTGACTCTTAATTTTGTGTTCAGCAATATCGAGGTAAATGACTTTCTGAACTATTTAGTATTTTGAAATTATTGTTTATAATTATTTATGCTTTAGTAATTATGCGGATGCCTAAATGTATTATTTCAAAAATTGTTATACTTTATTTAAGGCTTCCATTTGAATGAAAATGTTACACTTGTATTTTGTTAAAAATCCAGATAAAGTATCAAAATAGAATTTTGATTTACAAAATGAGATTATATGATTTTGAACTGTGAAATAAGTATAGTTTTGAATATCGAAAATATTGAGAAATTATTTTTACAAACCTCAGTTCGAGTATGTATAGAATTCGTTGGTGTTTACGCTAGTTCCGAAATAATTTAGAATTTACTAAGGCGCACACCTTTAGATACCCTTCGGGGGGCGCTCTTCAGGGTGCGTGCATGATAAAATACCTTAATAGGGGGCGTATCATTGACAATATCGAACATAAGGGCAGTGTTACAGGACTACTGTAACCTTAGTCGCAAGGGCTGTGGAATAAAAGATACATCAAATATATTGAACATATCAAAATTGTTTATTGAACATATTGAAATTATTTTTTAATTGTGTTTTATGATTATTGATTTTAGTTTTGAATGTATATATCGACTATTATTACCGAACAAGAAAAGATTATTTTCAATAAGTATGTTTACTATTGTTATTGAACAAAAAGTTATTTCAAAAAAGTATTTTACAAACTATATTTGATCCACCTAAATAGTAAAGATTGTCACTTGCTGAGCATTACCGCTCACCCTTACATTAATTTTGACAGAATACCTTGTTAAGAGTTTGGCACTGTGGATACTTTTGTGGATGACTGAAGTTTTTTTTTGTTTAAGACGTTTATTAGTATTTTGATAATACTTTTGTTTAATGAAGCTATTCTCCAAAGTTATATTTTCACTAATTAGTTATTTAACCTTAGTGTAATATTTTGATGATGAAAGATTATTGGGCTTTAAGTTAGTTTCATTATTTTGTTTGTGTTTGGTCTACGCTATTAATATTATTGTCTTGCGAGCTTTATGCTTGCAGCCTGTGGCACTTCTGGCCTGGAACGGGTTTGGGGTGTTACAGAGATAGCATCAGAGTAGTGACCCCTTGCAATGTTTTGGGTTGAAAAACCTAAATATTCCTTGGGGAATGATTTAGGGAGCTAATTGTGGGTATAGTCTTGACTAAATTTAAGAATTTGGAGTGAGAGATAGAATAAGGTGAAATTTTTTTATTTTTTGTATTGTCTAGTTAGTTGTTAGTTTGCATTTTGAATGTAAATTTTCATGAATTAGTATTTTGTTTACTATTAAATAAACCTGGATATTTTATATTTCATTTTGATATATGTTTTGATACTAGTTTTATATAGTGTTATTTAGTGGGGATTGCTTTATTGTGTAGAAAATGCCGCCTAGAAGAAGTAACTATACTAACAATGATAGTGGCGTTGATGGTATGGCTCAGCTAGTTAATACCTTAGCCTAATTAGTACAAAATCAACAGTATGGGCAACGTTGTATAGTAGCAGAATTCAAGCAATTGAACCCGCCCATCTTTGAAGGGACTATAGACCATGCTATCGTTGAGAAGTGGATTCAAGAAATGGAGAAGTCTTTTGACTTGTTAGGGAGTACCGAATCTAATAAGGTGACGTTAACGATTTACCAACTACAGGGTGGGGCTTATGATTGGTGGCTTATGGAGAAAAGGAAGCACGAGGAAAATCCCAAACGCTACACTTGGACCATGTTCAAAGAGGGATTTACCAACAAGTACTTTCCTAGAACAATTCGGGCACAAAAGGAGAGGGAATTCATTAGGCTAGAACAAGGGATCAAGACGGTTGCTGAATATGAAGCCGAGTATGCGAAGCTTGCTAAGTATGCACTTACCTTAGTACCAGATGAGGTGACAAAAGCCCGTAAATTAGAGGATGAGTTACGTGTCGATATAAGGCATGGCGTTACGTCTTTTGAGCTACCCACGTATGATGTGGTTCTCCATAAGGCATTGGTTATTGAGAAAGGCCTAATATAGATTGAGAATCGGAAGAATACCAATCGAAAGAGAGAGGAACCTTCTAGGGGAGAGTAGATCCATGGGGGATCGACGAAAAGGATAAATACCCAAATCGGTAGATTTCGGAGAAATCAAGTAAACCAAAAGGACAAGTTAAAATGTGGGAGATGTGGTAAGAACCACCCAAACAAAGAATGTCATTAGAATACGGGTGCAGGCTTTCATTGTGGAGAGAGGTCATAAAATCGCGCAATGTCCCAAGAACCTTCCACCTAAAGGAGATGCAAGGAAGGAGGAAGTAACCATAGCAAGTCTAAGACTAAATGGAGGACGCGTGTTTCAGCTTTCAGGCAACTAATAGTAAGGAATGTAACACTTTTGTTATCTGTGCTTAATAATTAAATAGTAAATTTCTTTAAACATGTAATATTCGTGTTATTTTCTTTTTATTTGGAAATTTGGAACACCAAATTTTTTTAAGGAGGAGGTAGTGTAATACCCACAAAACTTAGTCCCACATCGCCCCTTTAGCAAAACCCAACTTCTTCCTTAGGCTATAAATAGAATACTACCCTTTTTGATTTACTTCACTAATTTAAGGGCCTCCAATTTTGAGTGTGGACCTTGTTGTGTGATGGATTTTTATAAAAAGACCACCGTAGTTATATTTTTTTCATCGAGGATATAGGCAATCTGTGGCACTCGTAATTTTCGGGTATGTTTCTTACTTAATTTTTCTATATTGTCATTTTTATTTTAAATATTGTACTTAGTTTGTTAGTTGATATTTTAGTATTTTTTGTTAGTAATTAGTATTTATGCATTGTTATTATTTTTATAGCTTTAATTATTGTTTTGTATTTAGATTATTAGTTACTAGTTTTGAATTAGTATTATTGGTTTTAAGTATTGTTTTGTATTTAGATTATTAGTTAATAGTTTTAGATTAACATTATTGACTTTAATTATTATTGCTATTTAGATTATTATTTTGGCATAATAGTAATAATTGTTTGAAAAATGATTAAATATTGAAAGAATATTTTTGTAAATATACTTATAGTTATTTTGAAAAAGAAATAAAAAAACTATTAAATAATAGAATTTGTCCTAATGACATTTATTTGTTCTAAATTTATATTTAGAAATCGTTTGACTGTTAATTTTGTGTTCAGCAATATCGAGGTAAGTGACTTTCTGAACTATTTAGTATTTTGAAATTATTGTTTATAATTATTTATGCTTTAGTAATTATTCGGATGCCTAAATGTATTATTTCAAAAATTGTTATACTTTATTTAAGGCTTCCATTTGAATGAAAATGTTACACTTGTATTTTGTTAAAAATCCGGATCAAGTATCAAAATAGAATTTTGATTTACAAAATGAGATTATATGATTTTGAACTGTGAAATAAGTATAGTTTTGAATATTGAAAATATTGAGAAATTATTTTTAGAAACCTCAGTCCGACTATGTATAGAATCCGTTAGTGTTTACGCTAGTTCCGAAACAATTTAGGAC
Organism: Hedera helix; assembly: GCA_947179155.2. NCBI lineage: Eukaryota > Viridiplantae > Streptophyta > Magnoliopsida > Apiales > Araliaceae > Hedera > Hedera helix. The sequence goes on from OX359285.1 coordinate 17,911,123, forward strand.
CTACCAAGACATACACCTTTAAATACCCATCGGGGGGTGCTTTTCGGGGCACGTGCATGATAAGATACCTTAATAGGGGGCGTATCATTGACATTATAGAACATAAGGGCCGTGTTACAGGGTTGTTGTAACCTTAGTCGTAAGACGTCAAATATATTGAACATATCTAAATCGTTTAGTGAACATATTGAAATCGTTTTTGAATTGTGTTTTATGATTATTGATTTTGGTTTTGAATGTATTTATCGACTATTATTATCGATAAGAAAATATTATTTTAAACATGTTTACTATTGTTATTGAATAAAAAGTTATTTCGAAAAAGTGTTTTGTAAACTATATTTGATCCACCTAAATAGTAAAAATTGTCACTTGCTGAGCATTACCGCTCACCCTTACATTAATGTTTACAGGATACATTGTTAAGAACTGAGCACTGTGGATACTTTTGTGGGTGGATGAATTTCTTTTTTGTTTAGATGTTTATTAGTATTTTGTTAAGATTTTTGTTTAATGGAGCTATGTCTCCAAAGTTATGTTTTCGGTATTTAGTTATTGAACCTTAGTGTAATTTTGATAATGAATGACTGTTCGATTTCAAGTTAGTTTCTTTATTGTGGAGTTATTTTGTTTGGGTTGCATTATTAATATTGTTGTCTTGTGAGTTTTGGGCTTGCGACGTGTAGCACTCTGGACATGTAGCGGGTTCGGGGAGTTACAGGGAACTAAATGGAAGGAAATGATATCTATCCATTCTTTGACAAAGATGAAAAAGGTTCGCCTTGTTTGACAAAGATGAAAAAGGTTCGCGAAGTAAAAGTGAATGTGTTTCTTCCTCATCCTGGCCCACAAATGTCTTTCCTACCAAAACATAAATGGAAAGAGGAAGGACAATCGGACATAACTAGTCATCAGTGTCTTAGCTAATAATCTACTTAACCTAATTATAATATTATTATACTCAATATACTTCAAGTCAACTCTAAGATGTACTCCCTTTGTCCTCAAAAGAATGTTCAAAGTACATATTTCACACAAATTAAGAAAAAGTAAAGGAAAGAACCACTTTTACTCACAGTGGACCCATGTAATTATTCTTTTTCTTTTCTAAACTTAGTAAACCCTACTTAAGTATATTTTTTTAGGGAAAACTAGTCTTTATACATATTTTATATTTGATTTGTGTACCTTTAGATATGCTTTTTTATATAAGTGATGGGATCACCTCCCTTCTTGTTGTAACAATGATGAACATATTTTATATATATTTATTTTCTCTAAAAAAAAATAAATTTATTAGTCTAATTTTGATATTAATTTTATTTTAATTGGACTTATTTTAATGAACTGATGCTGAGAATTTTAAAAGCCCAATATTGAAAATAATAATATTCCATGCTTAATTTGATTGTTTAATATGTCCACCAAACTCTAGTTATTCTTACTACTTGGAGTCCCCATTCCTGCTAGAATTTGACCCATTACGTATTATTCTTAAATTGATAATATTAATTTATTGGCATGTTACTCTAGTTTTCAGAACTTGGACTCATTCTGCCTCGATAACAAGAGACTTGCTGTTGAAGCTCAGGATAAGACCATCTCCAACAGTCTCTTCAACCACTTTGGGATACTTAAATAGGTGAGCCACATCAGAAAAATTATCCCCAATATCCTCTCAAACTTTAGTCATAAAATCTGCAACCTCATTATCTCTCTTTAGAATTAGTAAGTTGACCTTGCCTCTTTAAAATATTTATTTTGTTTTATGAGAATCAAAATCATATGAAAAGGCTAAAAATATTTTTTTTTGCTTAATGGGTTTGATGTACAACTCGTTTTAAAATTTAATATCATTCAGTTTTATTTATTTTGTCTTAATTAAATTGAAGAGACTGATGAAACATAAAATATTAAAGTAGCAAATAATGTTCTTCAAATTATCATGTAGGTCAACAAACTCTAATTTGAAGAATTTTTTTGTTACTACTGTTGGAGATGCTCTAAGGGAAGCATCAAAGGAATTAGATTTTTGGGAAAGAAAAGATAAGGAAGAAAAGTCAAAATAGATAAAATAGAAGGAGAGTTAGTAGGAGAAAAAGAAGCTGCAGAGTAAATTATAAAACGAAGCAGCGACACCAGATCAGAACATAGAGAGAGAACCATCGGAAGGGAGCAGCAGCAACAACACGGCAGTGGGGTGGCGGCTTTGAAAAGCAGATCTGCAGTAGCAGATTCAACACGACAACGAAGAAGAAACAGGTTAGCAGTAGCGTGGCATCATCCTAATCTTGGGTTATTACTTAATCTTTGTTGTTGCTTTTGCTATGTATTGCTAAATTAAATTATTAAACATTATTAATTATATATGGCCTGAAATTCATTACAAATTCCTAAATTGGTCTTAATGTTAATAATTCTTATTCATTTGATTGATTCAAATTAAATTGTTTCATCCTTAATGCCAACTATTTTGAACAATTACAATTAATTTAATTTAATATGGGTTGTGATTTAAAATTTTAAATTAAGAACTTAGATTATTTGTTTTTCAGATAGTGGATACATGTAATGCTTGGGTCTTATACATTAAGTCTTGAAAATAAGAATTTACAAAAGAAATATTTTTATGTGCGTAATTGAAAAATCTTGAGAAAACATTGAATTGATTTTCAAATTGCTACTCTTAAATTCAGGAAATTAATAATGAATATTAACACAACATAGTTAATAATAGTGGATTCCGAATCTAAGAACTTTTTTTTCATTGATTAAAAGTTAGTTATTTTTATTATATGTTAATTTGGTTTAGTTTTAATTAAATAAAATTCAATTTTCGTTAACTAGATTAGAATTTGATTTAATTTAGATTCAATTAGTTTTTCTATAATTCTCGTGGGATCGACCTCGTACTTTGCATAAGCTATTTTACAATAGATTCGTGCACTTTCAAATATTTTTACAAAATTTAAGCACAACAAACAACAATATTAATATGTAATTGCTTTCATTCCCCTTCGGTTCCTTCCATGTTTTATCAAGATAATGAGGGGTTACACCACTCACTACTGGTAACTTCTGTCAAGGAATACTCTTGTTTCCTTCCACCTCCCCTCCCTCATACGAACAAAGCCTAATTTCTTAATACCAACACTAACCCTAAGGTATTCTGCACTATACTCAATATTCTTCAAATTCTAGTCAACTCTAAGATGTATGAAGTGGCTTTCATTCCCCTTTGGTTCCTTCGACATTTTATCAAACAATATAATGAGGAGGTACCACTCACTACTTGTAAGTTTTCTCAAGGAGTAGTCTCGTTTCCTTAACCTACCCCTCCCTCGTACAAACAAAGCCCAAGTTCTTGATACCAACACTAATCCTAAGGTTTTCTGCAGATAGAGAATTTTTTATCTGCATAATAAGTTTACAGTATATCCACTAAAATAGCTCCATACCTAGAAGATAAAGTACAAAAGGCTTGCTTTATATTGAGTTCCAAATCCAAAAATGTTGAAATATGAGTCTGTTGCAAATATTGTTCCAACTCTGTCTTAAGTTAGTCATTCAAAGTAATGCACTTTGGACATTAGATGATCAGCATTAGCCCTAAGGGCATGGGCACCATCCCTCAACTGGTTAGCGGTGGGTGAACAATGAAAAAACATCAAAGCTTGTGAAAGGCGAGTTCATCCTCTACAAACCACCCATTAAGAGTTCATTTTGAGTCATGTAATGACAATTCTTAAGTAAAGTTTTCTGTTCACGTGGCTTGTAGAGGCTAAAAACTCCTACATCATAGGCTTTAATGTCTTCTTATTTAATGGTGATCATCTCCATGACTTTGATGTCTAATTTAACACGGTTGAAATAATAACTGCAACCGATTTTACTTTCAGGGCATTTGGATTTGGAACTACTTATAAATAAATCGCTTGTACTTTATTTTGAGCTATCGGACTATTCTAGTGGACATACTCTTGTATCAATGTATGCAAATTAAAAGTAGTATGCCTGCAGAAACCTTTCGGAAGGTGTTGGTATCAAGAACAAAAAGCTACCTCCTTCTCAGAGCATTTTAACTTTGCATTTATCTTTCTGGGAATTGTTATTTTTGGCAGCAACTCCGATAAAAGCCAAATTGTTGTTTCATAGTGTTTTACCATGTGTAACAACACTTATACCTTGCTACGACATTAACTAAAAACAAGCTTTGGCATTTTCGTATCCATTTCTTTTCCTTCCTTTCTAGATGCACCAAGACGTGAGCAGCCATTGTGATATACAAAAACAACTACAATACTACACATTAAATAGGGTAACTAAAATAAAAATAAAAACCCACTTTTTTTTTTTTTTTGAAAATTTTCCCTTCCCTCTTCTCTGTAGTAACTTTAAGTTCTAACATTAAATATTGGAAAAACTCTATAGATAAACATTGTCTATATATGTCTCGAACAGACTTAATAGGCCAAAAAATAAACTTTGAAGGGAAAAAAAAGAACTAAAAACCCAATCCATGCTTTCATTTCATATTAGAACACTAATTTATTAAATGATTTTACCTTTTGTATAATAAGCAGGTTAAATCACCAAAAGGGGGAATGAACCAGACTCACCAAACACTTCATAACATAGAAAATGGCCTTTAGCAAACCAAAAAATTCCTTTTTCCACTAAAGGACCAATTAAAGATATATAAAAAGAATCACCCACTAAATAAACAAATATAACATGAAAATACACAAAATTTGACGAAACAAACATGATGGGAAGCAGAAAATGGAAATACCCACAATCTGAAAAGAAAAAAAAATGTCAATAGAGAGAGGGAAAAAGGAAAGAGGAAAAAAAAGGGGGTTTTACCTGCTAAATTGTGTAGTATTGGAGAAGAAAGAAACCCAAAATCAACCCTTTTAAAGAACCTCACAAAGAAAGAGAACAAATTAATTGATAGATGCTACAACAATGAATCTGGGAGAGCTGAAAATGCAGTCACTACTGGATAGAGATAACTACGATGATTATATATATACTCGAAGCCCTTTTCTCTCTCTTCTTTCTCTCTATACCTTCTTAGGGTATTTTTTGTTTGCATTTGAAGGGAAAATTATTAAATACTCATGGGCACCTACCACATGATATCCGACACCATTTATGTGCTGTCATTTCAATACTTAAAGTGAAATGGTCCACTTTAAGTGCTAAAATGAAAGCACATGAATGGTTTGGGACACCACGTGACAGGTACCCCAAGACCACTAAATAATTATTTGCATTTAAAGAGTAACGTCTCCACTATCTGTATTGTTCACTCTAGAGCTCTGACGCGTGTAAGATGGAGCTGCTAATGCTATGTATATACATCATGGCATTGCGAAAGAGCTTGTAATATGAGGATAGAGTTGAACGACGGTGTTTGTCTGTGACGTTAAAAACGTAACGTATTAAGCTTCGCTCAGATATTCAAAAATAGGCATTTCTTCGTCGTATACTTGCATTAGGAGGGTGTTCGAAAGAACTTATAAGTTGCGCAAACGAACTTGTAACTTATTTAGGTGTTTGAAAATAATTTATTTTTTAATTTATTTTTTGGTATGTAAGTTATTATTGATAAATAGTAAAAATTTCAGCTTACCAAAAATGACTTATAAGTCAATTTAAAATAAGTAGGTTTGACTAAATATACAGATAGTTTTGCACTTATTTTAGTAGTTTTTACATGTTATTTTAAATTATAAGTTATTTTAGTCAAATACCTTCACATTTTATTTTAACTTAATTTCGAACTTATAAATTAAAATAGTACCAAATACTTTTATTTATAAGTCATCACTTAACAGGACTTATAAGTTATTTTAAATTTGAACTTATAAGTCATTTTAAAATAAGTCATCCCCAAACATGATGCACTTTGAGAATTTTATTTGTTTAGCAACCGTTTATTTTAAATTCAAATTATTTAACTTATAAATACAGTACTTAAAGTTCATATATAACGCACTAAAAATAATATGATGCTTTTGAATTTTTAGATACTCCAAAAATTAATAATCGAACAAATTCTATTTAGACTAAAATTGAAATGATAAAAGTATCCACACATAGAAAAGATGATTTTTTTATATATGAAAAAAATGCAAAACCAAATCGATGAAGAACATTGTTATCATCAGTGCACTCTTGGTTTGAAACTTTTGAAATTTAAACGTACTTAAAAATGGTGTTTATTTAGCAGACTATTCTGAACATGATTTTTCTAATTCACAAACAAAACTTTTAAGCTCTAATTATATTGTACCATTTTGATGCAATGATTTTGAAACTTAAAAGCCGTCTAATTTCATTTTCTCAATGTCCCAAACGCACTACATAGTCAACCACTCAAATCCTAACTAGTCACCAACCTAACTAGTTCATAGACTCGTTGCTATCACTTGCCACCTCTGCAAGCAGCATCGCCATCATCACTAGTAACCAATCTAGTTGGCTCATCTCTGAAGAGTTCACTGGCGCTAACAAGATTTTGTATTGAAATTTTGAGACTTTCTGTTATATGGCTGCTAAACGTTATTCTTTGTAGATTTTGCAACGATACCCTTAGCCAAGTTATTATAGCAAATCCTCAATGATAGATATTTTTAACTAATTCCACCAAAATAAAAGAACATTGTCATCATCTTAGTACACTTTTGGTTTGACACTTTTGAAATCTAAATGTACTTCAAAATGGAGTTCATTTATATGCAATTTATTCCAAAAACGATTTTTCTAGTTTTAAACCTGAAATTTACTTGTATCATTGTGATGCAGTGAATGCGAAACTTAAAAGTCGCCTAATTGCATTTTCTCAATGTCCCAAACGTACCAAATAGTTAACCAACCAAATCCTAGTCACCAACCTAGCTAGTTCATCAGACTCATCGCTATCATTTTCCATCTCCACAAGCATCATCATCATTATCACCAGTAACCAGTCTACTTAGCTCATCACTGAAGAGTCCATCGACATCGCTAACAAGATTTGAATTAAAATCCTGGAGCTTCCAATCTAGTTAGCTTATCTCTAAAGAGTCCGTTGGCACTGCTGACAAGATTTTTTTTATTAAAATCTTGGAACTATCAATTTAGTTAGCTCATCTCTAAAGAGTCCATTAGCTCTGCTGTTAAGATTTTGTATTAAAATCCTAGAACTTTTCATTGAATGACTGCTAACCATTATTCTTGGTTGATCTTGCAACGATACCCTTAGCTCTTTAGAGTCAATCCCCGATAATAGATATTTTTTTAACTAATTCCACGTTGATAGAATATAAGAATAAGGATATACACAAATCATTGAAAACCTTATAACTTTGTCAGCAAGGCAACTAATCTTTAAAGCTTTCTCTCTCATATATACATCTTGATTTTATTTTTATCTTGTTTTATTTCTTTTGTATTTTTTCATTTTCATTTTATTTTTTCTATTACCTTTTATATACTTAATATTTTCCCGTTTTATTTTATTTTATTAAAGTGTTATTAAACAATTTTTCAAACAAATCTAAGGAGCAAATTGTACTTTAGTAACTTTTAGAGTGTATTTTTAACAGTGAAAATGTGACGCCCCCAAATTTAAGCCTACATTGAGACACTAAAAATACACGATAACTATTGCAAAACAGTACATAGTAGAAAAATAGAGCTCAATAATACACAACTAAATTTTCACTGTTATTGTTAAACTATTTTACAACATGTGAAGGTTACTACACCTATTACTTGGACATTCACTCCATCCCCCGACTAAACTCATCTACTCTCTCATTTTTTGAAGAACAATGAAACAAATGAAAGAGTGAGCTCAAATAGCCTAGTAAAGAAAATATCATAACTAAGATAATGTTGGTTTGCAAAAATATGGCATACATATAATCAAATTATATAAGCGCAACGGAAGCAAGAAAAATCAGATTTTAAAATTTTTTGTACAAACCAATAACCCGGATCTTTCTTATGCGACTATTATTAATTGAGGAAGGATAAAAGAATTTATACCTTTGTAGAATCAAGCTTCCACGGGTACAAGTTCATCTCCCTTTAATCCTTCACGTTCTTCTTCAAATTCACCGATTAGATTCCACGGATCAATGTTAGCTCCCCAAGTGTGAACCCTCTAGAGGTGATCCACCAAGAGATCTATGAATTAAAGAAGTGGATTTTGATTTTTCCAAACCATGGGTGGCTAGCCCTAATTCTCTCTCTCTCTCTAACTCCTTAGATCTAAAGAATTATGGAGTACTCTCTCTAATCTAATGAAAGAGTGTGTAACCTTGATCTATGATAAGACTCCTCTTATTTATAGATCTAGTCAACCCTCCTAAACTATTTAGGATTAGGGTTTTAATTTAATTCCCAATTTAATTAAGAACTAAATTAATTAATTACAATTCCTAAACCATTTAGGAACTTAATTATTTAATAATGAGAGTACTTCTTATTAATTAATTACTAAACCTTTTAGTAACTTAATTAATTATTATAATTATAATTCCTAAACTATTTAGGAACTTAATTATTTAATAATAATATTACTACTTATTAATTAATTCCTAAACCATTTAGGAACTAAATAATAATACTAGCAATAATAATAATAATAAAAATAATAGTAATAATAATAAGACTCCTCTTATTAATTTATAATTAGTATTTCTAAAATACTAAATTATAAATATTAAGCTATTTAATTTATTCTATCATCATAGTATAAATTAAATATACTTAATTTATTATTACAATTATGTCATCCACTTCTAAAATAAATATTACTCTTTTGCGGTGTGACCCTTTAGGTTCTCCATATTAAACCGATTGTATAATAAATAAATTAGAACAATTCTAATTCATTTATTACGAATTAACTCTTTAATTCAGAATAAATAATTATTCCACAATAAGGGTAAGCCCCCTTAGCGATTAGTCGACTTTCCAGATAATATAGATTTCAACATTTAATCGTAAAAGAACCTTTCAGCAAATAGTTACCGTACAATTCAATCCTTCTACCATATAATGTCCCAATCAAATATAAGACACGGAATTTCTGTCAAGTCTTATTTATTTGATTATATGCATTTCAATTCACAAATACACAACTCTAGTTAATGTAAATTAGAAACTCCTTTCTAATTCCATTCAACCCTGGTCAGGGATTTCTGAGTTGTCACTTATTGAATCGCATAGGACATTCTCTCCCTTTACTGGAAGTGGTAGATCCTTTGTTGATCATTCATCTATCTCCATGTGTACCTTATTATACCCAATCACATCCTTTGATATACCAATAGGTCTTAAGGAATGTGTCAAAGTATAACTTAGTACACACAAGATACTAAGATGATCTCAAGTCTAAGGATCACTTGTACGACTATCACATAAGGAACTCCTATTGACAGACGAGTAAAACTCCATTAGGTGTTCCTTGAGCGAGTCACGTTCAGTGAACTTATTCTCTAATAAGCACCTACATACTTGCTTTAGTGTCTCTACACAAATGATTATGAGATCAATCATCCTCTTCATAAGAGCAAGCATAGTATGTACCAATCTATCCGGATCTACTAATCCCCTTTTTAGTGATCCAACGATTATGAACAATTTTAGTTTTGAGCTATCTTGAATTTAGATCTCATTAGTATGATCCTCATCATGGTTCTAAAAGCATTGCTCGAAAACTATGGGTTTATCCATTTGATTAATTCAAGTAATTAATCATGAATAAAGAAATGCCTTGATACTTTTATTAATAAATGAACAAAATTACAAAGTATATGCTTATCACATCAAATGTGATTGGCTTGAGGGCATACTACTTTCAATCTCCCACTTGCACTAAAGCCAATCGCCCTTTGGTATCCACATACCATTCTTCTCTAAGTGGCGTACAAATTGCTTAGTAAATGCTTTAGTTAATGGATCTGTAATGCTGTTCTAAGAGTCTACCATCTTTATGGTGTCGTCTCATTTTCAATGATTCATCTAATCATATAAAAGTGCCGCAAAACATGTTTGGATTTCAGATGAGACCTAGGTTCCTTGGCGAATTAAACTCCTTCAATGTTAGGAACCATTATAAGTTCTGTAAAGAACTTGTTTAACCAAACAATCACTTTTACAGCTTCACTTATAGTTATTTACTATGTCTTTGTCACTAAATCAGCAACTCTTTGCTGTTTGGAACTTTTTCAACTCACTGCAGCACCGTTCATGGTAATCATATTACCTGAAACGGATATGTTGTTATCTTGGTTAGTCTAAACAAACTTGAGTTTGTTAAACCCTCTAGTTTTATATCAAACCCATCATTAGAAACTCTTTTTTAATATTCATCTCCAAAATTGAATTGATATCTGCTTATTATACATAAGCAATATCAAGTCTAGTACATTTCAACGAATCAATGTACGTCCCTTGGGTTAAGCCGAGCATCCTTTATGATCTATCTCTATAGACCTTTATCCTAAATAGAATGTTAGGACGCTTCTCCCAAGTCCTTAATGGAGAAGTTTTAGACAACCACATCTTTACTGATTGTAGCATCGGTATGTCATTCCTTATTGATATTATATCAACATATAATACTAGGAATGTCACAGTGCTCCCACTAACCTTTGTACATACTTGGTTCATCCTTGTCTTTGATAAAATCAAACTCTTTTTGATTTTCTCATCAAAACGGATGTTCCATCTTCGAGAAACTTGCTTCAATTCATAATTGGATCGTTGCAACTTACATACTTGATTTGCTCCATCTATATGGAGACAAATTCTTTTGGTTGTATCATACATACATCCTTTTGTATAGTAAGCTGTTACTGCAAGTAAAATTCGAATGGATATATGCATTTTCACTAGTGAAAAATTTCATCTTAGTCAACTCATTGACCTTGTTTGAAATCTTTTTACCACTAGTTAGATCTTATAGGTCTCCACCTAGCCATCTGCTTTAGTCTTTCTCCAAAGACCCATTTCGGATTTTATGGTCATCAGCCATTTCTCTTGAGTATCTAATACTCATACCTCATCGTATATATCTGGATCATCATCTGTTATGATGCGTACCTTATCATCATCCACTATGATGAATCCATACCATTTAGGTATCTTCGGTACTAAACCAGATTTACGACTTGGTTGTGGTACAATAGGTTTATCTACTTGTACAGATTCCTTCATTTTATCTGTAGTGTTTTGTGGTTCTTGAACTTCTTCAAGATCTATTTTACTCCCACTAACCCTTTAAGGAAAAACTTCTTTTTCTTATAAGGCAGCGTGTTTCAAACAAACACCTTTTAGTTAGTCGGATTATAGAAGTGATACCCTAAACTTTCTTTAGGATATCCCATAAGTTTACACTTATCAGATCATGTCCCTAGCTTATCTTTGTCAAACCTTTTGACATAAGCTGAACAATTCAAATCTTAACATGCTTAAGATTTGGTTTCCTCCCTATCCATGACTCATATGAAGTCTTAGGGACGGAATTTGAACGTATCTTATTTAGTAGATATGCGATCGTTTTTAGAGCATAACCCTAGAAGGATACTGGAAGATCGGTAATACTCATTATGGATCATCACCATGTCTATTGTGAGAATACCATTTCGCTTGAGATGATCTAGAAACTTACTGCTTTAAGTATTCCCTTCTCGATCTAATCGAAGAACTTTAATACTTTTGGCATTTAGTTTCTATACTTCACTTTTGAATTCTTTGAACGTTTCAAACGATTTGGATTTATATTTCATTAAATACATATATCAAAATCTAGAATCATTAGTGAAAGTAATAAATGAATACCCTCATCTTGCATTTGTTGTCATAGGTCCCACACACCACTGTGTGTACCATCTCTAACAACTCCGTAACTCGCTCTCCATGTCCACTAAATGGATATTTAGTCATATTATCCATGATACAAGATTCACAAGTTGTATTTGATTCATAATCAAAAGCTCTAAAAGCTTATCTTTATACAACTTGTTTTAGTCTTGTTTCATTAGCATGACCGAGTTAACAGTATTGTATGAAGGTATGATTCATATCATCTATTTGCTTTTAGTTTGTTCAAATTGAAATATTTTTCATGTAAGTCAAGTATACAAAGTCCATTAAGTAATCAACCAGTTCTAAATAAAACATTATCATTATAAACAGAACAACGATTGTTCATTATTATAATGTCAAAAACCCTTCCTTGTCATCACATGGAACTAAAATAATGTTTCTAAGAACTGGAACCTAGTAACAACTTACTAACTTAATAGGCTTGCCCGTAGGTAGTGCTAAATTATAAGTTCACATGGCTAATGCAGCAACCTTTACTTCATTCCCCAGCACATGATTACTTATCATTTATTTAGCTTTCTACTTCTGCTTAGTCTCTGCAACGACTTGCATATGTGAGACCACCATTTGGTATCTAGTACCTAAGTAGAACTTGACTTATAGAAAGTTCTATTTCATTATGAACAAATCTATATCTGTAGTTGAAGCTTCACTAAACTTCTTCTACTTAACTACTACAACTCTCTTGTAGTTGTTCTTCCAGTGTCCCAGCTTATCGCAATGAAAGCAAACTCCTTTGCCCTCGGGATCACTTTTATTTATGTCCTTTGTTTAGCCTTTCTTTTGCCTTCTACTCTTTCTGACTCCTCAGAAATACCTTTGGCCATCTTCCTCCGCTTAGAAGATTCATCTACAAGTACAACTTGGTTTTTCTAGGAAGGAAAGTGACTCTCAACAGTCTTCAACATATTTAAGCAAATCAGTTAAACTGACATTTAGCTTGTTTGAAGTTCACAACATATTGTGAATTAGAGTCAGTGAGTGACTGCAAGATCGAATCTTGACTCAACTCTCCATCTTTGACAAAACATGTTTGTCCTAATTGATCAATCCAATTGATCATCTTTAGGACATGCGTCTTTTACTGTAGTGCCATTGATTAGTATAGATCGGAAGAACTCCTTAGATATCTTATATCTAGTTGACCTATTTTGCTCACCATACAACTATTGAATGTGCAGCAATATAGTAGGTGCATCCATTTTCTCGTGTTGACGCTGTAACTCGATACTTATGGATGCAAGCATGATGCATTGAGCCACCTTTGCATCATCTTGCCATTTAAAATAGCAATCTCTTGCTCAGAGGCTTAGTCTACAACGTTTGTAGGAATAGACAAATTAAGGACATTTGCTAGCTTTTTAGCATTGAGAATTTTTCTCAAATTTGTTTAATCAATCCGAAAAATTCGGTTCGATTAATTGTTAGCATCCAATATGCTATGCAGTGTTAGTGAATTAAACATAGCAATATTCTTTAAGTGAATTAATAACAACATTAACATGCATTCATTTTATTAATTACCAAAATAAATTAGGTCTTTATTTAAAATGGTGTCTCCCACTATTTTCATCAAACTATATTACCCTCCTTATATAGTTCGGCAAATCTAGTTAAAGATTTGCTAGTGAGAATAAGTATCCTATTTCAAATGTATATAGTCTTGTGTGACACAACAAACGATATATAAATAAATAGGTAGACAACTCTTGTCAATTACATTAATATGTAACTCCTTTTATTTTGCCTCTTAGATTATTATGATCATGTGTGACACATCCAAATCAAAATTATCCAAGTTAAGTCCAACCTAGCATTTTCTTATATTATAAGAGAAAAAGACCGTCCTTGTGTGACACAACAAAACAGTAATGTTCAATTCTTTTTATAAACATCAAATGTGATAAAACAACATCTCAAAAAATTAATATAAGCCTTGTGTGACACAACAAACTTATAATGATTATTTGATACTCTATCGTTTTACCATGCTAGAAGGCGACGTTCGATATTTTTAATAAATATCTTTGAACGTTACAACTTAATATTATGAGTAGTAGAATAAATAAATTAGAACAATTCTAATTTTATTTAATTGAATTAAACTCCTTTAATTCATGAATTAAACATTTTAATTCATTTTATAAATAATATTTATTCTACATCATGAGGGGTTTATTAATATTAATTGTCTCATCTTGTTTAGCGCACATGCACACATATATATATAAAATAGGCGTCATATTAATTAACATGCGAAGCATGTTTGATAATATATAATATATATAAATAAGCATACACATATAGAATACTATATTCTACTTGGATTGATTATGGACTTTTATTCTAGTTTGGTTTATTCGAGTCACCAAATAAACCAATTGGTCAAACCTAGGGTGCAAGAATAAATAAAATTAAATGTAACTATTACATTTAAATTCGGGCTCCATTATAAACGGGTCTTCATGCGCTCCTTGCTTCTTTGCTCCAATTCTTCAAAATAATTCTAACTAATCCTATTACAAATTATTTACAATAAATAGAAACATTGATCAACAATCAAGGGGAAGTACATAGGAGGGAGATAGAATTATACATAAGAAAAATTAGAAAGACGAGGTACGCAGACCCCATTTATTAAAACCTATTCATTCATGCATTTAATTAAAATTAAATCCAATCACATTAGTCAATAGTCCATAATCAATCCCATTTATTATCATATATATCAACATATATATTAATAAATAATATTCATCTCATGAATTAAATCAAACATTCCATATATGTATTGGTATTATTTAATGGGCAATTAAAGTTGTATGAAATCCAATTTCATGTTTAAAATAAACCTTTTATTTTAATTATAAAATTATTTAAAAATAAACTATTTATTTTTATTATTTTAAAATTACTCAAAATAAACTCTTTTATTTTGAAAATTTAAAATTTGTATAAAATTATTTTTACCGAAAACTGTAGGCGACTGTGATAATATATGTATAAACCGTGGGCTTCTTTATTGCTTTTCCAATTTCCAAAAAACCCACACTGCAGCCACGTCATTAGTTTCGCCAGAATTCATGAATTATTCAAACTAATCTGCTAACTAATAATATATATTATTAACCAAGCTAATCCATGAATCCTTTTTGAAATAGACTTTACCGAAATATTGAATGCAAAGTCATGTTTACATTTCTAAAAACCGTGACTCTCATTATGGGACAACATATATCTATACCACAAGCATGCCGTTGACTTGATTCAAGGAATGCATGGATTTGGTTTATAATATATATTATATTAACCAAGCATGAAACCATTCCAACATTTATATATTCGGTAATACACCAAAACCATTGATCAAAACCAAAGCATTGCCTTTTACCGAAACAGTGAGTTGCCACCGAAGATTTTCGGGAATCCAATTTCGGTATTTAAAAAAAAAATTAAATTTATACAACATATTATGCCCAATAAATTATTCTAAACATATACCCATACGTATATGAAATTAAAACAATTAATAATCCGCATAAGTTTGGCTCTTGATGTCACTATTGGTTTGCAAAAATATGGCATACATATAATCAAATTATATAAGCGCAACGGAAGCAAGAAAAATCATATTTTAAAATTTTTTGTACAAACCAATAACCCGGATCTTTCTTATGCGACTATTATTAATTGAGGAAGGATAAAAGAATTTATACCTTTGTAGAATCAAGCTTCCACGGGTACAAGTTCATCTCCCTTTAATCCTCACGTTCTTCTTCAAATTCACCGATTAGATTCAACGGATCAATGTTAGCTCCCCAAGTGTGAACCCTCTAGAGGTGATCCACCAATAGATCTATGAATTAAAGAAGTGGATTTTGGTTTTTCCAAACCATGGGTGGCTAGCCCTAATTCTCCCTCTCTCTCTAACTCCTTAAATCTAGAGAATTATGGAGTACTCTCTCTAATCTAATGAAAGAGTGTGTAACCTTGATCTATGATAAGACTCCTCTTATTTATAGATCTAGTCAACCCTCCTAAACTATTTAGGATTAGGGTTTTAATTTAATTCCCAATTTAATTAAGAACTAAATTAATTAATTACAATTCCTAAACCATTTAGGAACTTAATTATTTAATAATGAGAGTACTTCTTATTAATTAATTACTAAACCATTTAGTAACTTAATTAATTATTATAATTATAATTCCTAAACTATTTAGGAACTTAATTATTTAATAATAATATTACTACTTATTAATTAATTCCTAAACCATTTAGGAACTAAATAATAATACTAGCAGTAATAATAATAATAAAAATAATAGTAATAATAATAATAATAATAATAAGACTCATCTTATTAATTTATAATTAGCATTTCTAAAATACTAAATTATAAATATTAAGCTATTTAATTTATTCTATCATCATAGTATAAATTAAATATACTTAATTTATTATTACAATTATGCCATCCACTTCTAAAATAAATATTACTCTTTTGCGGTGTGACCCTTTAGGTTCTCCATATTAAACCGGTTGTATAATAAATAAATTAGAACAATTCTAATTCATTTATTACGAATTAACTCTTTAATTCAGAATAAATAATTATTCCACAATAAGGGTAAGCCCCCTTAGCGATTAGTCGACTTTCCAGATAATATAGATTTCAACATTTAATCGTCGTAAAAGAACCTTTCAGCAAATAGTTACCGTACAATTCAATCCTTCTACCATATAATGTCCCAATCAAATATAAGACACGGAATTTCTGTCAAGTCTTATTTATTTGATTATATGCATTTCAATTCACAAATACACAACTCTAGTTAATGTAAATTAGAAACTCCTTTCTAATTCCATTCAACCCTGGTCAGGGATTTCTGAGTTGTCACTTATTGAATCGCATAGGACATTCTCTCCCTTTACTGGAAGTGGTAGATCCTTTGTTGATCATTCATCTATCTCCATGTGTACCTTATTATACTCAATCACATCCTTTGATATACCAATAGTTCTTAAGGAATGTGTCAAAGTATAACTTAGTACACACAAGATATTAAGATGATCTCAAGTCTAAGGATCACTTGTACGACTATCACATAAGGAACTCCTATTGACAGACGAGTAAAACTCCATTAGGTGTTCCTTGAGCGAGTCACGTTCAGTGAACTTATTCTCTAAGAAGCACCTACATACTTGCTTTAGTGTCTCTACACAAATGATTATGAGATCAATCATCCTCTTCATAAGAGCAAGCATAGTATGTACCAATCTATCCGGATCTACTAATCCCCTTTTTAGTGATCCAACGATTAGGAACAATTTTAGTTTTGAGCTATCTTGAATTTAGATCTCATTAGCATGATCCTCATCATGGTTCTAAAAGCATTGCTCGAAAACTATGGGTTTATCCATTTGATTAATTCAAGTAATTAATCATGAATAAAGAAATGCCTTGATACTTTTATTAATAAATGAACAAGATTAAAAAGTATATGCTTATCACATCAAATGTGATTGGCTTGAGGGCATACTACTTTCAGATAACAATGAGTAATTATCATTAACATTTAACAGTTGAGTTCTTGATAGAATATAATGAACAACAAGTTTTAGATCAATAATAGCAGCGGCATGAGCAATTCATTAGAAAAATCATGTAGACTATGATGTCTACTACAACAGATCTTCTGTGCCTAAGGCCAAAAAGAACATTCACCATGTGCCTTAAAAGACATACCACCATTATATCGTCTTTATCTTATCATCTGTACCCCAGGCCATTGATATTCACAACAACTTGATTCTTGATGATTAGAATAACAACAAAGAAATAAATGATTAATAGAATAACAGGATCCTTTGTCTAGAGTCAAATAATGTCCAAATTGTCAACATGATGTGGACTCAAATTCAATAATGATATTTAAGATTCATAATTCAAAATAACGGTTGAAGTGTTGAAGTTTAATAGAAAGATTCAGGTAAATAGGAAGGTTCAAATAAAATGATATTAGATGAAGCGCAAACTATTAAGGAACATATAATCATTTCAAAAATTTTACCGAACAATACTTACCATAGTAAGTTTAAGAGTATGAAAGAAAAAGATATCCCTTACATTAACACGTGACTGAATATTGATTTAAATGAAGTTGATCAACTTATATATTTATAATTTAATTAGTAACTACCACATATAATTTCATGGTGTATACCAATTCGTATGAAATCATCAAAAGTGATTTGATAGTAAAAATTGTGTAGTGTACAGAATGAAGTATAATAAACTTCAAAATAGTTTTTGAAAATATTATTTCAAAAGAATCTTCATGAAAAAGTTTTTCAAAATGAATCTTCTAAAGGAAGATTTATAAACACCGTGTGATATGTGTGGTTACTTGACCAACTATTATGAAAATACTTAGTTGAATAATACTTGTGATCTTACTAATCTTCACAAATACTCACGATAGCTTAAGCACACACATAGAAAAGTTATACAAAGTAATATTTTAGAGAGTGAAAGAAATAATAAACAAGGAAGTTATGAAAATTTCTTAAGTTAAGTCCTCTATTTATAGCCCAAAAATCTTATCATAAACTAACATTTCCTAAATTAATCTGAACCGTTCATTTCAAGATAATGTTTAATCTGTACCACATATTTCATCTTTTAAGATTTTTTTAATCTAAATCATTCATTTAAATTTCTTTTAATCTATACCGTTCATTTCATATCTTAATAAAACAACTAACTTTATATATAAAACAACGAACTTTGTATAAATCAATTAACTTTATATATAAAATAATTAACTTTATATAAATCAATTAACTTTATATAAATCAATTAACTTTATATATAAAATAATTAACTTTATATAAAGTATATAAAATAAATAACTCTATAAATTTAATTATTCAACAATAATTAACCAATTATTCATAATTATTTATTATTATAATCAATTGTTGTAAATGGAGTGTAGTTGGCTTTCTGAGTTAGATACTCACAATACAAGCAAAAATATCAAATAATAATGGAATACAACAGTTAAATTAACATCATAATAGTAATAACAATAATGTAGAAAATAAATAAAAGAAAAAGCACGTTACTGTGTAATGACAATTATTGATTCAGTAATGTGAATTACTGTGCATATGCTACTGTGATAATTATCAGTTTAATAATATGAATTATTGTGCATGTGACAATTATTAGTTCAATGATATGAAACACTGTGCAATACCGTGTTCTACTATTCCTTTATCATCGGGTATTTTAACAGTTAAAAGTGATAGTACTGTTGACCATTTTTATTTAAAATGGTTACTTTTGTCATTTTTTATATCCGATAATATTTCGTTGTGGGATCCACTGCTGACTGGTTTTTATACCTATTTACTTAATACATTTGAACTTGATTATTGTAAATTCTTTAGCATTTTATTGAGTTTTATATGTTTTTATATTATTATTGTAAAATATGGTGTAATATTAGTTTTATATGTGTTATTTGTATTTTAGGTAATTTATATTATTTATATATATTATAATTACTTTAATTTAATTTTTGTAGGAAAATATAACTAGAAGGGCATTTTGGTAAATCTGCACAGAGGCCACCGCCGCAGCGGTGCCCTACTACCGGCGCGGTGGTAGTGTAAAGTTGAATCAAACAGCAGGTTTCACCGCCGCGGTGCTCCCCTGCTACCACCGCGACGCCCAAAGTTTCTGCCAGGATTTTATGAAGGACCGCCGCGGCGCTCCCCTGCTACTGCCGCGACAGTGGTACTATTCAGGGTCGGCAGATTCAGCATTTTAAGTCCATTCTCAGCCCTAATTTTCATATCTTTCATTCCTTTTTCATATTGGGGCGAGAGAGGGGCGATTCTTGGGAGAAAGAAAAGGAGGAAGGGTGGTTTTCCTTCATGGGAAACTATCCAACCTTTAATTCTTGAACCCTAATCTCCCATTTTTGGCATAAGAATGATAAAGAAGATGAAGAGCAAGCTTGAAGCCATTAATGGAAGCTATGGATGCTTGGGTCTAGGAGGTTTATGCTTGGATAACAACAAGTTGTATCTCTTAACTCTTAGTTATCTTTGTATTTCATTGTATTGGATTTCTTATGGATTATGTAATGAATATTAGCTATTCTTCTTACGTTGGAATCTAGTATGCTTTTGAATATAATGTGATGTTGGAATTAATTTTCTCTCTCTTAATTGGCATCATGGATTGGATTAACATGTTTAGCTGTTCATGTATTGATTGCTTGGCTTAATAATTAGTTTGGTTGCTTATATGAAATTGACAAATGGATTGTAGTGTGTAAACCCAAATGTGGTAACATGTGAGTGTGCTATTCTACATGTGAGAGTGCATAATTTGCATATAGGATAAGAATATACCTGTATGCCATGTGCAACCAATTAAGAACCTGAGCTTCATAACCCTTATTTATTGTAATTCTCATAGAAATATAGTGGATTATTTAGACTTGGGAATGCTTGTATTGCTATCGACAGAGGCGTATAAGTATTGTAGTGTTCTTGGTTGACCATTCGTTGGTTAATGCCATATGAGTGGGTTATCATGTTTTGTGATGATTGTTAATTGTTTGGCTTTGTAATCACTTTGGTAAACTTATATGAAATTAGAAGATGGATTATAAGTTTTGACCTGGATATGTTAACATGTGTATGTTATTTGATCTTAAGATTAAACTCATATTTGCGTGTAGGATAGACATATACCTACATGCCGCGTGTAGCCAATATGAGAATGTGTGCTTAAAACCCTACTTGTGTTAGTTCTCATAGAGATATAGTGAACTATCTTGCTTGGGTTGTTCTTGTCTAAATTCCATCGAATGAGATAGGTTTGGATGAGATATGATTATTTGGCTATCAAAAGATGCATATAAGTACTTTTGTATTCTCGGTTAGCCGTTTATCGTGACCGTATGATTGATAAAGAGTTAGGAGATGAAAATGACATGTTATAGGAAATTGCATTATTAGATTCACCTATCTTAATTGCTTTCTAGTTTAATTGATTAATTTGCATTATGTCCATTTACATTTTCCTTCCTTCATTAAATTAAATGTTTGAACTAAGATTGGCACGATGGTTAAAATATTTGGGAAATTGTTAGAACTAATTTCTCGTGGGATCGACTTTTCTTATCACTTTATTACTTGTTGACCGTGTATGCTTGCACGCTATTCATTCAAATGAATTCGAGATCGGAATTTAACTAATAAATAAAAGAGTTCCGATTTCGACCAACATCCACCAATGTTTGGTTATTTTGGCGACGTCATACGAATGGAATATTACCCGACAGAATGAGTATTCCCCAACAAGATACAATTTGTACAAAACATTTTTTTAACTTTAACTTTTGTCAATTTATCTACTTGCCGTTTCAGAAGAAAATATATAAAGAAAAATTAAATTTGTATTTCATAAAAGATGGGGTCTTATAGGAAACACTACAAGAAAATCAGCTAGTTCCGACGGAATTATTCTCGACGGAATGAATTTCATCGGAATAACCTTTATTTCGACGTAATATTATATTGGATTTAATTCTCTCGAAAATAAAGTAAGTTTGACGGAATTCCGTCGGCGTTGTAATCCTTCCATTGGCGCCAAAGTTCCTGTTAGGACCAAATATAATTTCGACGGAATATTATGAATCCTCGACTGAATATCCGTCGATAATAAGTTAATGCCGATGGAAGTATTTGCGACGAAAATTCCATCGAAAATAAGTTATAAAAACCTATCTCAACGTCTTCTCCCTCAACCGCCGCCTCTAATGTTGTATTTCTCTTTCTCTCTCATCGCCCTCACTCCCCCTCCGTTATCGCTCTCTCATCTCTCTCACTCTCTCTCCGACCTCACATCACCTCCGATCACCGTTCGTTGTCGTCCGTTGTAACCTCAATCACCGTCTGTTGCCACCTCCGATCACTGTTTATAGCAATCTCCGTCTGATGCCACCTCCGATCGTACCTCCGATCGTAAGGTACATATATATTGTGATATATATTGTGATATATCTATATATCGTCGGTGAAATTGTTGAAATTTGAACAAAATTTGAACTTTACTGATGAAATTAGAACTTAATTTATGTTCTGAAATTGTTTTGGAATTGGGATTAAATGTGTTATGCAAATTGTTCTAAAAATTCAGATTAATTGTTGTGCACATTAGGATTAATATTAGTGTATTGGAAATTCACAGTCTGTGGATTTATTTTTTGCAATTGTACCTTGTGTTAGTGTATAGCATCTGATAATTGTTTCAATTTGGTTTTCTTTATGCTTATTTTGTGCATTTGTTACATTAGCTATTTCCAACGGAATTCCCGACGAAATTTCTGTCAAAATTCTTCAATTGCAATATTTGTGGGCCCTACATATATTTATGTGTTTTATTAATTTTTCAATATTAAAATAAACTAAGTAGTATTTACTTAGTTTTCTACTAATAACATAAAATGAAATGAACTAACATAAAAAATAGATAAGAAATAAATTACATTAAATAATATAGTATAATATACTATAATACAAATTATCTATTTATTAATATAATAAAATAAAATTAAAATAAATAATATTAATTAAATATAATTACATAAAATTAAATTAAATTAAAAATAATGAAATGAAATTAATTTACATTAAATATATTTTAAATAAATAAAATAAAATAAAATAAAATTAATGTAATTAAATTAAATTAAATTAAAATAAATTTAATTAAGTAAGATAAAATAAATTTAACTTAATATAATTAAATTAAATTAAGTTAAATTAAATATAATTAAAATAAATTAAATTAAATTAAGTAAAATAAAATATAATATAATTAAATTAATTAAGTTAAATTAAATATAATTAAAATAAGGTAAATTAAGTAAAATAAAATAAAGTTAAATTAATTTAATATAATTTAATAGAATTAAATTAAAAAAAATTAAGTTAAGTTAAATATAATTAAAATAAAATAAATTAAATTAAATTAAGTAAAATAAAATATAATTAATTTAATTTAATATAATATAATTAAATAAAATAAAATTAAGTTAAATTAAATTAAATATAATATAATTAAAAATAAAATAAATTATGTAAAATAAAATCAAATTTAATTTAATTAATTTAAATTCATCAAATTACTCTTTAATTATTTTTTTGCACTCCTAACTTGCAATAATTTCCGTATAACGTTACTCATTTAACATTCACTTGTAACGAGTGAATATCGAATAGTCCCAATTTAATCAAATCACTTGTACATGTAGTTTGGTTAGGATTTTAGAAATTCAATTGCGTTGTCCGTAGAAATTCGTCTAATAAATTTAATTATCTCTCTTAATTCAATTAATTATAATCACTTGTGCATGTACTTTGGTTAGGAGCTTAGAACCCCTTTTAACATTCACTCACTAGGAGTGAATGCCTATTAGTCCCCCGTTTGGGACTGTTGCTAGATGTTATGTCTCTCACTTAATTCTGTGCCAACAATTTGAGTATGTTTTATTTGGTTTGGTAACTTTTCGCTGATATCTTTACATGTTCTTAGTGTGCATACTTAGGTTACGTTGATGTGGTATATTTTGTGTACTTAAAGACCATGGGGAGGTGCTGTCAAAATTTCCTTGAAATAGAAAAAATGTGCTCAAGGTGTTGGCATAAGTGATGAGACGCATCTAGGAACGAGATAGAAGCCTGACCTGTATACTTAGAAGTTGAAGATATGCATGAATCATGCATACACCACATACGCTAATCACCCTGGTTCATTTTATACATCATATTGTTCAGTTAAATATGTCAGAAGACCGGAGCTGGATGTACCGTAGAATATTGGTTGATGGTAGAGGATTACTGCCTGAGTACCGTGATGGGGTGTCCAAAATTTTGAATTTTGCCAATGAACATGCTGATAATTCGAACGAAAAGATGAGATGCCCGTGTTTGAAATGTAAAAACCTGATATGGAAGAAAGCCGACAACATTAAGTATGACTTATTTTTGCGTGGGTTTGTAGATGGGTATTCTGTATGGATTCGTCATGGAGAGTCAGCTGAGTTCAGTGAAATGAGTGACAGTGTAGTCCAACCAATTCACGGGGATCGATACGATAATAGTTATGATGCCGTGGAGATGTTGGTTGATGTTTATGGCCCTAACAATATTGATTGGGGTGTAAATGAGCAATCGTCAATCACTAGTCAACAAGAGACAAAGGACACAGCAGCAGTCTTTTACAATATGCTATCTAAATCTGTTGTCCCATTGTACGATGGAAATGATAAGCACACCAAGCTATCTGCAGTGATGAAGCTCTTACACTTCAAGAATGAGCATGACTGCAGTGAGAGAGGTTTCAATGAGTTGCTTAAGCTTATCAGTGAGTTCTTACCAAAGGGTCACACTCTTCCCTCAAACTATTATAAAGTGAAAAAGATGATAAAGGGGTTGAATTTGGGATATACAAAGATAGATGCTTGTGAGCAGGATTGCATGTTATACTATGGGGCTGACATAGATAAACTACAGTGTGACATTTGCAACTTGCCTCGTTACAAGACAACTAAACGTGGGGGGAAAACTAAGTGTATGCCTAAAAAAATCTTAAGGTACTTTCCTCTTGCGTCGAGATTTCAGCGTCTATTCATATCAACCCACACTGCTGCGCATATGACTTGACATAAAACAAGGGACGTCGTGCTTGGTCAGTTGTCTCACCCCGCAGATGAAGATGAGTAGAAGAAGTTTGATGAAATTTTTTCTCAATTTGCTGAGGAAAGTAGGAATGACAGGCTTGGCATGGCTACAGATGTGTTTTGTCCATTTAATAATTTTAGTCAGCCCTACTCTGTGTGGCCAGTGATCATGGTAGCTTACAATCTTCCACCGTCAATGTGCATGAGGGATCCGTATTTGTTCTTGAGTTTACTCATACCGGGGAATAAGAGTCCTACAAATGACATAAACGTGTATCTCAGGCCGTTACTTGATGAACTTAAGATGCTGTGGGAGAAGGGGGTGCAGACTTATAACAAATCGATAATGCAAAATTTTCTGATGAAGGCAGCCTTGTTGTGGACTATCACTGATTTTTCGGCACTTGGGATGATCAGTAGGTGGTCGACTCATGGGAAGTTGTCATGTCCAGTTTGTATGGGGGATGTGCAAGGCACACATCTAAAATATGGGCGAAAAATTAGTTTCTTTGGTACTGCTCGTAGATTCTTGCCTGTTGATCATACTTACAGAAAGATGTCTACACAGTTTAATAGAAAAACAGAGAAAAATGGGGTTGTCGGTCGATTGTCAGGCAGTGAGGTCTTCGATTGGCTAAACGATCTAAAATTTTCACCGCCATGGAAGGAGCACAGTAAATATAGAGCACTAGGTTACGACAAGGCTCATAACTGGACACATTCACCCATGTTCTTCGAGTTGCCGTATTGGAAGATGCTTTTAGTCCGTCACGGTATAGATGTGATGCATACAGAAAAGAATGTATTTGAGAACTTGTTTTACACCGTGCTAGATGTATAAAACAAAAGACAACGACAATGCATAGAAAGATTTGGAGGCACTTAACATATGGCCAGATTTGTGGCTCTGACCTAACAACTCAAAACCTAAAGCTCTATTTTGTCTAACCAAGCAACAAGTTGAAGACATCCGCAAATGGATAAGTGCGTTGAAGCTCCCAGATAGATATGCTTCTAATATATGTCGTTGTAGTAAGGTTGAACAGTTGAAAATTATTGGGTTCAAAAGTCATGATTGTCTTGTATTCATGCAGAAGTTTATGCCAATTGCATTTCGCGAGATGTTACCTAGAAAAATTGTAGATGCCTTAACCGAACTTTCAAATTTCTTTCAAGATTTATGTTCAACGGTTATAAGGTATACTAATGTGGAGCAGATGGAGAAAACTATAGTGCTGACAATGTACAAGTTAGAAATGATATTTCCTCCGGGGTCTATGGAGCATTTGCCTATTCATCTGTCATATGAACTTAAGCATGGAGGACCTGTGCAATATCGATGGATGTATCCTTTTTAGAGGTATTATTATCTACATATCTTTTTTGATTATATTCATCACTCATATTCATAATGTTTGTGAACTTAATTATTGTATTTTTGATACATGCGTCGTTTAAAGCATAAAGTAAAAAATAAAGCTCGTGTAGATGGCTCTATTGCTGAATGGTACACGGAGGAAGAGCTTGTCAACTTCAGCTCATTGTATTTTGAGGATGTTATCACAACGAAACACAATCGTTTAAGTCAAAATGAGGTCGTCGGAGTCCAATTATGTGTTGATGAGTTAGCTGTATTTTTCTATCCGACTAAACCATTTGGCCATGAGATGATGACGAACTTAAGCGAAAAAGATTTGAAAATTGTATCTATATATGTGATTCTAAATATGCCCGAAGTATCGTCATACATAACGTATGTACCTCGTATTTTTAAAATTTTAATATTTAAAAGCCTAGCCTACAATTAAATCACGTTATCAATGTTTCGGTTCATTCGAAGGCGAAGCGTATGCTTTAAATCCAGCCTTAAATGTAGCACAGTGGGAATCATTCACGACTGCAAATTTTTAACAGTGGTTTAAGAGAAAGGTTGAAGAAGATAACAATTATGAGCATTTTAAAGATGTTATCGAAGGACCTTACAAATTGATTAGTTCATTTCCCGGTTACATCGTCAATGGGTATAGATTTAAGGTCGATGAGATAAATGAACCGACATCAGTAAATTCTAGCGTTTACCTATATTCAGAGTCCAATTATTAGGGACGTTTAGAGAAAGTAATTATGCTCAATTATCCCAGGGGTAAAAAAGTAGTTACATTTAAATGTCGCTAGTTTGATACTGAGAAGGGTGTTAAAGTTGATCGTAACAGAATCGTCACAGTAAATATAAAGTCAAAGTTACAGTCTGCTGACGTATTTATGTTAGCCAGTTAAGCGACTCAAGTGTATTACGCATCTAATGTCGTAAATTGTAAAAACCCCTAGTATACAGTTGTCACAACAAAGACTCGTCCATTTGATGATACTAATATGTCTGGGACAGATGAGCCATTGCAAGATGATGTTAGTAAATCTAGCCAGGTAATCCTACATAACGACGATGTGTTAGTAGATATCATTGACGTACCCAATAATGAGGAAGTCGAGGAAGACATGGTTGGCGATGAATATGTCTTTATACAAGATAATAATGCTAACGAAACTGATAATGAAGAAGTCGTGTCAGAATCCGAGGATGACTATAAAAATGATTTTGATAGGTTTGACGACGTATTAAATCTAAACTTAAGAAGTATATATTTTATTTAATTAAATTAATTAACTGCATATTAATTACATTTTATTTTTGTATTTCAGTAGTATATTTATGGCTAGGCATAGTGGTAGCGGTCGTCGCGGTGGTGGTCCTGCAGGATCCTCTGACGCTACTCAGGGCTAGTCATTATCGTCATCTAGTTGATTTTCTTAAATATTAATTTGTTTTGCTTACTATTTGTAGGTTATGTTTTGGGAATTGATTTATTTACTTTAATTATTCAATTCTACTTATAGATACTGCTTGCCGACTGTTAGGGTTTCAACACAGAGAAAGCAACGGAATTTCAAAAATTTTCCGAAACCCTAAGACAGGATCCATGCAAAACCATATCAATTCAGAGGTTTAGATTATTTACCGATTATTCGAGATGGACAGGAGACGATGGAATTCTGAAACGGCTTTGAATCTTCAACGCAATCCAGCGACTGCGTCTCTACAGTATCCACACGAACGCTCTGCGAACCGTCACACGATCTACAGCAAAAGGGATCTGCGGTACTAGCCATCAAGATCATGATTTCTGAACTATTTTTCTCTCTAGCCTTTTTTTGAAAGCGGCTAGGGTTTTAGTTTTTCCTTACGTGATTAAGACTACTGATATATCATATATATAGTAGTTAATAGGAATTAACCAAAACCTAAAATAAATAGAAAAATAAAATCCGAATTTATATATATTATATTTTAATTAAGTCTTACTTAATTAATATACATATATACAAATTATCCTATTAATTTAAATTCGTAATTTTTTAAATACTATCAATCATATTGACATATTTAAAATACTTACAATTTAAATTAATTCCCTTTCAAATACGTTCTAAGTGTGTGACCCTATAGATTATTATTATGTTGGCAATAATTTTAAAATCATATTGTAAAATTATAAACAGTGAGCGGCTTCTAGTAATGCATCACTGTTACCCAAATAATAATAAGATCGGTGATTCGATACAACATTTTCGTGACCAATGTTTCAATGTAATTTAATCCTTTTAACCTTATATCCTAGATTAAACTCGAGGCATGGAATGTGTCATACTCTTCATAATTTAATCTGAGTTTTATTGATCAATGAGTAGACTATATGAAACAAATCACTATTTGAGCATGACCATGCATTTCATAGTCCTACTCAATCAAGAGGCCTATGGATATCACTCCCTAATTTATAGTAGGGTTAAATTCCATCTAGATCACTCATATTCCTCACACGATTCATGATGTACCCAATAATCACCTTTATTGACCATCCTATTAAAGGTGACATTTGATGATATCAAAGTACATAAATTCTCGTGTAATAATATAGTTATCTCAGTTCGGAGGATCATTACATCATTGTCACTATGAGAATTTCTTATGACACTTTGCATAATGCTCCACGTAGAATTCTCACAGTGGGTCAGTCCAGTACATTGTTCTCTAACATGTACCTATGCATTGACTCAAATATCTCATATATTTATGACCAATGAGATTTGGCCATCAGTCAATCTACATACTAATCTCAATGCATCATTGTTGTCCCATTAACAATGATACTTGACTAGGGACATTTAAGAGTAATGATACTAACTGTAATTATATGATCTCATATTCAAGTCACATACTTGAAGCTATATAATTTGTATCACTATTCTAAGGACTTTTATTATGTTAACATTTATATAACGCAGTAAATAAAAACATAATAAAATAATATCATTTATTCAATCAAATATAATATCAAGAAAAGTTAAGCAATTACATCAAATAATTGGCCTCTAGGGCATAAACTCTAACACCGACGTCCCCGAGGGACGAACCTCGGGTTAGTTGGTCGTCCGTCGGCTGTTGTGCAGATTGTCCGTGTAGATGTTGACTTTGCGCAGTAAGTGTAAAATAACGTTATGTTAAATTAAATTAATTTATTTTGCAAAACAATAAACATAACTTTGAGTTGTTTGATTTGTATTGTAGTATTATGGATCGTGTGGCTAAGGCCACTTTACACTCCATCTGTCTGACACACCTCCTTATTGTCTGCATGCGATTTATGCAATACGCGCAGCATGATGCCTCCTTCATGGATACTGTGTTACGTGACTTTCACGTAAGTTATTTTAAATAATTTAAACTGTATGCGTAAATACTAGTTACACATTCAATTTATTTTTTCTGATAAGTTAGTTCTTTTTCTTAGATTTATTTTAGATATAAGGAGGGCATCTTTCAGACAGCCGACGACGGTGTTATTATTGCACATGTCACGAAGAACGATGCCGACTGGTTATACGAGATGAGATATAGGGTTGCCCGTGTAGTTATAGACCAGCCCGGGACTACTATTCGAGACCATCAACCCGATATTATCCCAGATGAAGCATGTGAGGTCATGTGTACTCACTGGGATGCTGGTGACTTAAAAAAAATCAGAACAAATGAAAAATAAATGTAGCCAGCTTCGAGTAGTACATACTACGGGTTCACGGTCATTTGAGGAAGTGACGTCGATATGTATATATTTAATTGTTTACTTTAATATTCTCATAAAAATATGTACTAAATAAATGATAAATTAAAATTTTATTTATTAGGTCATAAGCAGTGAGTTGGGAAGACCTCCTACCATGGTTGAGTTCTGGGATATAACTCACACGCCAAAGGAAGGTGCTATGTTGCAGGTGTGACACCCCAGGGTTTTACAGAATTTCTAAATTAAGGATTATGGTTAATTAAGTAAAGATTATCAGTTAAAAATCTAATGTTGAATGACAGAGGTATTAAGGAATGATCAAATATGAATTATTATGTGATTAATGAGTTATAATGATCTATGATGGTTGAATAGTGAAGTAATAAAATTCGATGATTAAATGTTAATATAATGGATGTAAGATAAAGGATTGATTGAAATGCCATAGTTAGTCAGTTTGAAAGGAATTATTGTGAGGCACAATGTTATGTGTCAATAGGTAATAGATGAAATCCGTGTTTAGGATTATCTGCACAATTAAGGAAAGAAAAGAAATAGATAAGGAAATTCTATATGAATTAAGATTTAGTTTTTAATACTAACAGCAAGCTTATTGAATAGGTTTGAAGAGATGAGAGTATGAAAATGGCAAGATGATGTATCGTAATATGTGCTGGAAGGAAAGGTCTGTTGGCCTAGGTAATGTATTAAGGATTAAAGGAATAATTGGGATAATGATCTTAGAATATTTTGAAGTTGTAAGGAAATCCATATTTATGGACTTAAGAAGGAAATCATTTGTTATAACATATAAATACAGGATGTGATACCCTGAAAGTGCGTAGCAGGAACGGAGATATTATGTATGTTGAGAATTAACATTGTGTGAGCTATGTAAATAGGTGAAAATGACGTAAAGATCGTAAAATGATTATATGAGTTTATAAGGTTAAATGACGATGGATTTTGGATAATCCGGTCGAGGTTCGCTTCACGAGGAAGCGGTTATTGGACAATTTAGTAATTCAACTGGGTGGAGATAACGGAAATTGGAATTCATTTTTGTGAATAAAAAGGTTTATAGAAATTGGAATTAAAGGAATAATATGGAATTTTGACATTTATTGTGAATTAATGATTAATTAATGAAATTTGTATTTTGAGGTGTGACAAGAGAATTGGGACAAGCTAATTATGGAGTATTTGATTATGGAATGAAATTTAAACATAATGAAACAAGTTTGGATCAAAATGGACTTCAATTGGTTAAGGAATGAGCAATTTATGAAATATAAGGAATTAAAATTTCCTAGAATTGTGGCTAATGACTATAATTCCCTTGGCAATGTAAGGAATGACAATTGTGTCCTATGTTGGTGAAATGACAATTATACCCTTGTTTAATAATGTGAGTTGTCCAATTTGACCTTAACCATACATAGTTAAGTTAACCAAGGGTGGTTAATTGCTAGCAAACATATTTGCAATCTATATATGTATATGTTCTATGTATATCCAGCTTTGCTCTATTCATTTCATTCGAAGGAAACTAGCAAAAGAGAGAAGAAGGTTAGGGTTTGACAAAAAGCTTGCAAGATTACTGGAAAAGTATACAAGAGGAGCTTGATAAGTCTTCAAGGAGGAGCACACAACCTTATTAAGGTTTAAAGCTAGGAGGAAAGGAGTTATGAGAAGGTATAACCAAGTTTTTACTATAAAAGTTGATGTTTATGAGATTAAATGCAAGTATAAGGGTAGCCATGCATGTATTCATGGATACATGTAAAGATTATATGATGTTTATGTATTTTATGTGTTATATGATTGATTTATAGTGAAACCCTAAGCTTAGATTTGCTAGAACAAAGATGATGCACAAATTCAAGCTAAAAACTATGATTTAAAGGGTGATCATGTGTTAATTTTTTGAAGTCTTGGTGGAAACCTAGTTGAGAGGTTAATCATGTAAGAATCGTGAATATTTTTATGCTAGAAATCATCATAAGTGCATAAATGAAAGAGAAGCATGCTTAGTTTGAATAAAGTGTAAGATTAAGCTATGATTCATAAAGGATTATGTGTTATATGTAGCTAAAAGTGATAATAACCTGATTATAAAGGTTGAGCGGGTTTGAGGCATGATAAATTGCATGCTAGATAGTGTTAAAGATGCAACAAAAATTGAAAAGTATGAATGGTTTGAGGAAATTCGAATATTAGGCTATACTTTGTGTATAGATTACGTTTTTATCTGTAAAGTGCATTAGTACGTGCATATAGAAGTCATGTAGACCTATGAAGTCGTTAAATGTATATGTGTTAGCTCATGTGGAGTTTGAAGATCAAAGTGTCAAGTGAGCTTAAGTTTGAATTTTGAAAAAGTTAATGAAAATGGCCGTCAAAGGTGATTTTTGTCAATTTTAAGGAATTAGAGTTGAAATGAAGTTAAATGACTCATATTTATGTTAATACACGTGTTAGAGTTGATTTGGAAATCAACGAATGAGAATTTGAAAGAAAATGAGTTTCGAACGATCGAAATCGATCGTTTCGACCCTAAACGGATTTTTATGGACAAAACTCGTCTCGTGCGAAGTTAAGTTGATTCGAAGGCCTAGACATGTCATATATGACCTATGTGAACTATGTCAAGTGTTAGAATTGAGTTTTAAAGTTTATGGCCAAAAATCACAAAGTTAGTAAAAAGTTGGTTTCGAAGTTAAAAAATTTTCTAAGTCTGGAAACGTGTTGAACAGCCCTCCTAAGGGCTAATGTATCTCTACTTTTAAGAAGCCAAATGGATTAATTAGTATTTTTGTAAAATACTAGGTAGTAAGGTCTAGATGTGGTCCAAATTTCAGCTTAATTGGAATTAAGATGAAGGAATTAGAAATCGGCAAAGGTAGTGCAAAAATCAGATTCCAACTTCTGAAGACTGCGCCCCGGCGCCATGTTTTGTACTAAACATTGCGTTGGGGTCGCAATGTACTGTTCATCGACCGAGAAGAATGCGCGGCCAGCGAGCTCTGGCGGTGTTGGGGCGAAGTTACTATTCATTTGGAAAAAAAATTAAGCTTCCAAAAAGCTATATTTTGATATGGAATGATAGAAATGAGTTATATAAACCCTGAAAGTGATAATAATGGTTAAATTAAAGGGTGTTAAGTTATAAGGAAATGATAAATGGCATAATTTAACATGCTTAAAGTTAAGCCAAAACATGTTATAAGTTATGAAAAAGGTCAGAAGCAAGTTAGGGTGTATTATAAACCTACATAAGGTGTAATACATCAAATGTGAAATGGTTAAAGACGGATGATCATGTATTTATGGAATTAGTTTGATAAGTTATACAAGTTTATGATCTTATAATAACATATAAGTTATATGTTGACAGACAGAGTTTGAAATGAGCAAGCCGACAAGACGGATAACGAAGGATGATTGAAGAAGTACAGGTTAAGTAAAATAAAGGCGTACAGGCAAGTTTTTCAGACTTAAGGATATTAGATATTCTATGTGAGTTATGTGATCGTACATGAATTGAATGTGCCTTATGTGCAATTATGTGATTAAATGTTAAATGAATTACGAGACATTAAGCATGGTATATTAAGGTAAGGATGCATGACACATATATTAAATTGTGAGCATGAAAGGTGTTAGCTGATTAACTTGCTGAGCGTTATGCTCATTCTTGCTATAACTAACATTTCAGGTAAAGTGCAAGAAAGCCGGAGGTTCCGGTGCTGCTAGAGGTAAACGGATTTCATTGGTAGATAAGCATGAAGGAAATGTTGATTTGAAAATGTGAAATATTCATGTAAATTAGATATGTATTAAAGCTAGATGGAAGCAAAGGATGTATGGTTTATAAATCCATATAGTAAAAGGTGCATGTATATATTATTTAAAGTGGGAATGAGGCTGCATGATTGTAATATTCTTGTAAGTCGAGTCTAATATATATATAGAACTCGTATGTATGGTATAAATGTATGAAACATGGTATGCATGGTATGCATGATATGAATGTATGTATATAGGTATATATTCACAGAGTCAGGTGCAAAACAGGTATTTGTAAACAGGACCATGTATAGATGGTTCATGGCAAAATTTTCTTTATAAGTTATGTAAACCTTGAATGTATATATATTTGATTACGAAAGGAAATAGACGTGGTCACCAATTAATAAGTGTTGACCTAAAAGTTAATGAATAATAAAGTGAACGTTGCGATCCTGAGACAGGTTTAAGGAATGTAAGTTCAATAAGTTTAAAAAAGAAAATATATATATATATATATATATATATATATATATATATATATATATATATATATATATATAGACCGCATTTATGGTCAACAGAACGATTTTAAAAGTCAAAGGTTAAAGTTTAACGCACGGGATCCCGATTAATAAGGTTTTAAGTTAATCATTATGTAATCCAGATATAATTGGACTTAATTAAGGAATGTGGGATCTCGGGGCGTTACAGCAAGCAGCTGCAGCTATACGGATAAGAGTTTTTATAAAGTTATATAATTATTAATATCATGTACTTAATAAAATGAGTCAATAAACTACCATATACATAATAAATTACTGGACCGATTTCAGAGCCTTCACGACCAGTGTGTAGCTGAGTTGCAGGCTGCTAGGGGAGATTCCACCATCCCTCCGTCCAACATTAGCTTATTTAGGGATGAAGAGATGACTATTTGGGTCGCATCTCAAGATCCCCCTAGTAGCACTACGAGCATGTATCGAGTGTTGGGGCTGCCTAGGGTACCGGCATATACACTGACCGGAGGCATTTATTTTAGTATGTTGGTCGTTAATTCAAAATTGATATTGGTTTTTTAATTTTTTTAATGTTATATTTAATTTTACAGGTTCTAGCCAGCGTTCGAGAGCACCTGTTGGACAATCTCATACGGGTGCCGGCTTGGACTACACATTATTCCAACGGGTTATGGCGGCGGTGTCGGAGATGTTTCGTACAGATCCGATATTCCGTAGTCAGAGCCTACCTACCAGTGCTCATCTTTACCAGCTTGCTGAGGACGTTACAGCAGGGGCCAACGTTGAGAGTACGGACATATCTCCAGAGCAGTTCGCCGCGATACGAGATTAGGTGATTCGAATGGTGAGTACCCTACTGTTGGAGGCTTTTAGCCCGATGCTGAGTCAGCGCCTGACTGCACAGGTATTTTATTCAATTTAAGTTGTCGTATATTCTGCATGTTCTTTAATTATTATTTAGCTGTGAATTTTTATCTCAAGTACAGAATAATGACTGATATTTGTAATTGTATTAACAGGATGGCGATTCCGAGCATGCTGGCAATGCCGATCGCGAGTGCGCGGGGAGGGGGTGATGACAATGATTTTCATTCACAACAGCAGAACCGTCGATCCCTAGCCGATGTTTCTTTGCAGACAGCTGGTAGTACTAGTTTTATTTAGTTTTGTAGATTATAATTTAGTTGTGTTTACTTTAATTTAGCTTACTTGATTGTAACTCATCGTAAATTTGTTGAATTTTGTAAAGTATTGTACTTTTAAATGATGATTTATTTATAATGTGTCGTAATTTACATTTATTATAATTCAAATGTGTTCTTATGTTGTCTGTGA
The DNA here is from genome assembly GCA_947179155.2 of Hedera helix. Classification (NCBI taxonomy): domain Eukaryota; kingdom Viridiplantae; phylum Streptophyta; class Magnoliopsida; order Apiales; family Araliaceae; genus Hedera; species Hedera helix. The sequence goes on from OX359285.1 coordinate 17,946,554, forward strand.
ACATAAAAAAATGGATTGTTGTTGTGTTGTTGGGATAAAGTAGGTTTGCAGGTCAAAAAATGTGGTTTTAAAATCAGGTACTGAAAAAGCAAAAAAAATATATTTAAAAAGGCACTTATTTCCGACGAAATAGTATATTTTTGACAGAAAATCAGTTGAAGTTAAGGTAAAATTTAAAAATAAAAAAACTATATAAATTTTTTTTTAACGGAATATATTATTTCCAACGGAAATTCCGTCGAACTTAAAGATATATTTTCAACGCCTTAGAATTATTTGGATGGAATTCTCGTCGCAAAAAAAATGGTATGGCTGACGGATTTTTTATTGTCAATGGAATATTTTCCGTCGTAATTACCCTAATATCGATAGAATTTTCGAGAAAAAAATTTCATCGTCACTATCTATTTCCGAACGAATTAGCAACGAAAATAATCCAGACGTGGTTATTTCCGACCGAATCTCCGACTGAAAATTCCGTCGGAGTTACAATATTTTCGACGGAATAACACTATATCCGATGGAATATTCCGTCGACCTTAACCATTTTTCTTGTAGTGAAATGTAAGTGTATTATTTTTATAGTTTTATTGTTCTACAAGGTTTTGATGGAATTTATTAGGGATTTTTCGTATGGATAGGGCCTAAAACCACTTAAATTGAAGCCAAACATATATGCTTCGAATTCGATTTTGAGGATTAAACTACTTGTTTTTGTTTGTTTTGAATTTGAATTATATTTAAAAACTATGTAGCTGTAATTTAAATTTAAATATATTCAACGAAATAAGCATATTAATTAATGCACTTTATAGAATAATATTCATTCCTGCATTTCCACTTCCAAATGTTTCTATATCTAGCCTGCTTTTAAACAAACCATATCAGCAGAGAACTTCATTATGATCATCATCACTACAAGAAAAAAGCTTATCAGTGACCGTTTTCGGTCGCTAATACCTATCAGCAACTGACTTCTGTCGCTAATGTCGATCGCATTTAGGTTGGTCACTGAGATGAATATCAATAACCGCCAATAGCGGCTAACTTTTCAGTGACCACCAATAGCAACTGATGCGGTTGCTAAGCTGAGTCATCACATTTGCTTCTGTGGTAGACGTATGCCACGTGTCAGCGTCCCCCAATAGCAACCGCACGCATCAGCAGCCACAATTAGTGATCGCTATCAGCGACCTTCTTAGTGACTGGTGGTGGAGACTATCAGTGACCAGGGTGTGAGACTATCGGCAGCCGGGGTTTGAGACTATCAGCGACTGATGGTGGGACTATCACCGATCGACTTCGATCGCTGATAAAGAAAAATAAAATTGTTTTATTCAATTCCCAGAAAATTACTTTATCTATAAAATACATCCTAACACAGCACAACAGATATATAAACGATCTCATCTAGATCTCCAACCAAATATCAAATTCAAACTAACACTACTAGAACACTGGGCATCTGAAAACCGATATTTAGAAATGGACTAAATTCAATACCTGGTTTTAGCAATTTGATACGGATTTAGAAACTAAATTTTTGTTATGTCTCGACATGTTTTGCAAGTAAAAAATTAAGACAAATTATGAAAACGCTCGCGACGTCTCAAATTCTAGACATGAAATTAGAGACGAATTTATCTATCTTGATCCGTCTCAAGATTTTATTATTTTTTAAAAGATTTTAAACTCATTTTTGAAACAGATTTGAGACCAACAGTGCTCGTCTCAGATTAATAATAAAAATAAATAAATAAATAAATATGTTTGAGACAGATTAGAGATCGAAATTCCGTCTCATATTTTTAGTTTCCCACCAAATATTAGTTTCCAATTATTTTCTTATTTTAGAGATAAAATTAGAGATGATATAACCGTGTCAAGATTTTTTTTAAAAGTTTTTAAAATAAATTTGAGACCAATAATACTCATCTAAAATTAAATAATTATTATTGAGACAGATTAGAGACAGAAAATATCGTCTCAAATATTTTTATTTTCCCTCCACCTATTAGTCTTCAATTTCCTCGTTATTTTCTGTTGCCCGCGTGTTTCACTTTACCATTTCTCTCTCATTCTCTAACAGTGCAATTTCTCTGTAAGATAGGCTTTTTGACTTTTTTTTTTTATCTGCCTCCGTGAGTCCTATTCCTTTAACTTGCCTTCCTGTTCTCTCTATCTTCTTTCCTCCAACTTAGCCCCCAATTTGGGGTTTGATTTGATGACCCCTCTCTTTTGTCCGAGATTCTGAATGTTCGATTTGTTGGCCGTTATTGGTGGTCGGACTTTTTGGGTTTCCGATTGTGGAGTGTGTTCCTTTCTAGTGGGTTTGCGTCCTTGAGTTTTTGGTTCTTATTTTTTGATTTGGGTTTCTCTCTCCTAGGGTTTTGATAATGTTCTGCTTCGGATTAGGTTTGCTATGGCGCCCGTGGTTAGGTTTGCTTCGGTGAAGAGGGCTTCAGATTTGAAGTTCTTCTTGGAAGACCCTCTTAATTTTGATACATTGGTCGTCATTTTCAACAAATATTTATCTCTCTCTATATTTTCGCAATTACAGTTCTAGGAATAGTATGGTGTCTGAGTTGTTTGTTTTTATGCTTAAATGATATTGCTTTTCTTTTATTGTTGGCTTTTCTAGAATTTCAAACCTGTTGAACCTCATTTGATGCAGTTTCTCTATTTTTGATTTTGGAGTATCTTGTTGATTCTGTGTTGATTTTTGATGTAGTTCACTTTCCCTTATTTTTTTTTCTTTCCTTTTCTATATAGTTTCAAATTTGAAACGCCCAATTACACCTCCAGCTACCTTGGGTATGCTCGAGTATCATAATGCTGATCATGAACTCTTGATGAAATGCTTGCGCCCTGTACAGTGTTGAGGAGGTATTAATGAATAGTTTTTGTTTTTGTTTTCTATTCAACATGTGTCATTAACTGCTTGCATTGTGTTTCTGAGCTACATGTAGATTAGGTAATCATCTTACTCTGACAAAATTCAGTACTATTGTTGGTTCACTCTTGTTTTCTATCATATTCAGGTTACATATCCGACAGCACAACAACAGGCTTCCTGGTACCTGGATGACTTGCTTAGGACAGTAGCCTTTACCATGCATCAGGGGTCATCATCTGTAACAAGCATGGATTTTCATCATCGCACCACACATTGCTTCTTGGTATGATAATATGAAAACATTATGTCTATCTGTAATGGTTCTAATAGTTGAGATTGTATCCTTAGTCGTCAATGCTAGTTAAAAGGATTTCTCTATTCAGCATCTGACTTGGAGCTTCTTTTATACAGTCAGCTGCGGTACTGGTGAAATCACAATGGGGAAGTAGGGATGTGCGAGAAGTTGGTTTCAAAGTTGTTCAAGATATGGGATATGGCAGCTTGTTCATTGGCATTTCAGGTTCTCACCGTTCTTATTTCGCTTCGAATTGTGCTTTTGTCGCTCATACTATTCTTTTTAATATTATATATCTATATATAGATATATATTTGAATAATTGTGTAGGAAGAACTTAGATTTAGTGACTTGTGTTATTTGTGATGTTTTCAATACTGTAAATGAGTATAACTTTCATGATATGGGATTGCTGAGATCCTGACTGTGAACACGGAAAATGAGTCTAAGATGTTCCAAGAATTACGATATATACCTTTCATTATAATGCTTGATTAGTTGAGCAAAGTATTATATTAGTCTGAACATTAGTGCATTAAATAGGCTTCTATTGGCAAGGATGCTCCAATATCAGTGAGCCATGTGACCTCAAGTTCCTTTGGAAATTATTTGGGTATGTACACTTCAGCACTTGACTAGGCTATAGATGCACCTTTATTTACTCGCAAATAATAGAAAAAGAAAAAGAACAAACAGCTAGGTTTTGAAGGTGCCTATGAGTATTCTTACTTTTTGATGTTGCAGGGGCTGCATTTGCTAAGCATTTAATTCATTTGTATACGTATGCTGGACCAAATGATCTAAGCCAGCATCTAGAGGTGAGTTGGGATATTTCTGTCTTTTCAACAGGGTTATAATTGTAGCTGCTACTTGACAGCTTGACTTGCATCTGTTTATACTTGCAGATTGATGCACATGTTGGAGGTGAATTACTTGGCGTTTGCTCATCCAAACAAGTAGTTGTATGTCGTAACTTGTGGGGATGATAAGGCGATGAAGGTGAGGAATTTTTTTAAAGATATTTAGGTTTATTTTAGTTAGTTACCTCCTCATTTCTTGGGCTTTCTTACCCACAATCGGGGAGAAAGTTATTTAACTTTGAAGGACATGAATCACCCGTATATTCTATATGTCCTTATCAGAAAGAGAATATTCAGGTATACACATAATTGAGATGATTTTCAAGTTTGTTATCAATATGCCAAATGCCAATGCATCTTCTTAGAAAGGATGGTTACATTATGAATTATATCCAATTTAGTATTCTCATTTAGATCAACATGGTGTCATGGAGTATTTTTCTGGTTGTTTTTTTGTTTATTTACCCTCTCCTTTTGTAATTTCTCTCCTTACGAGTTCGTTTACAATTTTACCTTGAAACTTCTTCTCCTCTGTTGTTACCTCTACTACATACTCTTCTTTCGCTATTTAATTCATCTTCTTTTCTTTTTTAACCATAAATTGGTAGTTCTCAAGGGACCAAACATCCAGGGATCCTGATAATTTCTTCAGTTAATCTACTTTGTGATATAGATACTAATAGGAAGCTCCAAATAGCATAACTCTTTCTCATAATTTATAGAGAAATGTGAATGAAATCAATTGCTTCTTTAATGAGCACATATTGAAGCAATGGTTAGTTCTCAATAGAATAACTGCTTAATGAAGGAATTAGAAATTGATTAGATGACTTTGATTCTTGTTTTCATTTGTGTAGATTGCTTTCATGCCTCGGTGCAGAGATGGTGGATGGTTCAAAAGTTCTATATTTTAAACAAGTTAGTAAGCATAGTTGCCCAATACTTTTGCTTCCTAGTTTTGTTTTCTCCTACTCGAAGTGTGAGTGATGGCTTTTTTGTTGACAGGCATATTGGAGAACTCCTAATAAGCCCTTTCGACAGGTATAACACACATATTTTCATCATTTATGTACTGCTTATTTACTTCTAATGTTTAGTAAGTCTAGCACTAGGAAGGGAAGGGTGAGAAATTAGTTGTGATCCCATTTTAATTCTTTGGTTGTGTTCAATAACTAGAGGTGCAATACAATATTTAAAATAAAAGGGGATTTTTAGTATAAACAAGGAAAGACTAAATTTGTTGGTAAAACTGTGAAATGCCAAAAAACCTGTCAAAATGGAAATTGAAAGTTTTTCATAATCTAACCTTGTCCACATGTTAAATCCTCCAGACAAACAACCTCACTACAATATCGTTTTTGCACCTTATGTATAAACTTATGTTGAGATTATTGCTTAAAATAGGTGCAGTCTGCAAGTTGCTCATGTTTATTCATAGTATTAAATTAGTTTTCTTTATTTTATGTTTAGAATGCATTCATTTTATATATTTACTCTGCATTCCATTCCATGTACTGCTACTTGTAGGATGTTGATGTCGAGGATGAGCATGATGAAGATTCAGGTGATGGTAACGACGATGGAGACTTGTGATTATATATGTATGTTGATCTTTTAGGTAGTACGTTTTAGAAGTTACTTTTGTTTACCATCGAGGATGGAGACTTGTGATTATGCATATTTGCGCTTTAAAGTAATAGGTTTTAGAAGTTACTTTTGCTGTATTTGGTGAGACGTGTAGTACGTTATCTTTCATAGGATATTTGTAATAATACTCATCAATGACAGATGTCTTATCTAGTATTGTCTGTTAATAACAATTTAGTAATTATCATTATTACTTTGAACATATTTACTTTTAGATTTCAAAATTAAATTATGAAAATATTTGTAATTTGTTGTTAATAAACATATTGAGATAGATTTATCCGTCTCTAACTACAAGTTAAACATTGTTGGAGACCAATTTTAGTATGAAAAATCTTTTATATTGGCGTCAAAGTTGAAACAAAATTGAGAAGGTTGCTGCCCGTCTCAAAACATGCTTGCTAAAAAGATATTAGTGCCAAAGTTGAAACGAAATTGAGACAGATGGTGTCCGTCTGAAATTATGCGTGCAAAAATAGTTGCAACCTATGTTGAAAAGGAATTGAGACGCGTTTTTTTTCTCAAATTACGTGCACTAAAAACTGGAGCCCATTTTTCCTGCCAAAATAAAAATGGGTAAAATCAGTTTCAAAATGTTGCTGCCCATTAGTCAATTTGATATGGAGTTAAGAGGTGTTTAAGACGGAATTAGTCGGTTTCTATTTTTTTTAGACGGATTTGATACAGAAAAAATTTGTCTCCAAAATAAAATTTTGAGACGGATTTTGAGACGGCCATAATTAACGAGACTTGTTGACACAAATTTTGAGACGGAAAAAATTTGTTTCAAAATCACTTTTGAGACGAATTCTACTATATTTGAGATGGATTTTTTTTGTCTCGAATGCCCAAAAATTTGGTGGTGTAAATTAAATAACATATATTTCATATAAACATAAAACTAACATCCAATCCAATTTGGGTACATAAATATATACAATGAGATAAAAACTCGACTGTGCATGTGTTATAAAATAAAGTGAAGAAAAAACAACAATATAAGAACGATATATAGGTCGTCAAGCTTCATCGATCTAGCTAACTGCTACACCTGTAACAAAAAAAGAAATATGTTCAAGATAGTGTTATTGAGTGATTAATTTTGCTACATTTATCAATAAGATTACATCGTCATGCTCAGTCTCCTCCTGGTTCGACTGACTTGCTGCTGTCGTCACCGCATTCGCTAAGGAATTAGGACTCGGCGCTTTCAAATGATCTTGCAGTTTATGCAGAAGGGCATAATCTCTACATATGGCTCTAACACAGTCCGCAACATTATGTGTCGTTGGATTGTATGATGCCTGCGTAAACTGGCTACCCGAGCTGTAAGAGGCACTAATACTCGGCAGTCTTCGCTGTCTTTGGCCCTTAACAAAATTCTTCTTAACAACCGTCGTCATTTCCCATAACTCTTTATCAATTGGCGGATGACGGTTGCCAGGGGGATACCGCTCATCCATTAATTGATTGTAAGTGTCCTATAATCAAGTAATACATTAAATAGTTAAATGTAACGTAAAAAATGTATAAATATGTAACGTAAATAAAAACCTAATTACCCGTATCCGCAGAGCATCAGGCAGACCATCACGGGTGATCATGTACACCTCCAACCAATTGATAGTCTGGCATCTGGACCTACTAGCTAATTACAAATATATATATATATATATATATATATATATATATATATCATGCAGATGCATACTAGTAAAATGATCGTAAACATAAATAACGTAAATATAACGAGCTCCATACCTCCCTATTAATGAAATGTTGCGCCTGTGATATACTATCGCCTTTATATGTACCATATGCATTTCCCCTTCAGCTACACCTGCGGATATGTTCTTGGCGGCTATCCTACCTTTCCTCGCCCATTCGTCACTTCGCAACTGCTAGCACATCTCAACCCAAATATGGCATGAGCACCACCACGGGACGTACTCATGCATATACTCCTTAGCCTAGCCAGGATGGTCTATGCCAGCATTGTACAGTGCCTTTTCCCGCTCATTTGTTATGTTATCTTTTGTGCGGACAACACACTTTTGGCAGAACAGTGTTTGTTTGGTGTGATGTCGCAAGCACCCAAAAATAAAATCTTACTTTGAAAAATAAATATGTAGCAGTGGAAGTAAGAGTCGATCCCACAGAGAATAATTAATTTAATCTTATGTTTTTGAAAACTAAAATTGGGGGGTTTTTAATTAAAAAAAATAATTTAAATAAAATTAACTAAAATAAATATGCAAGAAATAAATAAGAAGAAAAAACCTTGGTTTAAGTTAATATCTACCATCAAGAATTTACAACTGATCACTGATGCAAAAATAAATCAATTAATATTTTAAAGATTCACCGTAGAAAGAACTACTCGCAGGTGGAATAATTTTTCTCATCTCTCCTTAATTTTAGATAAGTTGAGCCACTTGGTCTAAATATCCTTACTATTAAACAACCTCCGGCACTTGCTAAAGATTTAATTTAATACCAGCATAAAGAATTAGAGAGATCGTTGAACTAAACAACACAAGCCACTTGTTTGCATTTAATTTAAATGAATATTCTTCCTAAGATAAAATAATCTTTTGATCTGCAAAACAATTATTAAACTTAGTTGCTTCAAAAATAGCAGTAGATTAATATGAATAATAAACTAGTAGTACTCCTAGCAATTAAACAAATCAATCATAAAATTAAGCATAGAAGAATATTCAATAATCAAAATATAAATTGAACAATTAAAATAAATTAGATCTCACATTGTATAAATATTGATGGCTTCAATCACTTAAACCAAGAAAAATAATTTAACTACTCATAATAATAGAAAACACTAAATAATAGAAGAGAGAATTTTTATTCTAATGAGAGTTGTCTATTAAATTGTGTGTTAAGCCCTCTATTTATAGGCTCCAAAATTCTCCTAACCCTAGTAGGAATTACACTTTTCAAACCCTAATAGGATTTAAAATACAAATAAAAATAAAAGAAAAAGAAAAATAATTATTATTCTAAACCTAGTTGGAATTAAAATCCAATTTGGAATCAAAAAGTAGCAAAATTCGCGAATAATCTTGTTTTCAGAATTAACGCGCCAAACAAACGCGTCCTTAGTCGCCAGCTTTGACCGGTCAACGCGGAACCGCGTGCGATGACGTCAGCATGTCGCCCGCGCATTGCGTGGTTTTACCTATCTGCTCAATACGGCGTCGTTTCTTGCTCTCGGCGCCTGCTTTGTCAGCTTCTTCTCGTGCATTGCGCGGATGCCGTTAACTGATGGCCCAAACGGCGTCGTTTTAATTCAGGTGCTGATTACCTATACGCGCGCATTGCGCGATCTGCCGTCGAAAATTACCATCATGCCACTAGATGTTTGCAGATTTTACAGATTTGCCCCCCAGCTTTATTTTTCCTACAAAAATAAATATAAAATTAAATAAAAATAATATAAAAATACTAAAAATCCTAAAAACACATAATAATAAATAAAACACCTAAAATACTAAAATTAAATAAAAACACATAAATAAAAATAAATATAAAAAATACTATAAAATTACCTAAATTAACATAAATTAACTAAAATCCTATAAAACCTATTAAAACCAAAATAAGCTAAATAATTAAATATTTAAGCACACAATAAATATAAAAACTAAGTATTAGGGAATAAAAATATCATATAATTCAACCCTATCAAATACCCCAACACATAGCTTTTTGCTCGTCCTCGGGCAAAACAAAAATAAAAAATAAAAATAATAACCAAACTACTTACTTGAGCAACAGATCAATATAAATTTCAACATCAGCCTGAAAGATTTTTTAAATGATAACTCAAAGAAAAATTTCAAAATATGCAAAGATCAAAATTTTGACATATTTATCAATTCTACTTTACTTAAGACCTTTTATGTGTGTGTGAATTCAAATGTATTAAACTAATCAAAACTCAGATCAGCTTCAGTCATTAATTACCTTATAAAAGACATACAATAAAACTCAATATACTTATTTTTCTCATCACTTTCAGCTAATACAGACAAATATATATCAGAAGATCAAAAGGTTTCAAACAATTAGGCATACTAGGATTATTAATATCATTTTTTTTCAAATATTTTTCAATTTTTTTCTTTTAATGGATGCATTTTATGCTCAATCCCATTTTTTTTCTTTCTTCATTTTTTTTTCACGGTGAGTGCATTTTATACTCCATCTCACCAGCGAGTGCGTTTTACGTTCCATCTCGCTTTTTCATGTGTTTATGAGTGAGTGCGTTTTACGCTCCATCTCAACCCACCACATAATTTTTTTTCTTTTTCTTTAATAATAATCCTAGAAAAATTACCTAAGTCATCTCTTCCAAATTATATTTTGTCTTATATTTCACTTCAAATAATGATCAAATAAGATATAGAGTTCAAAAATATCTTTCATAAGCATTTAACCATTTAAACTTTCTCTTAATTAAAACTAGCTCAAACAAATGGATATAAGTGCATAAAAATTTAAAGGATCTCAAACAAAGTAATAATCAATAAAAAGTCAAAAATTCAAACTAAGCAAAAATTTATCATTTTTCCAAGAGTTATTAAATAAAAATCAAGATTTTATCATTGGCTAAAAATTAAAATTCAATTAACTCATTGCTCAAGTGACACATCCTAAAAATAAAATAAATTACCACATTTTCATAGGAAACACGGTTACACTTAGCATGTGCAACAAACCTTTAAACCCCAAGGTTACCCCAAGTGGACGAGTTGTGTCTTGTGAGGGTTTGCAGTGAATTTACCCACAAAATTCAAATTTTCAATTTTTTTTTTAAATTCCCTAAATTTTATTTTTTTTAAAATTAAACAAAATTTTAAAATTCCCTAAAAATAAAATAAATATCCTAAATCCCTTCCCCCACACTTAAAATTTACATTGTCCCCAATGTAAAGTAAAATGCAAAGAAAAAGCAAAAATAACTATAAAAAGGAAAAGGAAAAGGAATGCAAATCTGTTTTCTTGGGTTGCTTCCCAAGCCTTTATTTATTGTCATTGGCTCGACAGCAGGCCAAAGTACTACGTTACTCCAACTTCATAAATTTTGAGTACCCTATCCATCACGTCATTCTTTATCGGTAGATTCAGTCTCCCTTGAACGTGACATAAACGTTCAACTCCCTTTTTAACAAACAAATATGGGATATAATTAGAGAAAATCTGCAAATTTAGGATGGGATTCTGCAAAAGAAAAGATAAAGATTTATTATGAGTAACAGGTAATGGAATGGAAGGTGCTACATAATTATCTAAAATCACTGGTAAATAATTTAATGGAGCTTCAGCCTCCTTCAAATCGTGTTTTAGCTCAATTTCTTCTTCTTCCTCTAACTCCAAATTGTTAGTAATCTCAATCTCTAACTTTCCCTTGTTTGTTTGCTCAACAACTTCCTCCACCTTAGGCATGTCATCATCAAAAATAACATCATTGTCTATATTAACACTGTCTGCTTCATTGATGTTGTTTGTTTTCTCTTGTTTCGGTGATAGATGAACTGTCTTTTCTGGATTTTTTATATCATTTAACACTTGTACACTTGTATTCTCTGTTGGATTATCCACCGTTTGAGAAGGTTCTTGCTCAAAACTTTGCTCTTCCAATTGATCGGTTGTGATTTGTCCCATTTGAGTACCCAAACGCTGAATAATTGCATTATTTTTCTGAATACTTGTCTGCATGTCTTGTTGAAATTGCAAATTATCCTGTTGAAATTGTAAAGTGTTAGCTTTAATTAATTTAAGCATATATTCTAAAGACATATCAGAAGTATTTGTTTGACTCTGTTGTTGTTGGGGATATGGGTGCATATATTGTTGATAGCTTGAAAAATTCTGATTTGCGGGCGGATTCATTTGTGGATTCTCATAGCCAAAATTAGGATGATCCCTCCATCTTGAATTATACGCGTTTGAATAGAGATCATATCTCCATTGGGGTTGACCAGGGAAACCACTTGCTACATTGACTTGTTCATAGGACTCCTCGTGAAGAATGGGGCACATATTAGTTGAATATCCTACCACCGCACAAATTCTACAAGCTTCCATTGGTTGCGCATTACCTGCAGCCCATTGATAAACAAGAGAAGTTAGGGTATCAATTTGTTGCTTAAGAGAAGAAATAGTTACCTCATTGACATAATCGTGCCTCACTTCCATCATTAACCTGCACACTCAATTAAATTATGAAAAACTAAAATAATAAAATCTAACAAAAATTATTAAATTAAAAATATAGTTTACAAAAGCATAAAATTAAATTAAAATCATTCCCCGGCAACGGCGCCAAAATTTGGTATGATGTCGCAAGAACCCAAAAATAAAATCTTACTTTGAAAAATAAATATGTTGTAGTGGAAGTAAGAGTCGATCCCACAGAGAATGATTAATTTAATCTTATGTTTTTGCAAACTAAAATTGGGGGGTTTTTAATTAAAAAAAAATAATTTAAATAAAATTAGCTAAAATAAATATGCAAGAAATAAATAAGAAGAAAAAGCCTTGGTTTAAGTTAATATCTACCATCAAGAATTTACAACTGATCACTGGTGCAAAAATAAATCAATTAATATTTTAAAGATTCACTGTAGAAAGAACTACTTGCAGGTGGAATAATTTTTCTCCTCTCTCCTTAATTTTAGATAAGTAGAGCCACTTGGTATAAATACCCTTACAATTAAACAACCTCCGACACTTGCTAAAGATTTAATTTAATAGCAGCATAAAGAATTAGAGAGATCGTTGAACTAAACAACACAAGCCACTTGTTTGCATTTAATTTAAATGAATATTCTTCCTAAGATAAAATAATCTTTTGATCTGCAAAATAATTATTAAACTTAGTTGCTTCAAAAATAGCAGTAGATTAATATGAATAATAAACTAGTAGTACTCCTAGCAATTAAACAAATCAATCATAAAATTAAGCATAGAAAAATATTCAATAATCAAAATATAAATTGAACAATTAAAATAAATTAGATCTCACAGTGTATAAATATTGATGGCTTCAATCACTTAAACCAAGAAAAATAATTTAACTACTCATACTAATAGAGAACACTAAATAATAGACGAGAGAATTTTTATTCTAATGAGAGTTTTTTATTACATTGTGTGTTAAGCCCTCTATTTATAGGCTCCAAAATCCTCCTAACCCTAGTAGGAATTACACTTTTCAAACCCTAATAGGATTTAAAATACAAATAAAACTAAAAGAAAAAGAAAAATAATTATTATTCTAACCCTAGTTGGAATTAAAATCCAATTTGAAATCAAAAAGTAGCAAAATTCGCGAATAATCTTGTTTTCAGAATTAACGCGCCAAACAAACGCGTCCTTAGTCGCCAGCTTTGACCGGTCAACGCGGAATCGCGTGCGGTGACGTCAGCATGTCGCCCGCGCATTGCGTGGTTTTACCTATCTGCTCAATACGGCGTCGTTTCCTGCTCTCGGCGCCTGCTTTGTCAGCTTCTTCTCGCGCATTGCGCGGATGCCGTTAACTGATGGCCCAAACGGCGTCGTTTTAATTCTGGTGTTGATTACCTATACGCGCGCATTGCGCGATCTGCCGTCGAAAATTACCATCATGCCACTAGATGTTTGCAGATTTTACAGATTTGCCCCCCAGCTTTATTTTTCCTACAAAAATAAATATAAAATTAAATAAAAATAATATAAAAATACTAGAAATCCTAAAAACACATAATAATAAATAAAACACCTAAAACACTAAAATTAAATAAAAACACATAAATAAAAATAAATATAAAAAATACTATAAAATTACCTAAATTAACATAAATTAACTAAAATCCTATAAAACCTATTAAAACCAAAATAAGCTAAATAATTAAATATTTAAGCACACAATAAATATAAAAACTAAGTATTAGGGAATAAAAATATCATATAATTCAACCCTATCAATAAGCCTGTCCGTGCCTCTTCCCACTTGTATCTTTTCTAAAATGAAAATACAATAATAACATTAAAATAGTTGTAATATAATTAATCTGATAATACTAAACATTAGAATAGTTCAATAGAATAGTTATAACTTAGGCGAAAAAATAACTGGAACTCCTGCCAACAGGCTTCCTTGTGGGCCAGCGGTGTGCTGGCCCACGTAATAGATGGGGTAGGCCAGTTTTGCAAGTATAACTGTGAAATATATTTAACAATCCTAACATCTGCAAAATCTCTGAAATATATAATAATTTACATTAACATATACAATAATATTAATTTTAATTTAATACTACTATATGGTTAATAACTTACGTGATATTTGGATCAAAGCGAATCTTCAATAAAATACGACCGTCTGGATTATCTAGGGCCTTCGGGATCTGATTTGGATCTCGGCCCAAACCATGCTTTCTTTCTACTGCTAAAGATGTCATTTATTCAAAAAAATGACATATTAATGTGACTTATATAATAATAATTACAGAAATAAAATGGGGACACATGTGTGCAACTATTAGTGAAATGTAAATGAAATATAAATGATTATAATATGTGTACAACGGTTTATGCCAAGCCAATAATATTATGTAAACATATGTGCAATGGTTTATGTCAAGTGTATATATAAAACATTTATATGTAACTCTACATAATACAAATAAAATTAAACATACATTTTAATGAAACTTACTGTCAGATTCAGAATCATCTTCAATAATATGTGGAGATTCATTACCATCTCCTACTTCAGATTCAGTGTCACTGTCACTTAATAACTCTTCCTCTTCAATATCATTGTCATCTAATTGCTGTACTGAATTGAGATCCAATTCATCATCATCAGCTCCACCCTCTAAATTGTTAAGCTGATTGTTGTCATCGACATTTATTATATAGGAATGTTATGTAACGTCTCCTTTTGGTAGACTTCTCTGTCTACTAATTGGACACGAATGCTTGCAGGAGTATGAATGACAACTTGCTAATTTGTAGGTGTTTTATCCCTTTTCCGAATAGGAGTACGAGTGTAATATATTTGCTGTGTTTGAGTTGGCAACACAAATGGTGCATTTATATATGTCCTTTTTGTTGAGGTTAATATCGACAATTCCATGTTGATCGACATGTATCCCTTTTTCTGAATCAAACCAACGACACTTAAACAGATTAATCTGACCTCCATATGTACCATGATAAGTAAGATTTTACTCATATTTATTAGGTATTTTTAGGCTTAATTAATTATGAGTTTTTAAGTATTTTTAGTATTTTAGGTCATTTTATATAATTTATGTAATTTTATATGTTTTTATTATTTTTATATTATTTTTAATTAATTTATATTTTATCTTGAAGGAAAAATAAAATTTAATGGCAATTTTGTAAATTTTGCTAAGGGAGTGGCATTTTCGTAATTAAGCAACTTCAGCTGGCAAAATCGTAATTAAACCGAAAAGTGGCGACCAGTGGCAGTTTCGTAAATAAACTGTCCAGATGTCCGTGTAATGCGCGCGGTATGAAGACAGCAGCAGCAAACAAAACGGCGTCGCTTTGTTCCTTGAAGGAAGTAACAACCGCGCAATATGCATGGTT
Organism: Hedera helix; assembly: GCA_947179155.2. Taxonomy (NCBI): domain Eukaryota; kingdom Viridiplantae; phylum Streptophyta; class Magnoliopsida; order Apiales; family Araliaceae; genus Hedera; species Hedera helix. Next base: position 17,961,879 of record OX359285.1, read on the forward strand.
GGCATGCTGATCGGTCAACTGTGGCGAAGGGTATGTTTGGCAAGCGTGTTAATTCTAAAAACGAGATTATTTCGCGATTTTAAGCATTAATTTGATTCCAAATTGGATTTTAATTCCACATTAGCTTAGGATTATTGTTGTACTTCTATAAATACATTATATTACATTAGATCAGATAATTATCAGATTATTAGATATATTTAGGAGCTCTCTCAGGTGATATCTTTTTATTATGTTTGGCTAATTTTATTATTTAGTTCTAGGGAATTTCAAACCCGATTATAATTAATGGTTAAATTAATTCAGTAATATTATTTATTCTTCCTTATATGAAATTATTTATAATAATTTGTTTTAATTATTTATTTGATATTGGGTTTGATTGATTTAATTTTGGCCTATTGAGTTAATCAAATTATTATCAATTGTTAGATTTAGGAATTATATTACGTGTAATTGATATTGTTGCTAATCGTTTTGGTAGTGAATAGTGATAGATGATTATGGTCAAGCTTTTGTTTATTACTATGGTTATCATGATGTAAATTAAACAATCTGAACTTATGAGATTGTTGCTTAAAATAATCTAATTTTCTTGTGATTAATGCTTTCATTATATTAAATTTAGAAAGCTTGTTCTAGGTTGTATAATGGTTAGAATCTAATGAAGGGCTTGTTTTGTTAGATTAAAATTATGAAAAATTTTGGGTAGCAGAGTTTGTTGTTGCTTATAGTTATTAGTTTCATGGAAGATAGAAATATATTATGATTGATTGATCTATTAATTGTAAGGGTGAGATTGAACCGAAGAACTGAAATCTTTAATTTATTAATTAATTTTATTAATTTACTTTTTTTTATTCTTTTTTTTATTTAGTCAATTCAAAACCCCAATTTTAGTTTAAATTGCATAAAAATAAATTAATCATTCTCTATGGGTTCGACCTTTACTTGCTATTATACTGAGTTTATAATTGAAAAGGATGATTAATTTTGGAGTATTAATGACAGCTTCCAAATTTTGGCGCCGTTGCCGGGGAATGATTTTAATTTATTTTTGTGTTTTTGTAAACTTTATTTTAATTTAGTAATTTTTCTTAAATTTTATTTTTATAGTTTTTCATAGTTTAATTGAGCTTTGCAGGTTAAGGATGGAAGTCATGTCTGATTATGTTAATGAAGTAAATATTTCTTCTCATGAGCAACAAACTGATAGTTTAACTTCGTTTGTTTATCAAATGGCTGTAGGTACTTATAGGATTTGTGCGATAATAGGATACTCAACTGATATGTGCTCAATGCTTCAGGAGGAGTCCTATGAACAAGTCAATACAGTTGGTGGTTTCCTTGGGCAATTAGAAAGGAGATATGATCCATATTCAAACACGTATAATTCAGGATGGAGGGATTATCAAAATTTCAGCTATGAGAATTCACTAGTAAATTGGCATGCAAACCAAAACTTTCCAAATAATCCACAGTACAAGCAACCATATCCCCAAAAATAACATGACCAATTATCTAATTCTGATATGTCTTTAGAATATATATTTAAAGCTTTCATGACTCAAGCACACCAATTCCAATAAGAGACAAAAACTTCCATATATAATTTGGAGAATCAAATGAGTCAGCTTGCTACTACAATTGGTTAATTAGATTCTCAAGGGTCATTCCTTCCATCGCCGATGCAAGATGAAGCAGACAACATCAGTGTAGAAATGGACAATATTAATTTAGACAATGATGTTCTTTGTGGTGATAACATGTCTAAGGTGGAGATTTTTTTTTGGAGAAATGGATAAAGAGAATTTAGAGAGTGCAAGTACAAACAGTTTGAAGTTAGAGGAAGAAGAAGAAATTGAGCTGATACAAGATTTGAAGGAGGCTGAAGCTGCATTAAATTCTTTGTCAATTATTTTAGATAGTAATGCAATTATTTTCATTCCATTACTTGTTACGACAAAAATTTCTCTTTTGTTTTGCAGGATCTCATTCCGAATATAAAGACTCCCCCCAATCATCTTAAATACTTTTTCGTTGAAGAGGGAGTAAAACGTTCATATCAATTGCAAGAGAAATTGAATCTACTAATGAAGGATGACGTGATGGATGGGGTACTCAAAATTTATGAAGTTGGAGTGACGTAGTACTTTGGCCTGTTGTCGAGCCAATGACAATAAATAAAGGTGCTGCTTGGGAGGCAATCCAAGAAATCAGATTTGCATTTTTTTTTCTTTTTATAGTTATTTGTGCCTGTTTATTTCCATTATAATTTATATTTGGGACAATGTAAATTTTAAGTGTGGGGGAAGGGATTTAGGATATTTGTTTTATTTTTAGGGAATTTTAAAAAATTTTAATTTTTAAATTTTGTGGGTAAATTCACTGCAAACCCTCACGAGACAAAACTCGTCCACTTGGGGTAACCTTGGGGTTTAAAGACTTGTTGCACGTGCTAAGTGTAACCTTGTTTCCTACGAAAATGGGTAGTTAGTTGATTTTTTTATTTAAGATGTGTCACTTGAGCAATAAGTTAATTGAATTTTAATTTTTAGTCAATGATAAAATTTTGATTTTTATTTAATAACTTTTGGAAAAGTGATAAATTTTTGATTAGTTTGAATTTTTGACTTTTTATTAGTTATTACTTTGTTTGAGATCCCTTTAATTTCTATGTACTTATATCTATTTGTTTGAACTAGTTTTAATTTAGAGAAAATTTATATGGTTAAATGCTTATGGAAGATATTTCTGAGCTCTATATATTATTTGATCATTATTTAAAATGAAATATAAGGTTGGCTTCTGATGAGTGTGTGTTATACCTACGATTTTTGTACCTTTAGGCTTAATTACTTGCTATCTTTAAGTACTTTTAGTTCTATTTTATTGGTTTTTATGTTTAATTTGCAGAAAACGGCTTCGAGAGGTCAACACGGGAAAACAAGCCGTTAGTGGTAATTTTGTAATTTTGAACAGCGTATGGCGCCGGGGCGCAGTGACAAGGCATGAAGACTGCTCCGGGGCGCAGGTCGGTGAATCCAGTTGTCCAATACCGCGCCGAGTAAACCGAGTCTGTATTGGAAGTTGGTTGTTTCAGTTGAGTTAAAGTAGGATTCTAGGACCTCAAGGCAGCCACGAAGGAATGTAATAAGAGAGGAAAAAGAAGCAAGGATTGGAGGCACGAATTGAAAGCTATTGGAAGGATTTTGAAGCAAAAACGCAGTAGTGAAGATTAAGGAAGCGAGAGAGAGTTCGACAGAGTTTTCTCTATTTCTTTTTCCTTTATCTTCTGAATATTTATGAGTTTTAATATTAATTTGATTATGGTTTTCATGACGATGTGTAACTAAATTCTTCTTTAGGATTGCAATGGAACCGTTGATTGAACTTTAATTAATTCATCTTAGTTTCAATTATTTGATCAATTGTTGGATTGGTTGTTATATCTCGCATTAATTTATAATTGTCTGATCAACAGTTATTTGATTTCATAGATGGAATTTACGAAGAAAATCTAGGAATAGATCTGGGTATAATAACGTGTGACTTTGTTTGTTCTTCTTCGGAAGAGTATCATGACAGTATATAGGATGCGAATACCTATAGACCACACGTAACATATTGAGAGTTTAATCTTAATGAGTCTGTTTCAATGAATTTTGCATAGAATTATAGCATTATAAGTTGGAGTGGATCTTTTTATTAATTATCGAACGAGATTAGTAAATAGATAAGTGATATCAGTTAACAATCCATATGATTAAGTAATTGGAATTAAGATAATGACATTATTGTGATCCAACGGGGAAATTGTAATCTTAAAGCCTCTTATTATCTAATAAATCATTCTTTTTAGTTAATTAGTTAGTTTAAATTCAATTTCAATTTTAAGCAGTTTATAATCCAAAGTTGCTAAAGTATAATTAGAATTGAACTAATATAAATTTAATAGTTAGCATAATTGTTATTACTTGTTCCTCGTGGGTTCGACATCCTTATTTCTATTATATTACTTGATTGACCGCGTATACTTGCGCGTGAATTCTATATATCTAAATCGGACAACAAGTTTTTGGCGCCGTTGCCGGGGAACGATTTTAATAATTAGTTTATTATTAATTTTTATTTGTTTAATTTTAATTTAAAAGTTTTATTCTTTTGTTTTACCTTTTCTTTTATCTGGATTTCATCAGGTAGAGTTTGCCCGTGCTTCTGGAAGAAGTTATTTTTAGTATTTTGTGTATGCACACGAGATCTAAAGGTCCGGAACTAGAGCCTTACGAAGACGACATAGAACGAAGGTTCCGTAGAATTCGCACTTATATTCGGACGACTCTAGAAAATCAAGAAAGAATGGCTGAGGAAGAACAGAAAACACTGCGGGAGTATGCTATGCCACAAGTGACGGAAATTCAATCTAGCATCACAAGTCCCGCCATCACAGCAACAAATTTTGAGATCAAACCCGGAACTATTCAGATGATCCAAAACTCGGTTTAGTTTGGGGGTTTACCGAATGATGACCCCAACGACCACATTGTCGGCTTCTTGGAGATATGCGACACATTCAAGTATAATAGGGTGACGGAGGATGCTATTCGACTGAGGCTATTCCCATACACACTGAGAGACAAAGCCAAGAGCTGGTTACACTCCTTGCCTGCAGGATCCATTACAACGTGGAATGATTTGGCACAAAAATTTCTTGCCAAATTCTTTCCACCAGCAAATACGGTAAAGATGCGGAACGATATCACTTCTTTCGTTCAGCACGACTCGGAGTCACTGTATGAAGCTTGGGAGGGATTCAAAGATTTGCTACGGAGATGTCCACATCATGGAATTCCTAAGTGGTTGCAAGTCCAAACCTTCTACAATGGTCTATTCAGTCAGATTAGGACGAACATAGATGCAGCAGCTGGTGGAGCATTGATGGGAAAGAATATTGAAGAAGCGTATAACCTGCTTGAAAATATGACAGCGAACAACTATCAATGGCCTACAGCTAGAACTCATCAGCCAAGAGCAGCAGGTATTTATGAGGTGGATGCCATGACAGCCTTGTCGGCACAAGTAACATCACAACTTTCTGCCATGTCAAAGAAAATAGACGCTATGGGAATGCAGAAGAATCAGTTGGAGACAGTTTGTGAGATTTGTGCAGGAGAACACTCAACGGAACATTGTGCTATTAATTCGGAGTCTGTGCAGTTTATTGGAAATCAAAACAGATAGCCGCAATATGGTAATAATGCAAATAATTACAATCCTGGATGGAGGAACCATCCGAATTTTGCATGGAGCAATAACCAGGCGCAAACTCAAACTCAAGCTCCAAGACATCCATACCCACCCGTAGTTCATCAACAGTAACAACCCGATAAGCTATCACTAATGGAAGAAGTACTAGCGAAATTGACAAATCAATTTGACGTAACTTCGAAAAATCAAGCAGCTCAAATAAGGAATCTTGAAACTCAGCTTGGTCAGATCCATAGTGCTATAAACAACCGACCTCAAGGATCTTTACCAAGTGATACTGAGAAGAATCCAAAAGGAGAGGGTAACGCACACTGTAAGGCGATTACATTGAGAAGTGGGGCAGAATTATCTGAAACAGTCAAGGAGAACTCAAAGCAATCACAAGATGTCGAAGCAAGTGAGGATGCAGACTTAGCAAAGAAAATGGAGAAACCCGTGGAAAAACCCGAAGGAGTCAAGCTGAATCCCTATGTTCCACCAGTACCATTCCCTCAGCGACTCAAAAAGGCAAAAGCAGACAAACAATTCTCAAAGTTTCTAGAGGTATTCAAGAAACTTCAAATCAACATACCCTTTGCGGAAGCTCTAGAACAAATGCCAAACTATGTGAAATTCATGAAGGATATTTTGTCAAGAAAGAGGAAGATGGAAGATTTTGAGACAGTCGCACTGACAGAGGAATGTAGTGCCATTCTACAGAATAAATTGCCGCCCAAACTAAGAGATCCAGACAGTTTCACAATACCATGCACAATTGGTGACAAGTTCTTTGGGAAAGCCTTGTGTGATCTGGGGTCCAGTATTAATCTGATGCCATTGTCCATATATCAGCAGTTAGGCCTGAAAGAAGTGAAACCGACTAATGTTACTTTACAGCTGGCAGACAGGTTATTGACGCATCCAAGAGGAATAGTGGAGGACATATTGGTGAAAGTAGAGAAGTTCATCTTTCCGACAGATTTCATAGTATTGGACTTCGAAGAGGACAAAGAAATTCCGATTATACTTGGGCGTCCATTTTTGGCTACGGGTAGAACTTTGATAGATGTGCAGAAAGGGGAGCTGACGATGAGGGTGCATGATCAAGAGGTCACTTTTAACGTTTTCAAAGCTATGAAATTCCCAAAGGAAGCAGAAGAGTGTTTCAGAATTGATTGGTTAGAAGTAGCAGTGGACGAAGTTTCTGAGGTTAATTGTAATGCGGATCCGCTTGCAACGGCATTAGTTAATCCTATAGCTGCAGATTTTCCAGCCCCACTTGAGTTTGTGCAGCTATTGAATGCATATACACCGCTCTAACAGACTGGTAAGCAATTTGAGCCTTTAAGTCATTCTGAGAAAGAAAAGACCCATGACAAGACATCTATAGAAGAACCACCCGTTTTGGAATTGAAACAGTTGCCAACCCATTTGAGGTATTCGTATTTGGGGAATTCTTCTACATTACCGGTGATTATTTCCGCTTCACTTGATGAGTTACAAGAGATAAAATTGCTAAGGGTATTGCGGGAATTCAAAACGACCATTGGATGGACCATAGCAGACATCAAGGGAATTAGCCCATCACTATGTATGCACAAAATCCTGCTTGAGGAGGATGCCAAACCAATTGTAGAGCAGCAACTAAAGAGAGAGATTCTCAAGTGGTTGGATGCGGGTATAATCTACCCCATATCAGATAGTTCGTGGGTTAGTCCGGTGCAATGTGTACCAAAGAAAGGTGGCATGACAGTAGTAGCCAACGAGAATAACGAACTAATTCCAACAAGGACGGTGACGGGTTGGCGAGTCTGTATGGATTATCGAAAATTAAACAAGGTAACTCGCAAAGATCATTTTTCGCTGCCTTTTATTGATCAGATGTTAGACAGATTGGCGGGACATCCATTTTACTGTCTGTTGGATGGCTATTCGGGCTACAATCAAATTGTCATAGCCCCCGAGGATCAAGAAAAAACGACATTCACGTGCCCGTATGGAACATTTGCCTTCCGGAGGATGTCTTTTGGGTTGTGCAATGCACCGACAACATTTCAGAGATGTATGATGGAAATCTTCTCTGATATGGTAGAGCAGAATTTAGAAATTTTTATGGACGACTTTTCGGTCTTTGGCGATAGTTTTGATTTATGCTTAGCAAATCTGATTGCGGTTCTAAAGAGATGCGTAGAAACAAATTTGGTGCTTAATTGGGAGAACTGTCACTTCATGGTGCAAGAAGGAATCATCTTGGGACATAAGGTGTCGGCTAGTGGTATAGAAGTAGACAAGGCAAAGATCGAGACGATTGAAAATTTGCCACCTCCAAATTCTGTGAAAGGAATTCGAAGTTTCTTGGGATACGCAGGATTTTATCGACGATTTATCAAGGATTTTTCCAAGATTACAAAGCCTTTGTGTGCATTACTCGAAAAAGATGTTCCTTTTAAGATCACTGCAGAGTGTCATGATGCATTTCAGAATTTAAAAACGAAGTTGATAACTGCACCCATAATCGTCGCTCCAGATTGGACTTTACCGTTCGAGCTCATGTGTGATGCTAGTGACTACGCAGTTGGGGCAGTCTTGGGCCAACGTAAGGAAAAGATATTTCATGCAATCTACTACGCTAGCAAAACGCTGACAGATGCACAATTAAATTACACCACAACAGAAAAGGAACTACTTGCAGTGGTATTTGCATTCGACAAATTCCGAGCCTATTTGATTGGGACGAAGGTGATCGTGTTCACAGACCACTCTGCAATAAAATATCTCATCTCTAAGAAGGATGCCAAACCAAGGTTGATCCATTGGATTCTTCTTCTTCAGGAATTTGATCTTGAGATTCGGGATAGGAAGGGGTCCGAGAACCAAGTAGCAGACCATCTCTCGCGATTGGAAAATTCACATCAAGACCAAGGAGATCGGGTATTGATAAATGAGTCCTTTCCCGACGAGCAATTATTCTATATAGCAAAGGAAGCTCCTTGGTATGCGGATTACGTCAATTACATCGTCAGTGGTGTACTTCTTTATGACCTGAGTTATCAGCAGAAAAAGAGGTTCCTACATGATGTCAAACAATACTTTTGGGACGAACCTTTTCTTTTCCGACAATGTGCTGACCAGATGGTAAGACGATGCGTGGCTAGGGAGGAAGTCGAAGGCATTTTACAACATTGCCATTCATCTTTGTATGGAGGTCACTATGGAGGTGATAGAATAGCTGCAAAGATTCTCCAATCAGGATTCTATTGGCCAACAATGTTCAAAGATGCTCACGAATTCGGAAAGAGGTGTGATCGTTGTCAACGGGTTGGAAACATATCAAATCGGCAAGAAATGCCATTGAATTCAATATTGGAAGTAGAAATATTTGACGTATGGGGGATTGATTTCATGGGACCGTTCCAATCGTCACTCAATAACAAGTATATTTTAGTGGGGGTGGATTACGTCTCCAAATGGGTGGAAGCAGTGGCGTTACCGACTAATGATGCCAATGTTGTTTTAACTTTCTTGCGCAAGAATATATTTACAAGATTTGGAACACCAAGGGCGATAATCAGTGATGGGGGGTCCCATTTCTGCAACAAATATTTTGCCGCTCTTCTAACGAAGTATGGTGTATGGCATAAAGTTGCGACGGCATATCACCCACAGACGAGTGGACAAGCCGAGATTACAAATAGAGAAGTCAAGCGGATTTTGGAAAAAATAGTCAACCCAACCCGCAAAGACTGGTCCAGCAAGCTTGATGAGACTCTTTGGGCATACCGCACTGCGTACAAAACTCCTATAGGCATGTCTCCATATAGACTCGTCTACGGAAAAGCATGCCATCTCCCAGTAGAATTGGAGCACAACGCATATTGGGCGATTAAGAGGCTTAATTTTGAGTCACAGGCCGTAGGAGAAAGGAGACTCTTGCAATTAAATGAATTGGATGAATTTCGGATGAACGCCTATGAAAATGCCAAAATGTACAAGGAGAAAGTCAAAATGTGGCATGACAAGCGTATTGTTGAGCGGACATTCGAACCGGGCCAATCGGTGCTACTATTCAATTCAAAACTCAAGCTTTTCCCGGGGAAGTTGAAATCCAGATGGTCAGGACCGTTTACAATCACGAACATTTTCCCATACGGTGCAATTGAAGTGGTTGACCCTCGTTCTCATGAAACGTTTAAAGTTAATGGGCAAAGACTTAAGCATTATTGGGGCGGCACCGTGGATTGACAACGGACCTCTGTAACCCTTTTCGAGCCAACTTAAGCGAAAGGGAGAAAGTCAGGCTGAAAGACTCTAAATCAAGCGCTTGTTGGGAGGCAACCCAACCGTAATATCGCTTTAGAATTTGGTTTTCAATTTTTAGCATTTTTAAGTTAATTTAGTCAATTTATAGGATTTATTAAATTTCTAGCTTAGGAAAATTTCTTATGTTTAGCTCCATTAATTCTTGCATATTTTCACATCCTTGCAGTTAAAGACGTCATTATGGAGTTTATAAGTCAGAAAAATGAAGCAGAAAAAATTCTGCAGAATTCAGCAAAAGCGCCCCGGCGAAAAATTTAAACTGAGTTTCAGCGCCCCGGCGCAGTACTGCGCCCCGGCTAGACCAGATGGCGCCCCCAGCGAAAAGTTCTCGGCCTGATCGCGCCCCGGCGGAAAACTTCGCGCCCCCAGCGGAAACCTCTCAGTTGGACAGCGCCCTGGTGCGATTTTAAGGCAAAATAAAGGCGCCCCGGCGCAACATTCGAGTTTCAGTTTTTTAAATTATCAATTCCCACGCCCGAAAGGAATTAAAACCTAAACCCTCAAACACCTACTCGGCTCTTCCTCTCTCTCGCAAGCTCCCAACATCTTCTCCTTTTAAAACCTACTTCTCCCATCCAAATTCAGAACACTCTCCTCCGTAATTGACATTCATCGCCTCATCTACGATCCCCCTCGGTTGACACTCCTCCTCCTCACAGACTTCCATCTGGTGTTCTCATTTCACGCGTCTACTCCAAAGTTTGGGGTTAGTGGTTCTTTCGGTTTATCAGCCACATTCAATTATCCAAATTGAGGTACCAAATATAGCAATTTATCTTATATATTTTCTTTACATTACAATCTTTCAAGTTTAGTGGTTGTATTTGGTACTTTGATTACTTGTGTTGGGATTGCCCAGTGGTTTGTGTTGGCCACTGGAGGAGAATAGGTGGTTTGGTGATAAAAAAAAAAAAATGGAGCTAAGAACAGAGTATTAGTTAGTAAGGGAAATTTTTGGTCTAAAACTAACATAAGTTTGGGGGAAAATTTGGTGCACACAAACTGTTTGATAATTTGATACAAAGAGGGATTTGAATTGTTTGCTTCCACATTGGTATTGTGCAGTTATGCCTCCGAAACGACAGAGGGGAGAAGGCTCTTCAGGTGCACCTCGACCCTTTAATCGTAAGAAATTTATTAGTGTAGAGGCCGAGGATAAGTTTAATAATGTGTTAGTCGGACGAGCGTTGATTGCAGAAAGGGGGTTGCGTCCGGATATTTTAGAGGACGGGGAAATGCGCGCTATGTTAGTTAGACGTGGATGGAAGGTGTTTACAGAACACCCGGATGCGGCGGTAACGACCGTGATTAAGGAATTCTACGCTAATGCGCTCGATACACCTGAGTGTGAGGTAATGGTTCGGGGCCAGGTGGTGTCATTCAGCAGAGAAAGGATCAATGAATACTATAACCTGCAGGCTCCGGATGTGTGTCAGTATAGTACAATGGGGACTCCCGATTATGGACGAATTGTCCGCGAGCTTTGTCGACCGGGCACAGAATGGAAAACTAACAAATACACGGGCAAAATTACGACATTTCCATTCAACGCATTGAGTCGCTATGGCAAGATTTGGTACGCCTTCTTGTGTGCCAAATTGATGCCATGTACGCATGTGAGCGATGTCACAAGGGAGTGCGCTGTTCTTCTTTATGCCATTATAACAGGGTTATCTATTGATATGGGCAGTGTAATTGTGTCCTCGATTAAAAAACAGTTGAAAGGTGCGACATCCGGAGGATTACCACACCCGTCTCTCATTACTGCATTATGTCAACAGTCTGGTGTCAAGTGGGGAGCAGCTGAACCAGTGCAGCCACCAACGACTCTCCTCGATCATAGCCTGATTGCACGGTACAAAGTTTGGGAAGGGGGAGAGTCCCATCCACGTGGCTTAGGATTTATTATGGCTCCTCATTCGCCACCTCACAATGCTGATGCTCCTGATAGTCCCGAGAATGAGGCAGCTGAGCCAGTTCCTAACCGAGCCATCAGACGATTACAGAGGCGGATGGATATCCAGTTTGAGGAGGTGTTTCGGCAGCATGAGCGCCTAGCGGAACGTCAGGATGCTATGCACGCGTACACTTATACGTGCACTTCCGCTTTGGCCGCGATGTTATCCCAGTTGAATCCGAATGCTCCAGCCTTCTCGATTCCAGCCCCGCCGATGTTACCAGACTATCCGCCGAATGACTCAGACTCGGAGGACGAGGAGGACCACCCCGACCATGATGCCTGATTTACTAGGGGAGTTTTCTTGTTCTTATTCATGTTTACTTTCTTTACTTGTTTTACAATGAGGACATTCTTTCTTACGAGTTTGGGGGTATACGGCATTCTTTCTGCGTATTCATATTTGCATTGCATGTGCATATTTCTAGTTTTCGTTTTTGTTAGTTTTTTCTGATAGTTTATGGCATATAGGTTAGGGTTGATTGAAAAAAAATAATTAAAAATCACAAATTTTTTTTGCATGTAGGATCATATAGTATTGCGTACAGGAACACTTGAGCATTGAATTAATGTATGAAATGTAAGGATAGCGAATGATGAAATTGTGAGTCTTCATTTAATAATCTTAGCAAGATGGATTTAGATCGTTACAGTCGGAGTTTGTCATATTTTACTGATTTTGTTGAGCTTAATACCCTTGGTTCTTAATTGCACATATTCAATGTATTAAGTTAGTTGAGTTTTGATACAAGCTTTGTGGATTTAGATGCTTGAGAAAGATTTAGATAACCTCTATTACTTGTTGGAACAAAATTTATATGAAAAATGATCATTTGCTTCGATGTCTGTCTTATAGCAATGAATATGAAAAAAAAATGAAAAGAAGAATAAACAGATATGAGCAACACTTAGCTAATCCGTTTTCGTGGCCTCTATTACTCGAACAAGTAAGCCTTTAGGAGTGTCTCTACACTTAGTGTCCTAAAACCACTTGGTTTGGGAGTCACTGGTGGAAAGTTCGCTACGTGGGTAATTTTGAAAAGCCTAAGGAAAATGGGTATTGCACATGCTAAGTTAGTCATATGCGAGATGGAGCGTAAGACGCACTCGTAAATAAAAAGGATGAATAGAAAAATGTAAAAACAAGTGTACAGAGGGGTAATAAAATGTTATATGTGTAATTATCTGTTTTGAGCACTGATATTCATGAGTTGTATTAGAATAATGGCTGGTTTGATATGTTGAATTCGCACACACATGAAAGGGTTGAAGGTGAAATGAAATTGGTGATATGTCAGATTTTAGACTAAAACGAGAATTTGAAGTTTGACTAAGTTATTATTTAAGATCTTTGAGGCTTGATATTCATGAATTATGTTGATTTGTGCTCGAGACATTAGTTATGTTGCATTGCATTCATGTAGTTTAGATAGTTAGTAATTTTTATTTTATTAGTAGTGTTTTTGCTTGAGGACACGCAAAGTCTTGAGTTTGGGGGTATTTGATGAGTGTGTGTTATACCTACGATTTTTGTACCTTTAGGCTTAATTACTTGCTATCTTTAAGTACTTTTAGTTCTATTTTACTGGTTTTTATGTTTAATTTGCAGAAAACGGCTTCGAGAGGTCAAAACGGAAAAACAAGCTGTCAGTGGTAATTTTTTAATTTTGAACAGTGCATGGCGCCGGGGCGCAATGACAAGGCATGAAGACTGCGCCGGGGCGCAGGTCGGTGAATCCAGTTGTCCAATATCGCGTCTAGTAAGCCGAGTCTGTATTGGAAGTTGGTTGTTTCAGTTGAGTTAAAGTAGGATTCTAGGACCTCAAGGTAGCCACGAAGGAATGTAATAAGAGAGGAAAAAGAAGCAAGGATTGGAGGCACGGATTGAAAGCTATTGGAAGGATTTTGAAGCAAGAACACAGCAGTGAAGATTAAGGAAGCGAGAGAGAGTTGGACAGAGTTTTCTCTATTTCTTTTTCCTTTATCTTCTGAATATTTATGAGTTTTAATATTAATTTGATTATGGTTTTCATGACGATGTGTAACTAAATTCTTCTTTAGGATTGCAATGGAACCGTTGGTTGAACTTTAATTAATTCATCTTAGTTTCAATTATTTGATCAATTGTTGGATTGGTTGTTATATCTCGCATTAATTTATAATTGTCTGATCAACAGTTATTTGATTTCTTAGATGGAATTGACGAAGAAAATCTAGGAATAGATCTGGGTATAATAACGCGTGACTTTGTTTGTTCTTCTTCGGAAGAGTATCATGACAGTATATAGGATGCAAATACCTATAGACCACAAGTAACATATTGAGAGTTTAATCTTAATGAGTCTGTGTCAATGAATTTTGCATAGAATTATAGCATTATAAGTTGGAGTGGATCTTTTTATTAATTATTGAACGAGATTAGTAACTAGATAAGTGATCTCAGTTAACAATCCATATGATTAAGTAATTGGAATTAAGATAATGACATTATTGTGATCCAACGGGGAAATTGTAATCTTCAAGCCTCTTATTATCTGATAAATCATTCTTGTTAGTTAATTAGTTAGTTTAAATTCAATTTCAATTTTAAGCAGTTTATAATCCAAAGTTGCTAAAGTATAATTAGAATTGAATTAATATAAATTTAATAGTTAGCATAATTGTTATTACTTGTTCCTCATGGGTTCGACATCCTTATTTCTACTATATTACTTGATTGACCGCGTATACTTGCGTGTGAATTCCATATATCTAAATCGGACAACAGCTTCATCCCATCACCTTTTGATTATGCAGATGTTGTCACCACCACAACACACAAGTCACTTCGTGGGCCATGTGGTGCCATAATTTTCTTTAGGAAATGAGTGAAAGAGATTAACAAGCAAGGCAAAGAGGTATTGTATGATTATGAAGAAGACAAAATCAATATGGTTATCTTTCTTGGACTTGAAGGTGGACATAACCACACAATTTGTGCTTTGAGTGATGTTTTCTCAATTGGGTTGCATCCTTGGACATTTAGTTTGACCAACTTCGCATAAATGTATGCCTTCCTCTTTGGCGTTGATGGGGCTAAGATGATGGGTCCTTTGCTACCCCTTCCTAAGAAGACATCAACAATAATTGCAGTAGGAAGACATGTAGATAATATTGGCAATCAATGTTGTGGGTGGACAATTGTGTGGTAGGGACAAAGTAGCAATATCACAATTGGAGGTACACGATCCTCTCTGTCGTAATGAAAACTATAGCCACGGGAATGGAAGTGGTGTATAAAGAGAACCCTGATGCTAGTTTGGTTAAGTCCAACAAATTCTCTTACGCTATTGTTGTAGCAGGTCAGCCTCTTTATGCGGAGACAATATGAATTTGACAATACTCGTAGCTAGCCTCAACACCATTAAAATGTTTGTGGTGCTGTGAATATGCCACCTTGAGGACAAGGTGGATTTTGTGGGGATGATAATGTTACGAATTATAATGCTAATTAAATTAGGGTGTTGACTAAGGTTAACTATAGGTGTTTAGTAGATGAAAAATGAATGGCTGAGATTAGAATTTAGTAAATGAATAGTTTAGATTAAATGTAGAATGAAGCTGCTATATATAGAGTAAGTATGTACTGAACTTGAATATGAATGAAATGAATGAAATCTTTTCTTCCAATCTATCTTATTCTTTGAAATTCTCTCCAAAGTCTACCCAAGACTCTAAATCGGTAACAATTGAGAATGGAGTTTATCTAGGATCTCTTGGACGGTTAACTTTTGAAGGCAGATTATCATGGAAGAAGAGATTACTTGCATTTGTATTTGAGCGTATTTAGATAAAAGTCGGTCCATTCAATCCATTTGACATAATTATCAAAGGAAAAGATAACATAAATATCAAAGGAAAAGATGAAAGTGAAATGAGCACCAAGAATCCATTCTTCATCTGGTTTTATATCAATGAGGAAATTACTGTTG
This sequence comes from Hedera helix, assembly GCA_947179155.2. Classification (NCBI taxonomy): domain Eukaryota; kingdom Viridiplantae; phylum Streptophyta; class Magnoliopsida; order Apiales; family Araliaceae; genus Hedera; species Hedera helix. The sequence goes on from OX359285.1 coordinate 17,977,374, forward strand.
CTCGAGGCAGAAGTGGAGGGAGTGCTTTTGGTGCCGCTGTCGTCGTGTCTTTTATTGACTTGATTACAAGTCTTAAGTTATATAGCTGCTACTTGATACTCATTCATTGAAATTCTATTGTATACTCTATATTATGGTTTCATCCCTTTTATATAACAAAGTTTATGAATTTAATGTTAAGACGTTCCTGCTGTTGGTAAACTAAATCTAGTAAATCATTTTAAGTACTTCACATTCTCAACATAAATTATGTTTATGAATATATCAACTTTTGAAGAGACTAAACTTTGGCCTTGACTTCTGTACTATTTGAATTTTCTGTAAAAATGGATGTGGTGAGTTAAAGGAAGGACTATGGAGATTGGTTGCATAGTGGTATTCATATTGGCCTTGGAAACATAAGAGGAATTTTCAAAACACAAAACTTGTTTGAGAAAATACATCCTAATCAATATTTTTTTTGAAAAACTATTTATCACTATTCGGGCAAAGAGACATACATACATACATACATACATACATACATACATACATACATACATACATACATACTGTTATGATGTATATTTCGCTAAGCTTAATCGGGTAATTAGTATTGGGCTAGACCCAATGGTCCATCAACTTGACAGTTATTTATGAGGACTCCTTAGTCTGATAGGCTTGGGTTGGATTCCTAAACCAATACGGATGATGACTATTTACCATATCTAATCCTAATTAGAGTAAGAGTCATGTGTCCTGGATGGTTTAGGATAGTCACCTCCTTATTCAACTACAACTCGTCGATGGACGTTCCTAATAGGATTGGTAAGAGTCAAGTAAGTATTATAAATACCCGATTAATGATGGAGATGTGAGTTACGATTATTATTGCTCTACTAAATACTTAAGCCTCCATTGTTGACCTATCTTGAAACCTTCACTAATACTCACACCGAAAAAGTCCACCGGCGTCCCAAGTCGTTAGGTCTCTTGTGCAGGTACCCTCTCCAGACGGATAGTAGAACGAACTGATAGGATTAGGCGTCAACATTGGCGCTAGATGGAGGGTCAGTATTTAGTACCAATCATATTTTCAATCAGAAAGAATTGACATGGCAACCTCACAATCACAGAGAAGTCAAAATAATTCACGACGACCACCTCCCTCACGATCTCGCTGGGAGACAGTAGTAGATAAAGATCGTCGCCTCTAGGCGATCCTTGATAAGAAGAAATATCTAGACATCCAGCAGAAAGAGCTTGATAAACAATACGAGGAATTGGATGTGGCAGGACATGGCCTTTTGAGCCAGAGAGACTCAGCCTCTCTCTCAGAACATTGTGACTGACGCAACGATAGGCATCAAGAACGACATCGAGATCGAGCCAGGGACCGGGACAAGGAGCTGGTCCGTTCCAAATTAATTTTCACAGCAGACTTGAGAAAGCGAGCTAGATCACCTTCAAAGAGGGACCGGGACGACAAACATAGCCATGAAAGCCATACTGGGGAATCCTCACCCAAGAAGGCTTCAGATAAGTACTATGGAACCAAGAAACCCTGGGCCTCCCCATTCTCAAAAGCTCTTAAAGAAGCAAAGATTGACCGGAGTCGCAAGGTACCCACCCTAGAGATGTATAACGGAACGGGAGACCCCTATTATCACACCTTTTCCTTCGAACAGGCCATGCACTTTCACGACCATGATGAAGTGGCAATGTGCCACCTATTCTTATCTACTCTAAAGAAAACTGCCAGGGAATGGGTCATCTCCCTTCCATCCCGATCAATTAATTAGTGGGAAGAGTTGCAGGACCAATTTCACACGCATTTCAGCGGCAACAAAAGACGAGCCAGAATGATGACATCCCTCTTACAGTTGAAATAAAGGTCAAATGAAACCCTTCGGCAATACGTCAAGAGGTTCAGGGAGGCAGTTTTTGAGATCAATAGGATTGACCCAAAACAGGTAATCCAGTTTTTGACTATGGGATTAAATGTTGACAAATCTAGCAGGTTGATCGAAGAGCTTGTCTCAAGGGCACTGAAAAATTTATCTGAGACTTATGAAAAAGTTGATAAGTTCATAGAACTGGAAGAGGCACTCGCCAATCTTCAGGGTTCTTCGAAAAACACAGGTAATTTCCACAAGAGAGACCTCGCAGGCGATAATGCCGATAAGAAATCCAATGGAAAGAAGGGGAACGGTAGAAAGGACTCTAACGGGGAACGACAGAAGGGACTCTAACGGGGATCGACAGCAGAAGAATGATCCCCCGAAGGATAGAAGCAACAGAGGTAACGACAAGGACTACACACCCCTAAACACTAGCAAAAGCAATATCATCAAAGAGATCAAAAATCAACCTTTCTATAAGAAGCCTTCGAAAATCCAAGTTTTCGCAAGACAGAAGAATGGGGATAGATATTGTAGATACCATAAAGCAAAGGGGCATGATACCAAAGACTGCTACCAGCTGAAAGATTTCTTAGAAAAATAGGTACGGAATGGTAATCTTGACTGTTATGTTACTGAATCCTACAGGCCATCACCCTTCGACTATATTGAACCAGAGATATTGTTGATATCATCTCTGGAGGTTCGATATCCGCCCTCTCCTGCAGAAAGAGAAAAGCTTTTGCCAGAGAAGTCCATCAAGTATCTGGCAAACAACAGGACATCAAAATAGACCCTATCACCTTCTCCGATGATGATTACCCTTCGAGAATGGTGAACCCCATCAGGACGCCCTCGTCATCACCACACAAGTAGGAACTATGGATTTGAAACGGATGCTCGTTGACAATGGAAGTTCAGTCAATGTACTCTATAGTCATGCATATAATCGTCAGGACTTGGGGGGGGGGGGAGGAAATTGGAGATCTGTAATGAGTCCCCCTTGTACGGGTTTAGAAATAATCCAGTCTGTATAGAAGGGACGATTGAATTGCCAGTGATCTTCGGGACTCCCCTGAAGCAAGCCTCCATTATGATTCGTTTCTATATGGTTCAAGTGGAGAGTAACCATAACGCCATCTTGGAAAGAACAACTTTGTCAGCACTCAGAGCAATCACCTCAATCACGCATCTAAAAATGAATTTTTCAACCAAAAATGAAATCGGGGAGGCAATCGGTGATCAGGATCTATGACAAATGTGTTATCTCCAAACTATTCAGGCATCTTCTATAGGTGTTAGTAAACAGAAAACCATGATGAAGATCGAACTTCAGCCCTTCACGGAAGGATGTACCGAGCCAATTGCGACACCTACTGAAGACACGGTAGAAATCCCACTATTTCAAGGGAATGACTAGAAAACCGTATAGATTGGGGCCGGTCTTCATGACGATACCAGGACTCGGCTAGTTACCCTTTTACAAGAATATTCGGACATCTTTGCATGGGCTCCAGCCGACATGCCAGACATTGACAAAACTGTAGCCGTCCACCAGTTAAGTGTCAGCCCGAGCTCGAAGCCCGTAAAGTAGAAGCGACGGAATATAGCTCCCGAACGACAAAATGTAATTGATGAAGAAATCAATAAACTATTGGATATCGACTTTTATTTTTGAAATTACTTATCCAGAATGGCTCGCCAACGTGGTGCTGGTTAAAAAGCACAATGGGAAGTGGAGGATGTGTGTGTACTATACAAAACTGAATAAAACATATCCCAAAGATGATTACCCTCTCCCGAGTATCGATCAATTAATCGACTCTACCTCGGGTCATACTGTAATGAGCTTCCTAGATGCTTTCTCTGGATACAATCAAATTGCTATGCTTGAAAGCGATATCCAAAAGATAGCCTTCATCACTCACCGAGCCATTTATGCCTATAAAGTAATGTCCTTTGACCTAATCAACGCGGGAGCTACTTATCAACGAATGATGAATAAAGTATTCCATGACCAAATCGGGAGAAACATGAAAATCTATGTTGATGACATGATTTTCCACAACATGAAGGAAGAAGACCATTTATCCGACCTTAAAGAATGCTTCGAGAATGTCAGATCTCACAATATGAGGCTCAACCCGACTAAATGCACCTTTGGCCTCGAGTCAGGCAAATTCTTAGGATATATGGTTAGCCGAAAAGGGATAAAGGCGAATCTCGAAAAGATACTGGTTATCCTTGAAATGCAACCGCCAAAGAATTTCAAGGAAATACAAAGATTGACAGGGAGGTTGACAGCCATACGATGATTTGTGGCGCTACTGGCCAAAAAATGTCTCCCTTTCTTTGGCACCCTGAAAAGAGCTTAGAATCAGAAGACATTTCTATGGACCAAAGAATGTCAAGAGGCTTTTGACCAAATCAAAAAGTATATCTCTCCCCCCCCCCCCCCAGTACTCAGCAAGGCTCTGCCCAAAGAGGATCTATAATATTTGCCAGCTACGTCTTTTGCAATCGGATTAGCTCTGGCAAAGGAAGTTTCTCAAGGGCAAAAACCCGTGTATTACGTAAGCCATGCTCTTCAGGATGTTGAAACAAGAGACCCGAATCTGGAGAAGTTGGCTTACGCATTAGTTATTTACTGTCAAAAACTTCATCATTACTTCTAGGGGTGAACTATCCTCGTCCTCACATATCAGCCCTTTAGGAAAGTTCTATACATACCGAAATCATCAGGAAGGCTTGTAGCATAGGCTATAGAGCTGAGCCAATTTAACTTAGAATTCCATCCTCGCATGGCTATCAAAGCCCAGGCTCTCATCGATTTTATCATTGAGTGTTCCTTCCCGAAAGAGGCAGAGGAAAAGCAAGCTGGTAATGATAACTCAGCGGGGGTTCCCAAAGAACTTGTTTGGACGCTTTTTGTTGATGGGTCCACTACCGGAACGAGAAGCGGAACAGGAATAATTCTCACTTCTTCGGAGGGTTTCAAAGTGCAATAATCTATTCGGTTCGGGTTCATCGCCACCAATAACATAATAGAATACGAAGCATTGGTGGCAAGATTAAAGCTGGCCCGAAGTTTAGAAGTGAGGAATTTGGTGGTCTATAGTGACTCCCAGCTGGTATAAAGCAAGTTTTGGTAAAATAAGAAGCAAAAAAGGTATATTTACAAGCATATCTTCAACTAGTGCGGACATTACTTGTAATTTCGTGTACGTGCACACCTAGGGGGGGGGGGGATAATAGGTGTCTAAACTAAAAGTGATTTATAATGGTAAATTTTAATTTTCCTCGTTACAAACTTAAAGCAGACAGATGATGATTGTAACTTTTGGTGTCTGCTTTAAACTAAATTTTACTTTACTACTAATGTAGATAGGATGAGCTATTGAAAGTCAGTGTCTGGATTAGTCTGAACCAGTATGTTAAGGATATCAGCAAAATACTTTTGTGCAGCAGTTCAAGTGCAGAATAAGAGTGTAAAAAATAAAGCCACACAAATGCAAATCACAAACACATGAATTTTTACGTGGTTCAGCCCCTATCCACTAATCTAGTGGTTTAATCCACGTCCAATACCAATTGATATTGGAGACTTTTTTTATTAAATAAAACTGTTCAATACAAAATATAAGAACTCCCTGTTTAAAGAAACTTTCCACTGAGATGGACACGACTGCCCCTTGCACTACTGCAACCTCTCTCACTCTGCAGCCCTGAAAGCTTTTCTATGAACAGACCTTATATAACGCTAGATAGACCAAGACAAACCCAACTTACACTTAGGATAAGATATTACGATATATACTTAATTTCCAGCCAAAAAGAAATGGAAAACGATACAATGATAGCTGGTTATAAACTTTAATGTAGCACTTAATTAACTTAGTATATCACGATAGATGTTGCCTTGTAGTTTTTTTTCATAGTCTTTGCCGTGAAGGAGATAGTATATATAACAAAGAGATCAAACGGCTAGAAAAGAGTTGTTAAGTAGAATTTACCTCAGATGATTTCTCATTGCTTAATCCGGTGAAGCATAGTTGAGCAGTTTCATCGTCTTGATCTTCATGATCGGATTCATCGTCACTCCATGTCATTAATTCTTTTCCTTTTGAAATGTTTGCTTTGTTCTTTCTTTTCAGTTGAAAACAATCTCTTTTAAAATGAACAGGCCTTTCACATTCAAAATATGTATCCTTTTGTGGTTTTTGCTTGAAGTCTTTCTTGTTGTTGAATGTTTTGCCTTGGAACATTGACTTGTTCTTCTTTCTAATCAGCTCTCTAAATTTTCGAGTCATCATGGCTATTTCCTCATTATAGTTTTCATCATCCCCTTCCATGTAACTTTCAGCTTGTAACGCTAAAGTCTTTCTTTTAGGTCCCTTATCTTCTTCATCATACCTTCTTAGTTGATTTTTAAAATTTTCAAGTTCTCTAAATAAAGTGAGAGTATCCATAGTACTGATTGTTGTTGAGTCTTGAAGAGTAGTAACCTTTGGTGCGAACCGTTTAGGCATGACTCTAAGAAGCTTTCTGTTTATTTTCCTCTGATCAATTTTTCGACCAAGCATACTTAGCGAGTTCATTATAGTGAGGAACCTTGCTTGAGCTTCTTTGATTGTTTCATTCTTTTCTAACTTGAAAAGCTCATATTCTTGCATCAACATGCTTAGCTTGACTTCTTTTACCTTAGTTGTTCCTTCATGGCTCATGATTATTGTATCCCAAATTTCTTTTGTTGTATTACACGCAGAGACCTTGTCGATTTCAGCTTGAACCATACCACTCAGCAGCGTATTCATGGCTTTGGAATCATAGGATACCATATAAGATTCTTTTGTATCCATTTCCATGAGAGTCTTGGGCTTGCCATCATCATGCCTCGGGATAACGGGTCCATTTTCAACTACCCATCATTCCCATGGGTCCCTGTTGAGATATATCTTCATTCTGAATTGCCAAAAGTATAAGTTCTCGCTCCCGATCAACAGAGGCGGCCTGCTAGTGGACTGCACTTCTTGAAAATTGAGGTGTGCCATAGGATCTTACCCTACGATATGCAAAGATCAATATTAGTAGAGCCCCGCTCTGATACCAAATGTAATTTTGTGTACGTGCACACCTAGAGGGGGGTGAATAGGTGTCTAAACTAAAAGTTATCTGTAATGGCAAATTTTAACTTTTCCTTGTTACAGACTTAAAGCAGACAGATAATGACTGTAACTTTTGGTGTCTGCTTTAGACTAAATTCTATTTTACTACTAATGCAGACAGGATGAGCTATTAAAAATCAGTGTCTGGATTAGTCTGAACCAGTATGTTAAGGATATCAGCAAAATACTTTTGTGCAGCAGTTCAAGTGTAGAATAAGAGTGTAAAAAATAAAGCCACACAAAAGCAAACCACAAACTGATATAGTGGCCTAATCCATGCCCAATACTAATTGTTATTAAAGACTCTTTTTATTAAATAAAATTGTTCAATACAAAATATAAGAACTCCCTGTTCAAAGAAACTTTCCACTGAGATGGACACGACTTCCCCCTTGCACTACTGCAACCTCTCTCACTACTGAGACTTTTGCACCTCAGCAACCCTGAAAGCTTTTCTATGAACAGACCCTATCTATTGCTAAATAGACCAAGCCAAACCCATCTTACACTTAGGATAAGATATTACAATATATACTTAATTTCTAGCCAAAAAGAAATGGAAAATGATACAATGATAGCTGGTTATAAACTTTGATGTAGCACTCAATTAACTCACTATATCACGATAGATGTTGCCTTGTAGTTTTTTTCGTAGTCTTTGCCGTGAAGGAGATAATATATATAACAAAGAGATCAAACGGCTAGAAAAAGAGTTGTTGAGCAGAATTTGCCTCAGATGATTTCTTATTACTTAATCCGGCGAAACATAGTTGAGCAGTTTCATCGTCTTGATCTTCATGATCGGATTCATCGTCACTCCATGTCATTAATGCTTTTCCTTTTGAATTTTTTTTTGTTCTTTCTTTTCAGTTAAAAACAATCTCTTTTAAAATGACCAGACCTTCCACATTCAAAACATATATCCTTTTGTGGTTTTTGCTTGAAGTTTTTCCTATTGTTGAATGTTTTGCCTTGGAACTTTGACTTGTTCTTCTTTCTAATCAGCTCTCTCAATTTTTGAGTCATCATGGCTATTTCCTCATTGGAGTCTTCATCATCCCCTTCCATGTAACTTTCAGCTTGTAACGCTAAAGTCTTTCTTTTAGGTCCCTCATCTTCTTTATCATACCTTCTTAGTTGATTTTTAAATTTTTTAAGTTCTCCAAATAATGTGAGAGTATCCATAGTACTGATTGTTATTGAGTCTTGAAGAGTAGTAACCTTTGGTGCGAATCGTTTAGGCATAACTCTAAGAAGCTTACTGTTTATTTCCCACTGATCAATTTTTCGACCAAGTATACTCAGCGAGTTCATTAGAGTGAGGAACCTTACTTGAGGTTCTTTGATTGTTTCATTCTTTTCTAACTTGAAAAGCTCCTATTCTTGCATTAACATGCTTAGCTTGACTTCTTTTACCTTAATTGTTCCCTCATGGCTCATGATTATTGCATCCTAAATTTCTTTTATCGTATTACACACAGAGACCTTGTCGATTTCAGCTTGAACCATACCACTCAACAACATATTCATGGCTTTGGAATCATAGGATACCATATAGGATTCATTTGTATCCATTTCCATGAGAGTCTTGGGCCTGCCATCATTATGCCTCAGGATAACGGGTCAATTTTCAGCTACCTACCATTCCCATGGGTCCCTGTTGAGATATATCTTCATTCTGAATTTTTAGAAGTTTAAGTTCTTGGTCCCGAGCAACAGAGGCGACCTGCTAGTGGACTGCCCTTCTTGAAAATTGAGGTGTGCCATAGGATCTTGCCCTACGATCTGCAAAGATCAATATTAGTAGAGCCCCGCTCTGATACCAAATGTAATTTTGTGTACGTGCACACCGGGACGGGGGGGGGGGGGGTTGAATAGGTGTCCAAACTAAAAGTTATCTGTAATGGAAAATTTTAATTTTCCACATTACTAACTTAAAGCAAACATATGATGACTGTAACTTTTGGTGTCTGCTTTAGACTAAATTCTACTTTACTACTAATGCAGACAGGACGAGCTATTGAAATTCAGTGTCTGGATTTGTCTGAACCAGTATGTTAAGGATATCAGCAAAATACTTTTGTGCAACAGTTCAAGTGTAGAATAAAAGTTTAAAAAATAAAGCCACACAAATGCAAACCACAAACACACGGATTTTTACGTGGTTCGACCCCTATCCACTAATCTAGTGCCATAATCCACGTCCAATACCAATTGGTATTGGAGACTCTTTTTATTAAATAAAATTGTTCAATACAGAATATAAGAACTCCTGTTCAAATAAACTTTCCACTGAGATGGACATGTTTGCCCCTTGCACTACTGCAACCTCTCTCACCACTGAGACTTTTGCAGCTCTGTAACCTTGAAAGCTTTTCGATGAACATACCCTATCTATTGCTAGATATACCAAGCCAAACCCAACGTACACTCAGGATAAGATATTAAAATATATACTTAATTTCCTGCCAAAAAGAAATGGAAAACGATACAATGATCACCTGGTTATAAACTTTGATGTGGCACTCAATTAACTTAGTATAACATTTTCGTAGTCTTTGCAGTGAAGGAGATAGTATATATAACAAAGAAATCAAACGGCTAGAAAAAGAGTTGTTAGAGCTTTTAGCATAAGACACTTTGTTCAGTTGAAAAATCCCAAGATTTTAACAGTATAATATCATCCAACAGTTGATAAAATCAATTCCATAACAACTATTAAAAAATATGTTAACCCAATTAAACTAAATAGCTGAATTAAAGGAAATAAATAATCCAATTTAAATCCCAACGGATTGCCCGACCATAATAGATTCCTTGATAGACTCTTATTTGAATAAGTTACTTTGAATTTTAAATAGGACATATATTAAGGAAATCTTTCCTGCAACAACACAACAATTTGCTATCCTAGTAACTCAGGCTACTGGACTAGTAACCCAACTCGGGCACACCAATAATAACATGATATATATTAAAACCAGGCCAAGCAATTCAAATAAAATCTATTAATCTTAACACAAACCCAAATAAATTGTCATCATTAAAATCACAAAATATATAAACCAACATTACTGACATTTTTTTCTGAAGCATCAGATAATCAGTGTGGTTAGGTCAAAAAATACAATGGCTGATGCCCTTTCCAAATTAGCAATTATGTATTAAGGGGAGTTAGAGGGGTCAGTTTATTTGGAAGATCTACCATGTCCGAGCACAATGGTTCAGAAGGTAATGGATATAATGCAAGAGGATTCTTGGATGACGCCAATCTTCAAATTTCTTCAAAACAAAGAGTTACCTGAATGTTGTATTATAAATGATCAGTTATATAGGAGATCTTACTCTTCCCCACTACTTCGGTGCCTCAGTCCAATCGAATCCGACTATGCTCTTCGGGAAGTCCACGAAGGAATCTGCGGGGACCATGTGGAAGCAAAAACACTTACTGATAAAATATTGAGACAAGGGTATTTCTGGCCGACCATGCTTCAGGATGTCAAAGACTTTGTCAAAAAATGTCATGAGTGCCAAGTGTTTGCGTCTGTCCCACATCAACCTCCCGAAGAGCTTGCTCCTATACTGTCTCTGATACCCTTTGCAGTCCGGGGAATCAATATCTTAGGTCCGCTTCCACAAGGAACGGGTCAAGTGAAGTTTGTGGTCGTAGCCATCTATTACTTCACCAAATGGGTAAAAGCCAAGCCTCTAGCCAGAATCACCGAACACGCATGTCTTCAGTTCTTCAAGAAGCAGGTAGTTTACAGGTTCGGCATACCGTTGGTCTTAGTCTCCGATAATGGGCTTTAGTTTATCGACAAAGAATTCGAAGGTTTTTTAAATGAACTCAACATTCAACATTGTCGGACCTCGATAGCCCATCCTCAAGCTAATGATCAGGTGGAAGTCACTAACAGGACGCTTCTTAATGGAATAAAGAGAAGACTGGAAGATGCAAAAGGAGCATGACCCGAGGAGCTTTTACATGTTCTATGGGCTTACCGAACAACTCCTCAGACTACCACTAGGGATACACCCTTTAAATTGGCCTATGGAGCTGAAGCCCTGATACATATTGAGATTAGGATACTTACACCCAGAGTCCAGAACTTCGACGAAATTCTCAATAGCGAAGGACTTTGACATAATCTCGACTTATTGGAAGAGGAGCGAGATTCCGTGGTCCTCAAATTAGCTACCTATCAACAACGTACTGCTCGACATTTCAATAAAAATGTCAAAAATAGGTCATTTAAAGTGGGTGACCTAGTCCTTCGGCAGGCCGAAGCATCTATACCTCGGGACATTGGAAAATTAATGCCCACATCTGAAGGACCCTATTTGGTGATCGAGGTCTTGAGGACTGAAACGTACAAACTTTAGCGCATGGATGGGAAGAATGTCCCCAATACTTGGCATGTCGTTCGACTTCGTAGGTATTATTAGTAGTTAGGGTTTTTAAATTTGTACTTAGTCCAATTTTGAGGCTATGTTTTTAGCTAATAGGATTATCTTTTCGAAATTAATGAGAATATATTTTACATCTTATTCTTGTGTTGCTGTTTTTATACATACACTTTTAGTTCATCTTCTAGCCCTATCGACAACTTATCCGATAAAGCTAGCAAGGGGCAAAGGAGTATAAAACAAATAGTTATACATACAGATGATAAAACTTAACTCATGAGAACGGATAATAAAATAAGATAAGCTGTTACAATTCAATAAAAAAAAATTAGTCAAGTCCCTTGGTGATTACAAAAAATAATACAATTAATCATTGGGAATAACAATTCTCAACTGATCGGGATCGTGACCCTTCTCCTTAGAAAATTCAAAACCATCATTGAATTTGTTCACCACGACAGAATAAACATCTTTCTGGAAGTCATCCGATGTTTTGTACTCATCGACAACTTTTTGTCAAAGCTATAGGGCTAGAACGCTCGGGGAAGTAGAGCTTATCGGCCCCTTCAACGATCAGCTCGATATTTTCCTTAAGGTTCTTCATTTGATCAGTTTAAAGCTTGGTGATACTCTCCGATTGATTGAGGAGCTCCTTTTGTTTCTGAACTTGGACCTCAAGCTCTTGATAATTCTTCTTAAGAAGTACTTTCTTGTGTTCCTCGACCTTGGCCAGTTCAGTAGCCTGGGTCCTCCCCTTCTCAGAATCTTGCAGCCGGGCCTACAAGCAGCTGATCTCCTTATCTTTCTTGATTTTATCCTTCCGCATCTCCTCGTATTCATTCTTCATGATATGGAAGGCATCATATTGAGCCCGTAGTTGATCCCAAATTTTTTGATGATTTTGCAAAGCCTCAGCACGCTCTTTGGAGCTTTCTTCTAATTTTCGCTCTAGAGCTTTCTGCTCATCGGACACCCGCAGGAGAATGGCATTTCCCTAAGAAATGATGCTTAGTCTATTAGAAAATGGAACTTTGGTGAATCAAAAACAACAAAGCCAATCATTGTTAGAGTTTTACCTTTCTGTGAAAAGAGAACAACATCTCCATCAACGTCTTTAGGTCGGCATTCTCATAGCCCGTTGCAAAAAATGGGATCATTGAGGAACCCAAATTATTCAGACTTGATCCCTCCTATGTTCTTCTCTCTTCGGTCACCATTGGAGGATCAATAGGTCCTTTTTATTTTTTCTTTAAAGGCTCTTGTTCCTCTGTGGCGAATGACTCAGTGGTTTGAGGAGGGGGGACTAGCGGCTCCTTTGACTATCCAATAACGGCCAACCCGATAGGTGGGTTACTCGGGGACCCGTGGGAAAGTGGAACTAGTTCGGATCCTGCCTCTAACGAAGAACGAAACACTAATCTTCTCTTCTTTATCTTCGGCCACGGCTCCTCGGGAGCAGTTGCCTCCTCCCTTATGGACTTGATAGTATCATCCACGTGAGAGGACCACGTTACCACCTCGACAACGACTGTCTCTTCGGTTGGACCTTTGGGTTTTGCAGCCCTTAAATTGCGAGCCGTTTTTACTTTCTCGGTGCTGCTCAATTTTACCCTTGGGACCTCAGCTGCCTCAAGTATGGCTTTGTTATCGGGGTTCTTTCCTTGATCGACCACTGTAACACAGACAAAAGAAAAGGTTTAGTATCTTGTCAGAATAGGAATAAAGTAAATCACATGATACACGTAAAAAAAAAAGACTTACGGCCGAAGGAGTACAACCAATCTTGATCATTAAGAAGTTCCCGGTCCCACTTCACTGAAGGTCTCTTGGAATATAAAACCTCGAATGCCTCGAACCTTGCTTGTGATATCTGATTTGGATTCAGTTGGTCTTTGTTTAGGTTTGACCAAGGTCCGACCATCTCAGTGTCCGGGCCTTTAATGAAGAACCAATCCCCATGCCACCCTTTATTACTAGAAGGGGTTTCTATTAGGGTTTCTCTCCTAATGTTCTTTATTATTTGGAAGAACCCCTTTTCTTTATTACTAGTGATGGAAAAGAATTGAAAAAAGAAATCTATGGCCGGGGGGGTTGACAAAAAGCGTTTATCTATTAAGATGGATAAACGTATTAGGGGATAATTGATTCAGGCTAAGCCCGGTCGTATAGAGTAACTCGAGTACGAACGGGCAAAAGGGGAATTGGACCCCGAAGAGTAACAACTGTCGATGAATAGGAATCTACCCCCCTCGGGCTGATAATACATTCTCTCTCGGGCCCAGGGTCTCCTTATTTTGTAAGAGTCTGGTATATAAAACTCTATTTTTAGCAAATCAAAATGATGTTTTCGGATAGTGGAAGGGAGGTTGGCTACTCGATACATAAGGGCAAAGTATTTGGTCCTATTATACTCTTCCACATCTCTCATCCGCTCGACAACTAATGGTTTCTATGGTTGACCCTCTAGATTTCCTGGTTACGTGGCATGTGTTCTTGGGTTTCTAGTACTTTTTACCATTTTGAAATACTGGAGATGAGACGGCAAGGAACTTACTTGGTGTTTAGAAGAAGATCAACAGAGCAATGATCGGTGAAAACCAGGTCTTGTGTGAAGAAATCGTGAGTAGTGGATAGGATTCTCTCTCGGACGTATTTCTCTCAGAAACAATGCTTCTAGTAAAAAATGGCGATTGATTTACCTCCCTTATCTTATTTGTCGTCCAACGGTCCAGATGTGAGTGATCTAACAGATGGGGTTCGTTTGCAGATTTTACGGCAGCATAATAATGACTCTGTTCATGTGCTCGTTGCCAACTTTCCAAACGGTGTTTTGAAATTCAAAAATAGAATCTAAGGTGTTTGTGCAGGCTATTGGGCTGGACATGTTGGGTTCAACGACAAACGTTTGGGCCTGGTTAGTACGTAGAGTCCAACACTTGAAATCCTATTATAAAGGTCAAGGGTGATTTGAAAGGGCTGCATGTTCGATCTGACACCTCTGGGTTCCAAAAACGGCTTTCTCTTCGGTCTGACATCTCTGGGTTCCCGAAAGAACTTTCTCTTCGATCTGTGACCTCCGAGTCCCCAAAAGATCTTTCCCTTCGGTCAAACGCCTCTGTGTTCTCTAAGGAGCTTTCCCTTCGGTTCGATGCTTCTCGGCTCCAGAAGGAGTTTTTCTCCTCTGTTATGTTGCCCCTGTATTCTTATATGAAGTTCAAAGAGGATCTGCCTTCGGTCTGATATCTCCTATGTTGATACCTCTAGAGTCTCGAAGAGTTAATTTCCTTCCAGATTTGTCCGCTTACATATACTTTCGAATTTTTTTAGTCTACTCCTCCAGCACATTTATATACTGGAGGAGTAGGGGGCAATGTTAGAATGTATATTTCGCTATGCCTGATCGGATAATTAATATTGGGCTAAGCCCAATTGGTCCATCAGCTTGGCAGTTATTTATGAGGACTCCTTAGTCCGATAGACTTGGGTTGGATTCCTAAACCAATCCGGATGATGACTATTTACCATATCTAATCCTAATTAGAGTAGGAGTCATCTGTCCTGGATGATTTAGGATAGTCACCTTCCTATTCAACTATAACTCGTCGATGGACATTCCTAATTGGATTGGTAAGAGTCAACTAAGTATTAATAATAACCAGTTAATGATGGAGGTATGAGTTATGATTATTATTGCTCTACTAAATACTTAAGTTTCTATTGTTGACTTATCTTGAAACTTTCACTAACACTCACACCGGAGAAGTCCACCGGCGGCCCAAGCTGTCAGGACTCTTGTACAGATATCCTCTCCGGACGGACAGTAGAACGGACGGATAGAATCAGGTGTCAACACACACACACACACACACACACACACATATATATAAATATATATTAAAAATATCAATCCTCTCTGTTGTTATTGTGGATTAAAGTTCCATACTGCAACTTTACACCATTTGGTAAATTCTTCCCACCCCCCACGGGTAGAATTATTACTTTTTTTGTTGTTGAGAACTTTCGGATTATTAGGAGAATTATTACTTTTTTAAAAAAAATTTGGACTATTAGTTGGGTACGATTATTAATTGAACGGTTATTTGTTACAGATATATTTTGACCAAATAGAAACCTTCAACTTGACTGAGGAAAACACTACAATATTTTGAGGAGTTGGAATAATCAACCCAAACAACTTTGAAACAAAGAAAACAGTTCCTGAAACTTTTGAAAAGCTGATATATATACAAATCTGAAAATACAGCATTCGATTAATACTTGCAGCAAATGGAAACCAGAGTCAATTTCAAGCTTTAAAAAAAAAAAGAAGAAGAGAGAAATGAGGAATTGGATTCTTTAGCATATTCCAGGGGAGAACCAAGTTCAACTCAAAAAAGTTAAATGGAGAACCAACTACAACACAGAAGATTTAAGGGGAACTGATCCCTACACCCACCTCATTAAAATAAATTTTCAAAAACTAATTTTAAACTATTTGACACGTACATTACAGGGGGAATTTTGTAGGACTAGCTTTGATATTGATCTGTAACATTTGGGGATATGATTAAAGCTGTGTAGTAGAAGTTGTCGGATACACTTAAATTCAAAGTTGTCTTGCAGTGAACTTGATCAGTCAAGTGAGAAGACACTGGGGGCAAAAATGTAAAAAGTACAATCCTTTTTCTTTTTTTGTTATATATATATGTAAGGGAGAATATAACACCATATCATTGTAATATTCAGTAATCTCTCGTAACACTACTATAATAAAAGAGCAGCCTTCGCTACAACACTTCTCCGCTGTCTCGACACAAGTTACATACAGAATCAGGTGTTAGAATTTTATTGTCAAAATCTCGAATCAACTATTTTCAGGGAAAAAATAATTAATACAAGCTAATTCTTAAAAAAAATGTTAACTTTAATGGGCTAGTATAAATTTCCCAGCAGAGTACCAGAAGGGGGCTAACTTTCACTTTCTTTACATATAATTTGTGCGCCGATCACTTCAGTCCTGAGATATATTTTTCACCTATCTTTTTAGTGGACTGCACGCAAAGGTACTGAATATGTAAATACAATTGGCAAGAAAGAAAAAGACGTACTAGGCAGTTATATAATATTCAGTACAGTCCATCTCATGCCCGAGTAAAGGAAATCATGCATCCTCCAAGTAGATGGCCATATGCTTGCATATGTGTGTGTATGTATATAGATTATTGTTCTTCAGGTGCTTGGAATTCAAGATCTAGTTTCCTCTTTATGCGTGATTTGTCAGCAGTACAAGAGGTACATGAAACCAAAAAAAAATATAATAAAAACATCAGCAAACAGATAAAAGTATATTGACAGATGAAATTGAATCTGGTGTTCATGTAGACTAAATCTTGCACTTTCAATGTCAATATCCAAATTTGTTATTAATTGAAATTGAAACTACATGGAATTGACTCCTATTGGACGTATTACTGTTGCTTTGTTGCCTTGTATTACTGCTCCTAGTCATCGTATAACAGTTGCCTGTCATATAGTATTACTGTTGCCTTGTACCTTGTTGCCATCATCATACTGTAATTATATTAAACAATTCTAGTCCTCTAGAAAGTTTAGCAGACGTGATGCATTAACAATTGGAATTAATCTGTCCGCTAGATTTTCAAGCGGACGACGAGCTTTTCTTACAAATCGTAGCCGTTCGTTAGAAGATCCACGAATTATAAGGTGTTTGTCAATAATTATCTCCTAGCATCTATGCCACATATATATATATATATATATATATATATATATATATATATATATATAGGTAATGATTCATAGCATTAATCAAAAATTGGCATACACTATCTATAACATCCATTCCAAATATCCGCTATTAGTATTGTATACCTAGATTTGTGTAGTATATTTTATAGTAATACCCAAAATATAACAATTTTATCATATGAACTTACTTAATTATGAGAGCACAAACTTATATATTTTTATCCTACCGTTAATTATATATGTGTAAATCTATAAAGAGTACTAAGTTATAAGAAAAAAAAATCTAAGTAATAGTTGAAGAGTATATTTCAAGTTTTTTCAATGGGTTTTAAATGAATATATATTGACGCTATTTGTTTAATTTTTATCGCATATTGTTTATTCAAAAATAACACTATAATACACCGAGAGCCTTTGGCTTAGGCTCCTTTAGCAAGAGATCCAAGGTTAGGGTAACTATAATATTTTGAGGAGTTAGAATAAGCAACCAAAACAAAACATAATAAATTTAAAAGTGTTGGTTTGTAAAAATCATAGACACGCAATCAAATTGCATAAAATAGCGGAAGCATGGTAAAATCAAATTTAATATTTTACAAACCATAATCCAGGATCGACCTTTATGCGCAACTATTAATTAATAAAGAAGAAGTTAGAGATATACCCTTGTAGAATTCAAAACTTCAACAGGTACAAATTCACCTCCAAATCCTTCGCGTTTTCCTTGAATTTCATCGATTGGATTCCAATGATCAACTTTAGTCACCCAAGTGTTTGGCCTCTAGAGGTGATCCATCAAGGAATAATAATAATTCAAGAAGTGGGTGATGACAAACCCTAATTTTCTCTCTTTAGAGAATATGTGAGTACTCTCCCAAAAGCTTATGGAAGTGTATGTGTGTAACCTTAATCCATAATAAGACTTCTCTTATTTATAGATTTAGTAAACCCTCATAACACCTTTAAGAATAGGGTTTTTAACTAAACTTGTAATATCCCATATATTTTAAAGATTTTAAATAATATCTTAATTGATTTTATTAAAGGTTAAGGTTTAAAACCTAGAATGTGAGAAGTAAGATGTGTAGAAAATGGGTAAAATATTTTTTTTTAACATAATGTAATTGTTAGAAATTAAATGTGAAAATATTTTATGATGCATATAGAGAATTTATTAAGGAAATAAATTCATTTGAGAAGTGAAGACGGTTATAAGGATATATATATATAGTTATATATTCCTAGAGTTGTGTTTATTAGCCAAACAAGAAGATGAGAAAATTAATACTCAATAAAAACTAATAAATTAATTAGTTTAAATTTGAAGTAAGAAGGAAAGTCATGAAATATAATTAATTAAATTAATTATATTAGTTATGAGTTAAAGTTATAAAGGAACTAGAATTATTGCCGATGATGGCAATAATAAGAAGTAATTAATTAAGAAATTAACTTAATTATTAAGTTGAGGTATAGAATTCAAAGGTGAGATTAAAACAAGCTCAATATGTTAATTGTTGTAAGTCTTGTTGAGGATTTATATAGAGGTCCAAATAAATTTAAAGATTTAACCTCATGAAGAGTCCAAGTAATTTAATTACTACTAGTGGACTAGTCCAAAAGGATTATATGTGTTAGCCAATATGAGAATATTTACATGAAGAGGGTAATTAAATAAGAGAGCCCAATAAAAAGTAAGTTATGTAGCCCAAACCATTAAAAGTCAAATGATGGTCAATGGTTGGGAGAAGCATTTCAAGTATTGATTGAGTGTAGAGAATTAACTAGTGTAGAGTTAATTGAATAACTCTAGTTGGTAGACAAGAGAGAGCATTAACCAATCATTGGTTAATTGCTAGGTAAATAAAGGTGGTGTTGAGAATTAACTATGGATGAGTTAATTAAGTAACCCAATGTGGTAGAATTAATTATAGCAAATCTAATTGGATTATATTATAAGTCCAATTGAGTTATTAAAGTAGGTCAAATTAATTAACCTAGTAGTTCATATAATTTAATTTGAACATTGATTTATGTAATAATTAACCAAGTCCAATGCTTATTTCAATTAAAGGTAACATATGGTATTTAATATTAGCCCAATGTAGTAAATAAATTGAGCCCAAACAAATTTAATTGGAGGAGCCTAATATAATAAATCCTAGAGTCCAATGTGGAGCCCAAATGGTAGTCAAAGTGGTGGTCAATATATATACATTGGTGTGTATATATATGGATACTTATATAATGATATAGGATATAAAAATAAAGCTAAATTGGTGTAATAAAATGCAAAATCCCGAATTTTGGGGGAGCCCCACATGGAAATGTTGAGTGTGGCTTCATGTGGCTTATTTTACACTCCAAAAGTTGCTTACAAGCAAACTTGATAGGAGTCATTCATCATTGTCAATCAACTTGTCCATCCAAGCTATAGTAAGCATGAGTTTAAGCCTTAAATGCCCAAGTGTTGGTTGATTAGTAAGAGTTGATGGAGATTAAGGAAGTACTATAAATATAGTGTGTCACCAATTCATTGTGTTGGTTAGCCATTTGTCTAGAATTTCTAGAGAGAAAAGAGAGAGCTCTTTGAGAGAAAAACAAGCAAACTTTGTGAGATTGATGATCCACTAAGGACAAGTGCTAGAGAAGAGAAAAGAGGAAGTCACAAGCTTAACTCATATCAAGAGGAAGAAGATCATCCATGTCTAAGAGGTTAAAAAGTACTCTAAACCTTTTTAATTTCATTTTTGTTGTTTAAATAAGTTTTAAACGGTTAAAATATATTTTTAACCCATCCAAAACTCATTTTGTTGTTCTAGAAGTTTTTAGCTATGTAATATATGTATATTCATAGTTTGATGGGTTTATAACATGATTTGGTATGGCTGGTGTACATATAAATTGAAGAAAACGCTATATAAAGCTTTACCGGTAAAACCCTAAGTAGCTATGAGCTATATTTTGTGTCATTTAGAATTGTACAAGTTAAATACTTGATTTATATGGCTAGAAAGTTTTATGAGTGAGTTATAAAGCCAACACAACTTGAATCTCACAAAAAGATGAAAAAAACAAAGAAGTTATGGCTTTTATCACAAAGGATGTTGATTTTAAAATCCTAGGTTGCATTGTGAGCCATTTTTAGCCTAGTTCTGTTCGGAATTTGGATTTGTGATATAAAGAGAAATTGTAGAGGAGGAAATTCGGATGATAATGGACTCAAGAATCACCCCAAAATATTTTAAAATGAAGAAGTTATGACTGTCGGAGTGTCGGAGGGTCGAGGAGTCAAACAGTTGACTTTCGGACAAAATGGCTGACGCAGCCGCGTCAAGACTGACGCAGCTGCGTCAGAACAATCTGCTAAGCAGATTTTTGGTGTTCCGGGTCGGGTCGGGTCGATCCGGGTTGGGTCGGGTCGGCCCGGGTCGAGTTTTCTTTGGAAAATTAAGTTGAAATAAGTATAAAATGAATGTGTTTGGTTATTAAACCAATATATATGAAATCCATTAATCATTAATTGGTAACTAAATGTTTAAAATAAAGACTAAAGTTAACACAATTAAAAGTTAACTATTGGTATTATTTGAAGATTATTAAAATATTATTAAATGATCAATAATATTAGTATATGATTAAAAAGTTATTGAATGATGAATAACATTTGTAAATGATTAAAATATCATTACATGGTTAATAATATTAATAAGAGATTAAAATATTATTAAATGGTTAATAATATTAATAAGTGGTTAAAATATTATTAAATGCTTAATAATATTAATAAGTGATTAAAATATTATTAAATGGTTAATAATATTAATGAGAGATTAAAATATTATTAAATGGTTAATAATATTAATAATAAGTGATTAAAATATTATTAAATGGTTAATAATATTAATGAGAGATTAAAATATTATTAAATGGTTAATAATATTAATGAGTGATTAAAATATTATTAAATGGTTAATAATATTAATATGTGATTAATAATATTAATAAGTGATTAAAATATTATTAAATGGTTAATAATATTAATAAGTGATTAAAATATTATTAAATGGTTAATAATATTAATATGTGATTAAAATATTATTAAATGATTAATAATATTAATAAGTGATTAAAATATTATTAAATGATTAATAATATTAATAAGTGAGTAAAATATTATTAATGGTTAATAATATTAATAAGTGATTAAAATATTATTAAATGGTTAATAATATTAATAAGGAATTAAAATATTATTAAATAATTAATAATATTAATAAGTTGGTTAAGTTTACTGACATGTCCAACTAGGTTTGTTGGGCTAGGATTTTTATCCGGAACTTAAGGGTTCGTTTATCGGACAACTAAAGAGTTAATAATTTGAAGGTAAGGTCTTAAGTTAAGACTAATTAAAAGTCCTGGTAGCTAACGATTATGTCGATTTCCTATATAAAATTATAGGTTGAACGAAAGACGTAAATAAGCATAACGGGTAGAAGCGAACCAGACAAGTTTTTCAGAACTTGCTCCTATGTGCATTAACATGCTATGATGTGATATTAAATGGTTAATAGAAAGATAGTGATGATAATTGTGATATGCATGAGGTATGATTACATGTAGATTATGTATAAATATGAAGCATGAATTGCTAGATGTTATATGTGACGACCCCAAATCCGGGTTCTTTAACCTCGGGTTTGGTTCTCACTGTACAATACTTAACAACAATGAAATACATATATTGTATTCAAACTACGCGGAATAATACAAAAGGTTCCTTATATAAAGGCTACACTTCCCAAGGTCTATGAACCTTAAATTGTAACATTACATATCTTAAGGGAAATACAAAAGGTTTACAACAGTAATTACATAACAGTAATTTAAACTAGCATGCAATTACTAAAACTAAGCATTCGCTTTCCCCTTGCCTTTGTTCGATTTAGAGCTTTCGGGATTGGCTGAAATATAGTCATGATATAGCAAGAATGAGCAACTAAATGGCTCAGCAAGTTTATAAACAACAATCATACGATATATCATGATGAAGGGAAATAACTTCAAGGTTTCAACAATAGCAATTGTGAAAGATAACAAGAATCAATGTTCAATAAAAGAAAGAATTGACTCTTTACTGCTGAGTGGTCTTTAATGACCATGAACTGCTACTAAGGTAGAACAGACATACAATGTCTGACTCCTTGTTAAAATAACGGGACACTTGAGGGGATCAGTCCTCTCATGTCCTATGTATATGCATCACATTTAGTTTTCTTGCGCGCTGTCGGGTCTCCGACAAATAAAAATCCCCTTTAACTAGGGTTGTTCTATCTCAGTCTTACTGTAAGAATCCGCACCAGCCAATGGTTTGGATAAGCTTTTATAATATTCAATTTAATGAATTTAACATGCATTTGTCTAGCCGAAACAATTAGCTTAGACGTTCTTAAACAGTTTGCAAAAGCACTATGTGCGAATACAATAATCAATAATGATGTGAAGTAATTTTTGATAATTAATTCACTCAAAGGTCTGTCAAGTAACTACGGGTGTAGAATACTTGCTCAACAATAATTGAAATGTAAATACAGTTGAAGAATATCTGCAACAATAAATACAAGTTTAAGGGTAGAAAACTTGTCTGTCTGCACAGCTACAATAAATGTCTAGCTTTAACTACTTGCTTTGAAAGACCTAACATTAATAAAGTCGGTCTAATAATTAGCACGGCGTATTTGCATAACTATACGCTTGATAATGAACTTATTTACCACACATAAGTACTAACACATAATTTGCATTAGTCAAAACAATATTATTAACCTTATAAACCCTTAATCATATTAGGTTAATAATTTAATAAGTTAGAAAATATTTTTCTTAAGTGTTGGACACTTATTAAACCTTTAAACAACTTATTATAATTGTTTAATTAAATTCAATTTATTTTATTAACTCAATCTCTTTTTAATTACTATTTAATATTAAATAGAAATTAATTAATTAACTCTAGTTATTATTTAAAATAAATAATAACTAATTGTACCTACTTATTATTTAATTATAATTAAATAATAAATAATTATTAACTTAGTTTTAACCTTCTTTAATTTAATGTTAATCAACCAATAATTAACCAAGTAATTAACCTTACTTATTATTTAATTAAGGAAATTAAATAATAGTTTACTAATCTTAATCCTCTTTAATTATTATTTAATGTCAATTAAATAATAATTAATTATTTAATTAATTTTAATTATTATTTAAGGTTAAATAATAATCAAATCATTCTTATTTATTATTTAAATTAAATAATAAATTATTACTCTAATAACTTAATTTCCATTAATCGTTATTTAATGCTAATTAAATAATAATTAATTACCTAATTATCCTTATTTATTATTTAATAATATTTAAATAATAAATAATAAATTTATAAATTTTATCTCTCTTTAAGTATTATTTAACAAATGCTAATTTATTATCTTTATTTATTATTAACATTTAAAATAATAAATAAATAATAAATTTATTTAACTTAACCATGGTTTAGCTAACTAGATTAATATTTAAAATATTTAAATATTAAACTTAATGAAAAATATCCTCCCCCATATTATTTTTGTATTATAATTATTTTTGTTATAATTTTAATTTAGTTTTTAAATATTTAAATTAATTAAATTTAACCCGAATGGCATTTCCGTAAATAAGTCGAAATCTGAACCGAGGGCAGAATGGTCATTTCGCCAAAAAAAACACGGAGGGGCATAATCGTAATTTCCCCGAAAACTGGTGCTCGCGCATTGCGCGCACCTTCAGAATCAACGGCTCAAAACGGTGCCGTTTTGAGAAGCCGTAAACGGCTTTCGCGCATTGCGCGAAGGTTATTCTCTTTATACGCCAAACGGCGTCGTTTGGCTCCGTGTCCGGCGATGAACAGTGCACGCGCATTGCGCGGCCAGTGTTAATTTTTTTTCTTCCAAACAGAATGTGAACAGTGCTCCGGCATACACATTTTAAATAAAAATATACCATCAAATAAGTTTTAACTCTTCAATAAAAATCCAAAAAAATTACCAATCACCTTATATTAATTTATAACATGAAAAAATAATTTTTCATGATTTAATATCATTATTTTTTTATAAAAATTTCTACATCACATAAACTACCATAAATCATAACTTTTTGTGTATAACTCCATTTTAAGTGATTCAAACTTTGTTTTTCTCATGATTTAATGTTCTATAATATTAGAACATCAAACCTTAGTTTTATAAAAATATTTTTGGACATAAATTCCAAAACTTGTTTACACACTATTAAATACATATTTTAGCATATAAATATACCAAAATACAAACCAAGCATATTAAACTTAAGCATGGCATAAATATTACAACTACACATTAATAACTATATTAACATGTTTATACTAACATGATGATTTATTTAATTTAAAAATAAAACTTAGATTTAAAATAACCATTACCTTGATTTAATGGCTATCTTCCTTTTTCTTCCAAAGTAGGTTG
Source organism: Hedera helix (assembly GCA_947179155.2). Taxonomy (NCBI): domain Eukaryota; kingdom Viridiplantae; phylum Streptophyta; class Magnoliopsida; order Apiales; family Araliaceae; genus Hedera; species Hedera helix. The sequence continues at coordinate 18,002,142 of OX359285.1, forward strand.
TGAATCTTGAAGACATAAACCAAGAACTCCTTCTCTTGATAATTTTGCTCTCAACTATATTTTTTTCTACACTCTCAAATGCTCTCTAGTTTGAAAAATGGAAGAAGAAGGAATGACCAATACAAGCTCCTAAATTGTAAGTATACTTACAATTTTGATAGATATAAAATCCATATCTATTAAAATTGCCATCATGAGATAACAATGATACTTGCACAAGAAAGCTAGCCCATACTAAGTTGGTGAGGATTTTGTGGGAAAAGACTTTCCCAAAAATCAAAACAAGCAACCTAATATTAAATAAAGGAAAAATAAAAGAAAATAAAAAAAAATCATTTTCTCTCTCCTCTCCATGTTGCCGGCTGAAATTCTTCCTTGTCCCAAATTGAAGTCATTTTTCACTTTTTAATAAATAATAGTTTAATTAAGTATTTTCCAAGTGGGCCAATCATTGGGCTTTAATTTAAAATACCAATTGGGCTTCTATTAAATTGTTTGGGCTACTAAATTGTCAAATTTTATTATTCTCCACTTGGGCTACTAATTGACCCATGTTGGGCTAATTTAATAATTTACACATTAATTATTCAATCCATGATTAAATAAATAATTAGATTGAATAAATAATTAAATATTCTAACCCATAAGTATTAAATTACTAAATAGACTAATAAATATTATTATTAATATTTCACATTATTTACATTAATTAATAATCATATTAATTAATTTATTATATTTAATTCACTCATTATATTCAATTTAATTGAATATTTAATTAATAGGAAACTTATCAATTATTTTGATATTAAAACTTTAGGGTTTGTTCACTAATTTAATACATATTAGTGACCCCCTTTAATTAATTTTAGTAATTAATTACATAATTATTTAATCACATAATTAATTAATCACATAAAAAGATTTAAATAATCTCATAAAACTAACTCGTTGGAAATTAAATTAATAATTTAATTAATAAAGACGTGGAAATTCTAGGACATTACATTCTCCCCTCCTTATAAAAATTCCGTCCTCGGAATTGTAAAAATAAGGTTAGTCAAATAAAAACGAGTAATTTGCCCTCATTTCCTCCTCTAATTCCCACGTAGCTTCTTCAATGGCGTAATTCCTCCAAAGTACTTTGACAGAATGAATTATCTTATTTCTCAGTTTCTGTTCCTTCCTATCGAGTATCTGAACAGGAACTTCTTCATATGATAAGTCTTTACCAACTTGAATTGGTTCATAGGAGATAACGTGCTTGTAGTCTGGTTTGTATGGCCGCAATACTGACACGTGAAACACATTGTGAATATGTTCCAATTCAGGAGGTAAAGCTATCTCGTATGCTACTTCACCCACTCTCCTCAATATTTCGAACGGTCCTATGAACCTTGGACTCAGTTTCCCCTTCTTTCCAAATCTGATCTTCCCTTTCCAGGGAGATACCTTAATGAACACAAAACTCCCCACTTCGAAGTCTCGTTTCTGTAGATGTAAATCGGCGTATTTCTTTTGACGGTCTTGAGCTGCTACTAGCCGAGCTCTTATTACCTTGATGATTTCTACCGTCTGTTGAACCAATTTTGGCCCCAACAGTCGGCGTTCTCCTACCTCATCCCAACATAGAGGTGTTCTGCATTTTCTGCCATATAAAGCTTCGTAAGGCGGCATACCTATGCTCGCATGATAACTGTTGTTGTATGCAAACTCAACTAGTGGTAGATGGATTTCCCAACTGCCCTTGAAATCCATCACACAGGCCCTGAGCATATCTTCCAACGTCTGAATTATTCTCTCACTTTGCCCATCGGTCTGCGGATGATACGCTGTACTCATTCTCAACTGTGTCCCCAATCTCTCTTGAAGACTTCTCCAAAATTTTGACGTGAAGCGCGGATCTCTGTCTGACACAATCGATACCGGCACCCCATGTCTTGAAACTATCTCTTTGATGTACAATTTGACCAACTGATCCAAACTGAACCTAATCTTGATCGGCAAAAAGTGTGCTGACTTTGTTAGTCGATCCACAATCACCCAAATTGCGTCATATCCCTTCTGTGTTGCTGGAAGTCCTACCACAAAATCCATTGTGATATGCTCCCATTTCCACTCAGGAATTTCTAACGGCTGTAACAATCCACTTGGTCTCTGATGTTCGGCCTTTACCCTTTGACAAGTTAGGCATCGGCTGACACATTCTGCGACCTCCCTTTTTAAATTCGGCCACCAAAAATGCTGACGCAGATCTTGATACATCTTCGTACTCCCCGGATGTATCGAGTATCTCGTACTGTGGGCCTCTTGCAAAATCTCTTCTCGTAGCTCGGGCACTAGCGGCACCCAAACACGATTTTCAAATCTTAGCAATCCCATGCTATCTTCCTTGAACTTGACCTCTTCCCCTTCGGTCATTCTCATCCTTATTCTGACACATTCTTCATCTTTATCTTGAGCCTCTTTTACCCGATCTAACAGGGTTGGGCTCGCTTCCACTTCCATTGACTCATTTGGATTTCTTACCTCCAACTCCATTCGAGCCATCTCTTGAACCAATTGTTCCTGATCTGTCAAGATGAACAATTTCTCCCTGCTCTTTCTGCTTAGAGCATCTGCTACTACGTTGGCCTTGCCGGGATGATATAAAATTTCACAATCATAGTCTTTGATCAATTCTAACCATCTCCGTTGCCTCATATTTAACTCCTTCTGTGTGAAGATATACTTCAGACTCTTGTGGTCCGTGAATATCTCACATTTCTCTCCATATAAATAATGTCTCCAGATTTTAAGGGCAAACACTACCGCAGCCAGCTCCAAGTCGTGGGTAGGGTATCCCTTCTCGTAATCCTTCAACTGTCTGGACGCATACGCAACGACCTTGCCGTTTTGCATAAGCACACAGCCAAGTCCCTTGTGCGATGCATCACTGTAGACCGTAAAACCTCCTGTATCGTCCGGTAAAGTCAATACAGGTGCTTCACTAAGTCTCTTCTTTAGCTCCTGAAAACTCTCCTCACACTTCTCCGTCCATACGTATTTCACCGTCTTCCTCGTTAGATTGGTCAGCGGTGTTGCTATCTTTGAAAAATCTTGAATAAATCTCCGATAGTAACCCGCTAACCCCAAGAAACTTCTTACCTCCGTCGGCGTCCTTGGTTGCTCCCAATTCATCACTGCTTCCACCTTTGCTGGATCTACTGAAACTCCCTCCTTGTCGATGACATGACCTAAAAATTGAACTCTCTCCAACCAGAATTCACACTTCGAAAATTTAGCATACAACTGCTCCTTCCGTAAAATCTCCAACACCAATCTTAGGTGTTCAGCATGCTCCTCCTCTGTTTTAGAATACACCAGAATATCGTCAATGAACACAACAACAAATTTATCCAAGTACTGCTTGAATATTCTATTCATCATGTCCATAAATGCGGCTGACGCATTCGTCAGTCCAAACGACATCACCAGAAACTCATAATGCCCATATCGAGTTCTGAATGCCGTCTTGGGTACATCCTCCTTCCTGACTTTCAACTGATGATAACCAGTCCTCAAGTCAATCTTTGAAAAGTACTTCGCCCCTTTCAATTGATCGAAAAGATCGTCAATTCGTGGCAACGGGTACTTGTTCTTAATTGTCACCTTATTCAGCTCTCTGTAATCCATACATAATCTCATCGATCCATCATTCTTCTTTACAAACAGCACCGGTGCTCCCCATGGAGAAACACTTGGCTGAATGTACTTATTATCCAACAACTCCTGTAATTGCACCATCAACTCTTTCATTTCTACCGGAGCCATTCTATATGGTGCCTTTGATATCGGTGCGGTCCCCGGTACTAAATCAATCGCAAATTCTATTTCTCTGTCCGGCGGTAAGCCTGGCAATACATCTGGAAAAACATCCATAAACTCCCTAACTACTGGTATTTGCTCCATCTCGGGACTCACCACTTGTGTGTCCACTAGGTGAGCCAAATACCCTACACATCCTTTCTTCAACAGTTTCTTGGCCTGCATCATCGTCAGACATGCAGATTGTCTAGACGACTTGCTGCCATAAAATACGACCTTAGACCTGTTCGGTGTCTTAAGGTGTATACACTTCTTTTGACAATCAATTATAGCTCCATGGTTAAACAACCAATCCATTCCAAGTATAACGTCAAACTCCCCCAATCGTATAGGAATTAAATTTACACTCAACTTCTGACCCCTGATTTCAGCACAACAGTTCCTATGTACATACTCTACAGGAATCACCTCTTTATTAGCAACTTCTATGTTCATTGGGTTCTCTAATTTTTCTCTAGGCAATTCTAACCGTCTAGCGAATTCATCAGACACAAATGAACAGGTAGCACCCGAATCAAATAATACGTAAGCATTTATTTCATTGATCGGAATAATACCTGACACCACGTCTTTTGATTCGATGGCGTCCTGCACCGTCATGTTGAAAGTCCGTGCCGTTGGTTTGTTCTGTGGCACCGGCCTTCCAATGGTCAGTTTGGCGTTGTTGTTGTTGTTGTTGCTTCCCCTAAAGCCCGAACTCCCTCCGGTGTTCTTCTTCTTCAGACAATCTTTAAACTAATGGTCCATGGCCCCGCAGGCGAAACAACCTCCCTTCCTTTTTGGTGTGGGACAATTAAGAGCGATGTGCCCCTCTTGCCCACAGTTGTAACAAACATTCCTTCCCTTCATGCACTCCCCTGAGTGATTCTTCCCGCATTGACTGCATTTGCTTGCTTTCTTTGACTCACTGCCCTGGGGTGTCCCCGAACTGCTGTTGTTATTCCACTTGCGTTTGTTCGAGTTGCTACCCCCGCTGCTACCCTCTCTGTTTCCCCCATCGCTTCTCTTCTTGTTTCGTTCTTGATTGTGCTTATTCAAAGCTTCATTTCCACCCTCAGCTATGATAGCTTTCTCCAACAGTGTTGCAAAATTTGTGATCTGGAGAACAGCTACCCGACTGTAAACCCATGGTTTCAGCCCCTGTTCGAATCGTCTGGCGCGTCTTGCCTCCGTGTCCACCTGATGTGTAGCAAATCTTGCCAATTCATTGAACTTGGCGGCATATTCGGATACCGACATGTTACCCTGCTTTAGTTCTAGGAATTTGATTTCCATCCTAGCCTTTGTACTTTCTGGAAAATAGTTTTCCAAAAATACCTCCTTGAATCGCGCCCACGCGATCGTTCCTTCCCCTGCTCTACTCTTATTGGCCTTCCACCAGTGGCTGGCCTCTCCTTTCATCATGAAGGTAGCAAATGAGGTCATTTGCTCCTCCCTAACTCGTGCAACCTCGAAGACTTTTTCCATCTCCTCTATCCAGGTTTGTGCTTCTATGGGATCCGTGGTCCCTTTGAACTCAGGTGGTCCTATCAGTTTGAAGTCTTTAAAGGTTGCTAGTGGAGCGGCATGGTTTGTTGCTCCAGTAGCCTCTGCGTTGTGTCCGCGAAATGCCCCCATTAGCATTTCTACGAACTCTTGGACAGGGTTTGGTGGTACCCCTCCTGCGTTCACTGACTCTTCGGGTGGTGGTGGGGGTAGTCGTTGATTTCTTCTCTGTGGCGGCATTTTCTGTATAAAGAAAATTTAATTAATTAAAGTTGTTTCAATCTTTTTACTTTCGTTTTGTAGCTTAAGTATTTTAAACTAAAGCACAAATAATCATCTTGACACATATAAACATAAACGAAAATGCATTTATATTCATATGCTAAAACACAGTGCGTAGCACTTTTACATCATAAGCATACTGCTATAAACGCTGCTAACCCCGATAGTTAAAACAAAAGACGGGATCTAACATATCCCACAACTTCATAGAGTTGGGATTTACAACATACTAACCCTCCATCGAAACAAAAGTTGGGTTTCTACTGCATCTACGTACATACATCATAAATAAAGAAAATACAACTAACGGCGCATCCCTCGACGAACCGCATCGTCGTACTCCTCATCTCCAATAGCCCTGACCACACCCCTACTGATGGTGTGCAAGGTCTGGCCCTCCTCGGCAGGGTAATAGTGCACCCTACTCTGGATCCTACCAACTGATGAGCGATAGACGTAACTGAGTCTATCTATCCTCACCTTCTTCTCCCTAACCTCCTCATCCAGCTCCATCATCTGCCCGTGAGCTGCATCACGCTGAAACTCCATATCTAACCTCGCCTCAACGGCCTGCTGCATCTGGCCCCTCATGGCCTCCCTCTCTGCCTGTGTCTGCTGAATCTTCAGCTCAGCGGCTACTAACTTGGCCTCCATCTCAGCCATCCTCGCCTTCAGCTCTATGTTCTCGCCAGAGAACATATAAGCTGTATCTCTGTACTGCTGCTCTGTCTGCTGGTGGATCTGGTTCTGCTCCTCCAGGTGCTGAACCCTCTCTTCTAGCTCCTCGTTAGCCGTAGTGAGAGTATCGATGATGTCACTGGCGACAGTGCCTATGCCATCAACATACTCAGCTGGCTCCTCATCCTCATCATCATCAGTATCAGCCTCCTCCTCACTGTACTGCCCCATAACTCCGCCCCAGACAGCGTCCTCTCTATCTCCCTCCTCGGGATCTGACTCTGGCTCCTCGATCGGTGCAGCCGCCCGTGGCTGTGCGGTATCCATAGGGATATCCGTATAAATCACATCCTCTACAGCAGTGCTCGACTGGCCTATCTCCGTCATCCTACAATAACACAAATAACACATGTTAGTACAGCAATAAAATATATTCATTGATGAAATGAAATGATATTTTATCATGTACATCTCGGCTCGATGGATTTTCTCAATCCACCTCCAAAAATACACAACATGATGAATCTCCCCGATTCATCTCCTAACGCACTCGATAAGAGTTTAGTACTAAGGTTATAACCTAGGTTTAGCAATCCTAGCGTTTCTAACCTACAGCTCTGATGCCAACCTGTGACGACCCCAAATCCGGGTTCTTTAACCTCGGGTTTGGTTCTCACTGTACAATACTTAACAACAATGAAATACATATATTGTATTCAAACTACGCGGAATAATACAAAAGGTTCCTTATATAAAGGCTACACTTCCCAAGGTCTATGAACCTTAAATTGTAACATTACATATCTTAAGGGAAATACAAAAGGTTTACAACAGTAATTACATAACAGTAATTTAAACTAGCATGCAATTACTAAAACTAAGCATTCGCTTTCCCCTTGCCTTTGTTCGATTTAGAGCTTTCGGGATTGGCTGAAATATAGTCATGATATAGCAAGAATGAGCAACTAAATGGCTCAGCAAGTTTATAAACAACAATCATACGATATATCATGATGAAGGGAAATAACTTCAAGGTTTCAACAATAGCAATTGTGAAAGATAACAAGAATCAATGTTCAATAAAAGAAAGAATTGACTCTTTACTGCTGAGTGGTCTTTAATGACCATGAACTGCTACTAAGGTAGAACAGACATACAATGTCTGACTCCTTGTTAAAATAACGGGACACTTGAGGGGATCAGTCCTCTCATGTCCTATGTATCTACATCACATTTAGTTTTCTTACGCGCTGTCGGGTCTCCGACAAATAAAAATCCCCTTTAACTAGGGTTGTTCTATCTCAGTCTTACTGTAAGAATCCGCACCAGCCAATGGTTTGGATAAGCTTTTATAATATTCAATTTAATGAATTTAACATGCATTTGTCTAGCCGAAACAATTAGCTTAGACGTTCTTAAACAGTTTGCAAAAGCACTATGTGCGAATACAATAATCAATAATGATGTGAAGTAATTTTTGATAATTAATTCACTCAAAGGTCTGTCAAGTAACTACGGGTGTAGAATACTTGCTCAACAATAATTGAAATGTAAATACAGTTGAAGAATATCTGCAACAATAAATACAAGTTTAAGGGTAGAAAACTTGCCTGTCTGCACAGCTACAATAAATGTCTAGCTTTAACTACTTGCTTTGAAAGACCTAACATTAATAAAGTCGGTCTAATAATTAGCACGGCGTATTTGCATAACTATACGCTTGATAATGAACTTATTTACCACACATAAGTACTAACACATAATTTACATTAGTCAAAACAATATTATTAACCTTATAAACCCTTAATCATATTAGGTTAATAATTTAATAAGTTAGAAAATATTTTTCTTAAGTGTTGGACACTTATTAAACCTTTAAACAACTTATTATAATTGTTTAATTAAATTCAATTTATTTTATTAACTCAATCTCTTTTTAATTACTATTTAATATTAAATAGAAATTAATTAATTAACTCTAGTTATTATTTAAAATAAATAATAACTAATTGTACCTACTTATTATTTAATTATAATTAAATAATAAATAATTATTAACTTAGTTTTAACCTTCTTTAATTTAATGTTAATCAACCAATAATTAACCAAGTAATTAACCTTACTTATTATTTAATTAAGGAAATTAAATAATAGTTTACTAATCTTAATCCTCTTTAATTATTATTTAATGTCAATTAAATAATAATTAATTATTTAATTAATTTTAATTATTATTTAAGGTTAAATAATAATCAAATCATTCTTATTTATTATTTAAATTAAATAATAAATTATTACTCTAATAACTTAATTTCCATTAATCGTTATTTAATGCTAATTAAATAATAATTAATTACCTAATTATCCTTATTTATTATTTAATAATATTTAAATAATAAATAATAAATTTATAAATTTTATCTCTCTTTAAGTATTATTTAATAAATGCTAATTTATTATCTTTATTTATTATTAACATTTAAAATAATAAATAAATAATAAATTTATTTAACTTAACCATGGTTTAGCTAACTAGATTAATATTTAAAATATTTAAATATTAAACTTAATGAAAAATATCCTCCCCCATATTATTTTTGTATTATAATTATTTTTGTTATAATTTTAATTTAGTTTTTAAATATTTAAATTAATTAAATTTAACCCGAATGGCATTTCCGTAAATAAGTCGAAATCTGAACCGAGGGCAGAATGGTCATTTCGCCAAAAAAAACACGGAGGGGCATAATCGTAATTTCCCCGAAAACCGGTGCTCGCGCATTGCGCGCACCTTCAGAATCAACGGCTCAAAACGGTGCCGTTTTGAGAAGCCGTAAACGGCTTCCGCGCATTGCGCGAAGGTTATTCTCTTTATACGCCAAACGGCGTCGTTTGGCTCCGTGTCCGGCGATGAACAGTGCACGCGCATTGCGCGGCCAGTGTTAATTTTTTTTCTTCCAAACAGAATGTGAACAGTGCTCCGGCATACACATTTTAAATAAAAATATACCATCAAATAAGCTTTAACTCTTCAATAAAAATCCAAAAAAATTACCAATCACCTTATATTAATTTATAACATGAAAAAATAATTTTTCATGATTTAATATCATTATTTTTTTATAAAAATTTCTACATCACATAAACTACCATAAATCATAACTTTTTGTGTATAACTCCATTTTAAGTGATTCAAACTTTGTTTTTCTCATGATTTAATGTTCTATAATATTAGAACATCAAACCTTAGTTTTATAAAAATATTTTTGGACATAAATTCCAAAACTTGTTTACACACTATTAAATACATATTTTAGCATATAAATATACCAAAATACAAACCAAGCATATTAAACTCAAGCATGGCATAAATATTACAACTACACATTAATAACTATATTAACATGTTTATACTAACATGATGATTTATTTAATTTAAAAATAAAACTTAGATTTAAAATAACCATTACCTTGATTTAATGGCTATCTTCCTTTTTCTTCCAAAGTAGGTTGTGAATCTTGAAGACATAAACCAAGAACTCCTTCTCTTGATAATTTTGCTCTCAACTATATTTTTTTCTACACTCTCAAATGCTCTCTAGTTTGAAAAATGGAAGAAGAAGGAATGACCAATACAAGCTCCTAAATTGTAAGTATACTTACAATTTTGATAGATATAAAATCCATATCTATTAAAATTGCCATCATGAGATAACAATGATACTTGCACAAGAAAGCTAGCCCATACTAAGTTGGTGAGGATTTTGTGGGAAAAGACTTTCCCAAAAATCAAAACAAGCAACCTAATATTAAATAAAGGAAAAATAAAAGAAAATAAAAAAAATCATTTTCTCTCTCCTCTCCATGTTGCCGGCTGAAATTCTTCCTTGTCCCAAATTGAAGTCATTTTTCACTTTTTAATAAATAATAGTTTAATTAAGTATTTTCCAAGTGGGCCAATCATTGGGCTTTAATTTAAAATACCAATTGGGCTTCTATTAAATTGTTTGGGCTACTAAATTGTCAAATTTTATTATTCTCCACTTGGGCTACTAATTGACCCATGTTGGGCTAATTTAATAATTTACACATTAATTATTCAATCCATGATTAAATAAATAATTAGATTGAATAAATAATTAAATATTCTAACCCATAAGTATTAAATTACTAAATAGACTAATAAATATTATTATTAATATTTCACATTATTTACATTAATTAATAATCATATTAATTAATTTATTATATTTAATTCACTCATTATATTCAATTTAATTGAATATTTAATTAATAGGAAACTTATCAATTATTTTGATATTAAAACTTTAGGGTTTGTTCACTAATTTAATACATATTAGTGACCCCCTTTAATTAATTTTAGTAATTAATTACATAATTATTTAATCACATAATTAATTAATCACATAAAAAGATTTAAATAATCTCATAAAACTAACTCGTTGGAAATTAAATTAATAATTTAATTAATAAAGACGTGGAAATTCTAGGACATTACATTATATGTGATGCATGAGCAGTATGACATAAACTGATATGCATGAAAAGCATGATGTAAGTATAAATTGCAGAGTATATGTGAAGCATGTAATATGTTATGTGTAACTGTTAAACTTGCTGAGCCGTCGTGCTCACTCTTGCTTAAACCAACATTTTCAGATAGTACAAGTATTTGAAATCTTGATAAGGATCAAGAAACAAGAATGCATATTACATTCACTGAAGGTCTAGCACGACCATTGTAGATACCAGTCCGAATTGGACAGGTAAAATGATTGTGTAGTATAAGAATTGGTTGGTATGTAATATGAGTGTTAAATACTCAAATTGATTGTAATAGAATGTCGTATTATATATGATATTGAGACATACTAGGAATGTATAAAGATTGCGATTCTGGAATAGAAAGATATGTTGTAAAATTGTTAAGAAATGATTATTTGGCAATTATAATATTGTTGTAAGTTATGAATAATAAGGAAAAGGTTGTACTCGTGTTAAACCGGATTCGAGGTTCGAGGGACCCGGATTCGGGGTCCTCATAAAACTCATAATCTAATTAGAAACTTAATTAATTTAATATAATAATTATAATTTCTAAACTATTTAAGAACTTAATTATTAATTATGAGAGTACTCTTATTAATTAATTCTTAAACCATTTAGGAACTAAATAATAATGATAATAGTAATAATAATAATAAGACCCCTCTTATTAATTTATAATTAATATTACCAAAATACTAAATAATAAATATTAAGCTATTTAATTTATTCTATCCACATAGTATAAATTAAATATACTTAATTCATTATTACAATTATGTCATTTACTTCTTAAATAATTATTTTTTTTCCTGTGTGACCCTTTAGGTTCTCCATATTAAACGGGTTATAGAATAAATTAATTAGAACTATTCTAATCTTATTTATATAAATAAATTAAACTATTTAATTTATTTAAATAAATAATATTTATTCCATAATAAGGGTAAGCCCCTTTAGCGATCAACGACTTTCCGGATAATATAGATTTCAACATTTAATCACAAAAGAACCTATTCAGCGAATAGTTACCGTATAATTCAATCATTTTACCTCACAACGTCCCAATCAAATATAAGATATGGTATTACTGTCAAGTCTTATTTTATTTGATTATATGCATTTCGATCTTTAAATGAATAACTCTAATTAATGTAAATTAGAAACTACTTTCTAATTTTCATTTTGCCTTGGCCAATGACTACTGAGTTGTCATTTATCGAATCGCATAGGACATTCCCTTCTTTTACTAGAAGTGGTAGATTCTTTATTGATCACTCACCTATCTCCATGTATGAATTTTTATATCCGATCATACCATTTGATACACCCTAAAGGTTTTAAGAAATATGTCAAAATATAATTCATCATACACAAGATACTATGATGATCTCAAGTCCAATGATCACTTGTACTACTATCACAAAAGGAACTCCTATTGAACATACAAGTAAGACTCTATTAGGTGTTCCTTTAGCGAGCCACGTTCAGTGAACTTATTCTCTAATAAGCACCTACATACTTGCTTTAGTGTCTCTACACAAATGAGTATGGGATCAATCATTCTCTTCATAAGAGTAAACATAGTATGTACCAATCTATCCGAATTCACTAATCCCCATTTTAGTAATCACACGATTAGGAACAATTTTAGTTTTGAGTTATCTTGAATTTAGATCTCATTAGCATGATCATCATCATGATTCTAAAAGCATTGCTCAATAACTATAGATTTATCACAATTAATATCATCTATTAAATATGGATAAAGAAAATGCATTTGTATAAATAAACTTTTATTAATAAACGAATAAGATTACAAAGTATATGCATATCATATCAAATGTGATTGGCTTGAGGGCATACTACTTTCAATCTCCCACTTGCACTAATGTCAATCGCCCTTTGGTATCTCCATATCATTCTTCTCTAAGTGACGTATAAATTGCTTAGTAAATGCTTTAGTTAATAGATCTGTAATGCTATATGAAGACAAATCATCTTGGTTGTATCATACATACATCCTTTTGTATAGTAAGCTACAATTGCAAGTAAAATCCGAATTGATATATGCATTTTCACTAGTGAAATTTTTTATTTTTGTCAACTCATTGACTTTGTTTGAAATCTTTTTCCCACTAGTTAGGTTTTATAGGTCTCCACCTTGCCATCTGCATTTAGTCTTTCTCCAAAGACCCATTTCGGATTTTATGATTATCAGTCATTTCTCTTGAGTATCTAATACTCATACCTCATCGTATGCAACTGAATCATCATCCACTATGATGCGTACCTCATCATCATCATCTATGATGAATCCATACCATTCAGGTATCTTCGATGCTAAACCAGATTTACGACTTGGTTGTGGTACAATAGGTTTATCTACTTGTACAGATTCCTTCACTTGATTTGTAGTATTTTATGGTTCTTGAACTTCTTCAAGATCTATTTTACTCCCATTAACCCTTTAAGGAAAAACTTCTTTTCCTATAGGTAGCGTGTTTCAACAAACACTGTTAGTTCCCAATGACACGAAAGTAATCTAGAAGGGGGGGGGGTTGAATAGATTCTTTTATAATTTCTTCTCTTTGAAATTATCTTTCTTGATTAATTCTTAACCCGAAGATTAACACAGCGGAATAAGATTTAGTTAATCTTTTCTTGAAATGTTAAATTAATAAATCAACAAGCAAATATATGACAGATATAACAAATGAAAGACACAAAGAGAGAGACTCAGGGTTTTAAGTGGTTCAGAGCACACAATACTCCTACTCCACTGTTCTGCTCTCACAGCAGCAAATCCACTAAGGATATTTTTACAAAAGCTGAATCACTAAGATTCCTTCAAGACCCGCAGTCTTGGAATTTTAGTTCACAAAGAACTTCACAAGTCTAACAGACTTGCTTACACTAGTTCACTTAGAACTTTCAAAGTCTAACCGACTTGCTTAAATCAGTTCACAGAGAACTCTTCTGGATTGATGTATATTTGGATGTGCTACTAAGTTGCTTATCAGCTTGAATGTTTGAAGGGCTTAGTAGCAATGCAGACTTTCTTATCAGTTCAATCTCTTCTTTTCACTTCTTGCGTTCTTCTTTCTTTTTACAGTGCTGCTTCTTTTCTTCTGCTGATCTTCGTATTTAAGAGGTAAGGGCTTCAGATTTCTTCCCGTTAGATCGTGTGTTTCTTCCCGTTACCTCACAGAGGAGAGCTGCTGAATATTGTATTAATAAAGCTCATTAAATCTCTGATGAAACATTATTTGATCTGACCTGTTAGTCCATGCAAGGTTGTTTTCCTTTTTCCTCTTAGACAGAGATGTCAGACATAGGTTCCCACTAACTTTTATAGAGTCGTTTGGTCTTCCCAAACTATAGGTCTGATAGGACACAGTCTTCTGACTTTTCTGCCTTAAAAGTCTTCTTTCTGTTCCATAGTGCGCTTGGGTCAGACTCCTGACTTTTCTGACTTGATTGATTTGCAGAAGCTTCCTTTTTAGTTACTTTGATGAAGAGAAAAATACTTGAATAGAATGGCTCCTGATCTGACAAACGTGATGTCTCCTTTCTTTTTGCTCAAAGATCTTATATGATCAATTTTACGAATACCTTTGCTTACGTGATTGATTTGTAAAGGATCATCTCTTACTGATCATCGTAGAGTTTACTCAACTGTTAGAATGTTGATCGTAGAATCCAATATAAGATTTCTCGGAAAGAACAGTCTGGTTGATCGTAGAATCTTCTGGACCACAATCTTAGAGACCATTCTACGATTGGTTGTCTTGATCGTAGAGTCTTCGGAAGCACAGTCGTAGAGTCCTTTCTACGATTGGTTGCCTTAATCGTGGAGTCTATTTTGAATCGTAGAGTTTCATTGACACAAATCGTAGAGTTCTTTTTACGACTTTATTACATCAACAGATCAACCTAACAGTTTTGATCTATCTAAATCTTAGTACAACACACAAGACTTTTATACAATTAATAATAGATCAACCTAACAGCTTTGATCTTATCTAATACAGCCCTTGTACATTATTTCTAATCATCAAATTTAATCATTCAATGTTCAACAATCTCCCCCAATTTGATGATGACAACATTATTAACAGATAGTGATTTAGAGCATATTAGTATGGGCAAAATGCAAGAGTAATTGAATGCCTAATCATACAGTGAGCAGCTGTATTTTCTAGAGAAAAAATATGAATTTTATTGATGTTTTTGTCAGATGATACAATTGAGAAAACAACAGAAAAAAAACTTATCTCCTTCTGCTAGGAGGTCTCCTGCCTTCTTCTTCCCTCTGCCTGAAGAATGCTCTCCTTTCTTCTTCAGCTTTTCTTAGTTCTTCTTCCCTCAACACAGCTTCTTCTTCTTTAATTTGAAACCATTCCTGTGAGCTAGAAGGTCTCATTGATGAGGAAGAAGGTCTTGCTGTTACCACCTCCTGTTGTGAGCCAGAAGTCCTCATAATTGAGGAAGAAGGTCTTGCTGTCACCTCCTGTCTGGGACGAGATGGTACTGCTTCGAATCTAGGAGGATATATTGAAGTTTGAACCATCCTCATCCCTTGAGGTGCTCTTCCTCTTCTGCTGTGATCTGAGCTAGTTCTTGTTTGCTCTACTGTGCTCAGTTTCTTCTCCCCCTTGTTGGCATCATTAAGTGTTGCTACCTGTTCTGAGATTTGCTGGATGCCCTGAATAATTTCTTGAAGTTGGGTCTTAGTGGCAGCTACATCATCTTGGTGAGCTTGCAGTCTTTCGTTAGCCATGATTTGTTTTTGCTCCACCAATGACAAAGTGTCATTCGATCGATGTTTTTGTTCTCTGAGAGAGTCCTTCAAGGCAATGATTTCATTACTGAGGAGGGTGATAGATTTATTATTTGTTTCTTGAAGAATAACAATGGCCTGCTGATGTGAGTTCAAGGCTTGCAGAATAACTCTATCCCTTTCCTTGAGATTTTCAGAGACTGCTGCCGTTAGCTGCTTCAGTCTTGTGGAAAATTGGTTGTTCAGACCGGTAGAGAGACCATTGGCAGCATCAATGATGTCGTCCAATCTACGTTGAAGGTTGTGGGATTTTGATGCCAGGTCGTTTTGTATCTCTGTATGGATATGGCTTGTCAAGTCAGTTAAGCCCTCAGATGTAGGAAGCCGAGATACCTTGTATAAAATTTCCTGGAGAAGTTGAGATGATTGTCCCTGGTCGGCCGTAGAGCTTGGAATATGAAAGTACTCGTGACCAGAGGTGGAGGGAATATCCTCGTGTGTTAACAGGAGTCTTGAAGATGGAGCCGGAGGAATTGTTTGCTGAGTAGGCAGAATTTCAGGAGAGTCTGGAGGGCACTCTACGTTTTGATCATGTATGCTTTCTGGACCACCAATCGTAGATGGTGGGGACTCTACGATCGGGGAAATGTGGGTCGTAGAGCTTGATGCAGGATGAGTACTTGTGAACTCCTCAAATTTATTGAACATATGTGAAGGTGTATGATTTTGAATGAGGGTTTGAGGAATAAAATGTACCTTTTGCCCTAAAGTTTGTGAAAAGGGGCTGCTAGAGATGAGCTTCTGGGCAAAGAACAGATTCTGAGGGTAGCCTTGAGCAATAATCATCACATTGGGATATGCTTTGAAGGTCCAAAAGAGTTGATCCCATGCATTGTGCACCAGAGCTCGGTGGAATGACATTAGTGGCAAGAATTTTATCAGGCAGTTGAAGTTAAGGTGCCTTTGCTCATTTCTTCCAACGGCCACTATTTCAATGTCATCCTCTTCATCATCATTCATTGTGGCTGTAGGGATTGAAATGTCATCTTGTGTCTCCCCCTCAGCCAGAGCATCTGCTGGCTCAGGAATACTTGGAAGCTCCCCCTCAGCTTGAGCATTCATAGGCTCAACTGCTCCAGATGACTCATTTTCTCCTGGAGTAAGGTCAGGTCTTTCAAGTAGCTCCCCCTTAGCTACTGAGCTTTTGTCGGCTAACTCTACTAGCCTTCTTCTCTTTTTCCTTGGCTCCTTTGGAATGACCTCTTCAGCTTCATATTTACTGCGAGTCTCTCTTCGCAGATCTGAACTCTCATCCCCTGAAGCAGCCTTTTCTTCAGGAGTAGTAACAGGAGCCTCATTTGAAGATCCTTGAGGTTCTTCAAGCTCAAAAGCTCTTTTTCCTTTCCTTCTTCTGACAAGACCCGGAGAATGCCTGCTGACCTCCTGAGATTCTTCTTCAGCAGGAGTGTTCCTCAGAAGTGATGGCCCTGCCCCACTCTGTGTACCTTCACTATCCCCTGACCGAGATAGTTTCCTATTTTCAACTGGGTTCCTCCTCCAGTTGTCAAAGAGTTTCTGGGTAATCCTCTTGTTGGTATTGAGGACTTCTCCTTCATCATGCTCAATTAAATCCCCCAATGATGATCTAAGGAGAATGCTGATGAATCTTCCATAGAACATTTTTCTAGTCCCCTTAGCCTTTTCTGTATTTAGGACCCAATTTCCTATCCATTCCAGCAGCAAGGAGCCATAGTTGATGTTTGTCTTTTTGACTATGGCTGTCATTATTTTCAGTTGTATCTCACTGACTGAGTCATGGGCTGAATCTTTACAGAGGAGACATTTTCCTACAACATCAGCTAAAAACTCGTATTTCTGAGGAAATTCTTTCTTCTTCAACCCTTTCAGTGCTGGATTCTTTTGATGGTGCATTCTTCTCAGCCCTTCTTCGGTGCTCACCATACTTAGAGATGTCAGGCCCCCTTGCTTGAAACCTAGGGCTAGGTTGAATTCTTCAGCGGTGAGGTTGAGCGGAACTCCTTTTACAGTGGTGGTTAGAGTTCCATTGGCATAGGATCCATTTACGTAGAACTCTCGAACAAGCTTTGATAGAATCCTTGTATTTGTTCCCAACGCTTCTCACAGTCCAGCTTTATCTAGCAACTGGATTATTCTCTTGAACTGCTTATCTGCTGTATCGAAGGCTTCAAAGTTGAGCTCATTTCCAGAAATAACTTGAGCAGGTGCCATTTGATCGTTTTTCTGAAACGAGAAGAACGGTTTATCTGAGAAATGATAACTTAGGGTTCGGAATTGAGAGAGAAAAGAGAGAGAGAGAGATATAGATTTTTGAACTTTGAAGAAATGAACGACGTGCAGTTTTCAAAGTATTTAAAACTTCCCTCTATGTTTGCTGAGACACGTTCTGATAGGCTCATTTCAGTTGGTTGATGACCATTTTACCCTTAGTTCCTCAGAGCTTTACGATCCTTAGTCACACAACGATTCTTTTGTTTTTCGTAGAGTTGTCTCTACGATTGAGAAATACTCTGCGATCCTTGGATAGGAAGTCGTTGAGTAAGTTCTACGATTCTTGGCTTGATGATCGTCGAGTGAGCTCTACGATCTTGAGTATACTCTACGATTCTTGACAATTGTTGACTTGAGTTGAGCATGTCCATTACTTTTCTTGCACACTTTTGTTCCTGCAGAGTTAGTATCCTAAAGAAAACATACATTAAGGGTCTAGATTTAGCATTCCTAACTCACTTATTAGTTTATTAAATCTTGACTCTTCTAAAGGCTTTATAAAGACATCTGCTAGTTGATCTTCAGTTGGGATGTAGTGAAGTGATATATTTCCATTTTGTACATGATCCCTGATGAAATGATATCTTATATCTATGTGCTTAGTTCTAGAGTGCATAACAGGATTATGTGTTATAGCAATTGCACTAGTATTATCACAGTGTATAGGGATAGATTTTAGCTCAAACCCATAGTCTGCAAGCTGAGTCTTCATCCATAGGATTTGTGCACAGCAACTGCCTGCAGCTATATATTCAGCTTCTGCAGTGGATGTTGATACTGAGTTCTGCTTTTTACTAAACCAAGAAACAAGTCTGTTGCCAAGCATCTGACAAGTTCCACTTGTGCTTTTTCTGTCTATTTTGCATCCTGCATAGTTAGCATCTGAGTATCCCACAAGATCAAAGGAGGACTCCTTGGGATACCATAATCCTAAATTTGGAGTTCCTTTAAGATACTTGAAAATTCTTTTCACAGCTAATAGATGTGACTCTTTGGGGTTAGCCTGAAATCTAGCACATATACATGTAGCAAACATTATATCTGGTCGACTCGCAGTAAGATATAATAGTGAACCTATCATACCTCTGTACTGAGTGATTTCAGTGGATTTACCATTTTCATCTTTGTCAAGCTTGGTGGCAGGTGGCATAGGAGTCTTCATGATAGATGCAGATTCCATGCCATATTTCTTTAACAAGTCTTTGATATATTTGGCCTGATTAATGAATATGCCTTCATTTGTCTGCTTCACTTGTAGTCCAAGGAAGAAGTTGAGTTCTCCCATTAAGCTCATTTCAAATTTGCTCTGCATAAGCTTGGCAAATCTTTCACATAATTTTTCATCAGAGGAACCAAATATGATATCATCTACATAAATTTGAACTAGCAGTGTCTTATCCTTATGTTTCTTTAAAAATAAGGTAGTATCAATTCTTCCTCTATTAAAACCCTTTTCAATGAGAAAGTTAGTCAAGGTTTCATACCATGCTCTAGGTGCTTGTTTTAGACCATATAGTGCTTTATCTAATTTATAGACATAATTTGAAAAAGTTGAATTGATGAAACCTGGAGGTTGTTCCACGTAAACTTCTTCTTGGAGTTCCCCATTCAGAAAAGCACTCTTGACATCCATTTGGAAGACTTTAAACTTCATGTGAGCAGCATGGGCAAGGAAAATCCTTATGGCTTCCAATCTGGCAACTGGAGCATATGTTTCATCGTAGTCAATTCCTTCTTCTTGAGAATATCCTTTGGCCACTAATCTTGCTTTGTTCCTTGTTATCACACCATTTTCATCCATCTTGTTTCTGAAAACCCATTTGGTGCCAATGACAGGTTTATGCTGAGGCCTGGCCACTAATCTCCAGACCTTGCTTCTTTCAAATTGATTTAGCTCCTCTTGCATTGCCTCTATCCAACTTGAATCTTCTAAGGCCTCTTCAATCTTCTTGGGTTCCTCTTGAGAGAGAAAGCTTAGGTAAAAGCATTCATTAGAGGTTGCAGCTCTAGTCTTGATTCCGGTGTTTGGATCTCCAATAATAAGATCTTGAGTGTGATCTTTGGTCCATTTTATTCTGCTAGGAACGTCTGTTCTGGTGCCCTCTTGTCTGAGTTCCTCTAAATCAGCTTCTGGTTCTGATTGTAGAGTTCCAGTGTCTGATGTGGTGTGCTCTACGATTTCCTCTCCTAGCTCAACGATTTCTGTTGCTGGTTCCATGGCCGTAGAGTCGGACTCTACGATTTTGAGTTCTTCGATCGTTGAGCTTGTGTCTGCCGACTCGTTGAAAGGTGATCTTTTCTTTTCAGGATCTGATTCATCGAATGTGACGTGGATGGAGATTTCAACAGTTAGTGACTCCTTGTTGAACACTCTAAATGCTCTGCTATCTGTTGCATAACCAAGAAAGATTCCTTCATCTGATTTTGGCTGGAATTTGGTTAGATGCTTCTTGCCATTGTTGAGTATTTAACACAGGCAACCAAAGGCATGGAAATAACTTATATTTGGCTTTCTTCCTTTCCATAATTCGTACGGAGTTTTCTTCAATGTTGAGTGTATGAGTGACCTGTTTTGAGTATAACATGCAGTACTGATGGCTTCAGCCCAGAAATATTCAGGGAGAGAAGCTGCTGCTAAGAGGGTTCTTCCTGCTTCAATAAGAGTTATATTCTTCCTTTCTGCTACTCCATTTTGCTGAGGCGTTCTTGGGGCTGAGAAGTTGTGATTTATTCCATTTTCTTCACAAAACAAGTCCATTTCTGAGAAATCAAATTCTCGTCCATGATCACTTCTGATGGCCTTTATCTTCTCTCCCTTTTCATTCATGATCAGTCTGAAGAGCTTGATGAGATGTGAAATGGTTTCATCTTTGGAGCTTAGAAAGAATACCCATGTATATCTGGTGTAGTCATCAACTACAACTAGAGAGTATTTCTTTCCTCCGAGGCTGGTCGTAGATACTGGACCGAATAAATCCATGTGAAGTAGTTGAAGTGCTCTATCATTTGAGTTTGCTGATTTGCTTTGGAATGACGTCTTTGTTTGCTTTCCAAACTGACAAGCTTTGCAGGGCTTTTCTTTAATGAAGTTTAACTTTGGCAATCCTTTTACTAGATCTTTGGAGGCAAGCTTTGAAATGCTTTTGAAGTTAAGATGTGATAACCTCCTATGCCAGAGCCAGCACATATCTTCAGAGGCTTTAGCAATAAAGCAGACAGTTTGTTCTGAACTTAATTTAGCAAGATTGACCACATAGACATTTCCTTCTCGAACTCCTTCTAGCTTTAGAGAATTTGTTTTCAAGTCTCTAACTTGACATTGGTTGTTGAGGAAGGTGACTTGATGTCCTTTATCACAGAGTTGACTTATACTTAGCAAGTTGTGCTTTAGTCCCTCAACATATGCTACTTTACTGAAAGATATTGCACCATTCCCAGTTGAGCCATAACCCCTGGTTTTCCCTGAGTTGTTGTCTCCAAAAATAACAGTAGGTCCATCTTTTTCTTTAAATTCTGATAGAAGAGCCTTATCTCCTGTCATGTGTCGTGAGCATCCACTGTCAAGATACCAGATGGATCTCTTTACCTGCATAACAAATCAATCTTCATTTTGGTACCCATATCTGTTTGGGTCCTGCTCTGTTAGTACCTTTTGGGACCCAAATCTGTTTGATTTTAGATCATTGCCTTCTATGATATCTTAACAAATATTTATCATTTTTATGAGGGTGCCTATGATTAATATGATATTGATAATGATATGTGTGTATTTGTGACTTTTTGTTCGTCCAAGACTTGTATGGATTATGATTTCTCATAGTCTTTTGCTGATCTACATTCTGCTTCCATACAACTCTACGATTCTCATGATTCGTAGAGTGAGTTTTGCTTGACTTATTTTTCAATTTTCTGAATCCAAGACCTGTGTGAGTTTTGTTAAAACTGATTGTAGGTTTAGCAGAATGTGAATAGGTGGTAGAATCTGAGGATTTGATGAACACAATTCCTTTATTAAAATTAAAGGATTTGCCTTCATTTATTTCCTTTGACTTCTCCATATTGGGTTCTGAGAATAAATTCTCAAATCCCAATCCTGATCTATCAGTCACATCTCTTTGACTTGAGATCAGGGTGTCCATAGACAAACTAGACTTGTTCCACATAGAAATAGTATTTTCTAGTTCCTGAATCTTGGAGACTAGTGAGGATTCTTTATATGTGCTCAACTCATTTATCTCTTTTAGTCTTTTATTCTCAGTTTCAAGATTAGAGTAAAGTTGTGCAGTTTGAACTGAGGCTTCTAATTCCATGCTTATCTTTTCTTTATCCTCTTTTAGATGAGAGTAATCTTTAGATAACCTTCTAAACAATTTTATATATTTGTGCAATTCTGTCATTAAGTCATGCATGCCTTCTCTAAGATCATCAATGCTTAAATCAGGAGAATAGAAATCAAATACCTCATCTATGATGAATTCCTTTTTGCTGCTTCCTTCTTCATTTGCCATTAAGCACAGATTGGCCTTCTGTGGCTCTTCATCATCACTTGACTCAGAGTTTAGTTCTTCTTCTGAGTCACTCCAGGAGCCTTCAGCCATGAAGCTTTTGTCCTTCTTCTTTTGTTTGTGGAAGCTTTTGAATTCTCTTTTTGGATTTGCTTTTGATTTGTCCCTCTTTACCTCTTCTCTCAATGGTTTTGGACATTTAGCAATGAAATGACCTGGCTTCTTGCAATTGTAGCAAAGGTCATTTGCTTGTTCTTTGCTGCTGTTGCTTCTGAACTTCTGAGATATATTTCTGTTGATGAATCTTTTAAAATGTCTGACTAGCATGGCAGCTCCTTCATCATCATTTGATTCATCTTTGTCAGAGTCAGAGATATCCTTGTGATTGCTTCTGTGAGTTGAGGTTGAGGCTTTAAGAGCAATGTTTTTCTCCTTCTTTCTTTCACCAGATAGATTTTCTGCTCTTTGATTTAGCTCCAGCTCATAGGTGAGAAGATTTCCATATAACTGTTGTACAGTCATCTCGTGCAAGTTCTTTGACTCTCGGATGGCTGTGGTTTTGGCATCCCATTTGCTTGGCAGAGATCTCATGAATTTAATGATAAGATCTCTGTTTGGATAGATTTTTCCATAAGATCTGAGAGAGTTTAGTAGCAAGTTAAATCTCTCGTAGGTGGTTGTAATGTTTTCACCAGAGATGTGAGTGAACATCTCATACTGTTGAACAAGCAGTGATTGCTTATTTTCTCTGACTTCTTCTGTTCCTTCATGCATGATCAACAGAGTTTGCCATACTTCTTGAGCTGTCTTGCAGTTGACAACGTTCTCAAATAGATCATCGTCCAAAGATTGAAACAAGATGTTCTTAGCCCTTTTGTCTCTTTGAACATCCTTCTTTTCATTGTCCGTCCATTCGTCTCTTTTCTTTGCTACAAGCTTGCTTGGATCTTCAGTTGATAGTGCAAGCTTCATTGGTATGAATGGCCCATTCATCACTGTCTCGAATAGTTCATCATCTATAGCATCCATGTAAGCCTGCATACGAACTTTCCAGTTAGCAAATTTTTCTTTATTACACATAGATGGTCGGTTACCTCCTCCGAGTTCCGATCCATTCTTGTTGAGTGCCATTTGATCTACTCAAGCTTGTAAGGCTTTAGATGTGAGAACCTGCTCTGATACCAATTGTTAGTTCCCAATGACACGAAAGTAATCTAGAAGGGGGGGGGGGGGGGTTGAATAGATTCTTTTATAATTTATTCTCTTTGAAATTATCTTTCTTGATTAATTCTTAACCCGAAGATTAACACAGCGGAATAAGATTTAGTTAATCTTTTCTTGAAATGTTAAATTAATAAATCAACAAGCAAATATATGACAGATATAACAAATGAAAGACACCAAGAGAGAGACTCAGGGTTTTAAGTGGTTCAGAGCACACAATACTCCTACTCTACTGTTCTGCTCTCACAGCAGCAAATCCACTAAGGATATTTTTACAAAAGCTGAATCACTAAGATTCCTTCAAGACCCGCAGTCTTGGAATTTTAGTTCACAAAGAACTTCACAAGTCTAACAGACTTGCTTACACTAGTTCACTAAGAACTTTCAAAGTCTAACCGACTTGCTTAAATCAGTTCACAGAGAACTCTTCTGGATTGATGTATATTTGGATGTGCTATTAAGTTGCTTATCAGCTTGAATGTTTGAAGGGCTTAGTAGCAATGCAGACTTTCTTATCAGTTCAATCTCTTCTTTTCACTTCTTGCGTTCTTCTTTCTTTTTACAGTGCTGCTTCTTTTCTTCTGCTGATCTTCGTATTTAAGAGGTAAGGGCTTCAGATTTCTTCCCGTTAGATCGTGTGTTTCTTCCCGTTACCTCACAGAGGAGAGCTGCTGAATATTGTATTAATAAAGCTCATTAAAACTCTGATGAAACATTATTTGATCTGACCTGTTAGTCCATGCAAGGTTGTTTTCCTTTTTCCTCTTAGACAGAGATGTCAGACATAGGTTTCCACTAACTTTTATAGAGTCGTTTGGTCTTCCCAAACTATAGGTCTGATAGGACACAGTCTTCTGACTTTTCTGCCTTAAAAGTCTTCTTTCTGTTCCATAGTGCGCTTGGGTCAGACTCCTGACTTTTCTGACTTGATTGATTTGCAGAAGCTTCCTTTTTCGTTACTTTGATGAAGAGAAAAATACTTGAATAGAATGGCTCCTGATCTGACAAACGTGATGTCTCCTTTCTTTTTGCTCAAAGATCTTATATGATCAATTCTACGAATACCTTTGCTTACGTGATTGATCTGTAAAGGATCATCTCTTACTGATCATCGTAGAGTTTACTCAACTATTAGAATGTTGATCGTAGAATCCAATATAAGATTTCTCGGAAAGAACAGTCTGGTTGATCGTAGAGTCTTCTGGACCACAATCGTAGAGACCATTCTACGATTGGTTGTCTTGATCGTAGAGTCTTCGGAAGCACAGTCGTAGAGTCCTTTCTACGATTGGTTGCCTTAATCGTGGAGTCTGTTTTGAATCGTAGAGTTTCATTGACACAAATCGTAGAGTTCTTTTTACGACTTTATTACATCAACAGATCAACCTAACAGTTTTGATCTATCTAAGTCTTAGTACAACACACAAGACTTTTATACAATTAATAATAGATCAACCTAACAGCTTTGATCTTATCTAATACAGCCCTTGTACATTATTTCTAATCATCAAATTTAATCATTCAATGTTCAACAAACACCTTTTAATTAGTCGGATCATAGAAGTGATATCCTAAACTTTCTTTAGGATATCTCACAAGTTTACACTTGTCAAATCTTGTCCTAAGCGTATCACTGTTAAACCTTTTGACATAAGCTAGACAATCTAAATCTTAACATATTTAAGACTTGGTTTCCTCCCTATCCATAACTCATATGAAGTCTTAGGGACGGAATTTGAAGGTACCTTGTTTAGTAGATATGCAATCTTTTCTAGGGCATAACCCTAGAATGATACTAGAAGATCGGTAATACTTATTATGGATCATCACTATGTCCATTGTGTGATAATACCATTTCACTTGAGATGATCTAGAAACTTACTGCTTAAGTATTCCCTTCTCGATCTAATCGAAGAACTTTAATACTTTTGGCATTTAGTTTCTATAATTCACTTTTGAATTCTTTGAACGTTTCAAACGATTTGAATTTGTATTTCATCAAATATATATATATCGAAATCTAGAATCGTAAGTGAATTTAATGAATGAATACCCTCTTATTGCAAGTGTTGTCATAGGTCCCACACACAACTGTGTGTACCATCTCTAACAACTCTACAACTCTTTCTCCATGTCCACTAAATGGAGATTTAGTCATATTGTCCATGATACTAGATTCACAAGTTGTATTTGATTCATAATCAAAAGGATCTAAAAGCCTATCTTAATACAACTTGTTTAGTCTTCTTTCATTAACATGACCGAGTTAACAGTATTGCATGAAGGTATGATTAGTATCATCTCTTTGCCTTTAGTTTGTTCAATTTTGAAATACTTTTATGTATGTCAAGTTTATAAAGTCCATCAAGTAATTAACATAGTAACATCTTACTAATTAAATAGACTTTTTCTGTAGGCAATGTTAAACTGTAAGTTCCTATAATTAATGCAGCAGCCTTTTGCTCAATTCTCCATGCACATGATTACTTATCTTTAATTCAGTCTTCTACTTCTGCCTAGTCTCTGTAACGGCTTGCATATTTGAAATCACCAGCCGGTATCTAATACCCAAGTAGAACTTGACTTATAGAAAGTTCTATTTCATTATAAACAAATCTATATCCTGCAGTAGAAGCTTTGTTAAGCTTCTTCTGCTTAACTACTATAAGATACGCCTTGTAGTTCTTCTTCCAGTGTCACAGCTTATCGCAATGAAAGCAAACTCTTTTACCCTCGTGATCACTTTTATTTATGTCTTTTGTTTAACCTTTCTTTTGCCTTCTACTCTTTTTGACTCCTCAAAA
The DNA here is from genome assembly GCA_947179155.2 of Hedera helix. Taxonomy (NCBI): domain Eukaryota; kingdom Viridiplantae; phylum Streptophyta; class Magnoliopsida; order Apiales; family Araliaceae; genus Hedera; species Hedera helix. The sequence goes on from OX359285.1 coordinate 18,028,646, forward strand.
ATACCTTTGGTCATCTTTCTCTGCTTAGAAGATTCATCTACGAGTAAGATTTAGTTTTTCTTTGAAGGAAAGTGATGGCCATATGCTTGCATGTGTGTGTATGGATATAGATTATTGCTCTTCATGTGCTTTGAATTCAAGATCTAGTTTCCTCTTTATAAGTGATTTGTTAGCACTACAAGAGGTACATGTAACCAAAAAAAAAAAAACAAACATCAGCAAACAGATAAAAGGATATTGACAGATGAAATTGAATCTGGTGTTCATGTAGACTAATAGGCACCTTTCTACATTGACAAATGTATCCACTATCCGAGAGATCGTAGCCATATTCATAGCCTATAACTCACAAGTTTTCACTATTACTACTAAAATTTGAAAACCATGAAAAAAGCGCATTCCCTTAATCATATTAAATTGAGTTTGCGTGAGTTTCTTTAAGGTGTACCTACTTTAGAATTCTGATATGAGTTCAATAGATTTCAAAAATTTAACTGTTCCCTTAATTATTTAGGCTAGCTTTGCCGCCTTGTAAACTTCTGTTATTTCCAGTGGTATCATCTGCCATTCTGCCTTAAGTGGATTACCCAATACGCGGATTACCCAAGACGCGCGTGTGATGGGAACTGATTTGTCATTATTATATTGTGCAACCATATCTGTATAAACGGATTACCTAGAATCGGTGATAACACATCTCTTATTAATACTTTGTAGATATAATAAACCTACACAGACTGTTGAATGCCTAGGGAAGATCGTTTTGCAATTTTATACATATAGATGTTCATTGTACATATAATAATATTTACATATACATAAATGATTACTTATCCTTTAATGAAACGACTCTAGCATATTAATATAAACACTTATATATATCTAAATAACAGTATTTTGTCATCACTTAGCATGGTTGCCTAGTGGTAGGAAGCCAAACAAAAATCCGGATGGTCACAGCTTAGAGCCCTAGCATGCTCCACTATGCTTGAGCAATTAGTCTTAGCACCAGTGGTGTAATACAAGTTATTGAACAGAACATAAAATTGATAATGTTTTACCTGTTAATTGTTGGTCTGGTTGGAGGCTTCGCTCCAAAGATAGAAAAATCTAATGACATAGGAACTTGTTCACTCCTCTCTCCCCCACCTTGTCAGATTTCATTTCCATGATTATCAACCTTATCTACTTGGTTAGCATTTCCGTCAAATCCTTCACAATGTGGCATCACTCTTCTCGACTTTCTGGGAGGAGACAACACAGAAGGACCATCTTGTGGATTGAAATCTGAGACCTCAGAATTAAGAGATTCCTTCTTTGGAGGAGGTCTAGGGAGGAAGCTGGTTCAGTGGGCAGTGGTCCAGAAGGGAAGTACCTTCCGAAAAAATAAAGATGAGTCTCGATAACTGTGAACCATATTCAAGTTTCGGAATGAAGATACCTATGCTCTAATGCCTGATGCATGAAAATTCTAGATTTTGGGTCATACACGAACATCTTCGATAACATATCTAAAGCATCATCACTAACCATTGGAAACAATGAACGAAGAGGCTGTCCAGGAACATACTGGTACTCGACGTAATCAGGAAGGTAGATCATCATATCAGACCACTGGGTGGGCTTTGGAGTCCCAAAAGCCCCAAAGATCTTTCCCAATTGATCAATGTCACTATTACCCTGAAAACATTCAAAATCAACCGGATTATTTTTGGAAATAGATACTCTAGTTTCTTAGAACAAGAATATCATTATCAAGTACAAAAACTACATGGAAAACAAACATATATAGAGCAAGTAAATTGATAACAGCAGAGTTATTGGATAGGAGTAGATTATTACAAAATAAAATAAAAAATTATTCCTAAAAAAAAGAAATTTAGAGCAGAAATGAATTACTATTGGAAGAAAGAAATCATTGCGCCTCATGTAGACGGGAACGTCCCATGGACCGATTACTTCATCACAAAAAACAAAATGATTTTGAAGTATAATAACAGCCATAAAAATAGCCTAACAACATAATTCGGAGAGAGAATTGATATTTCCACAAAGAAAATTGATATTTTCACAAATCTCTTCTCACATAATAATAAATGAGACTCTCACCTTCAAGAAGTGAGATTTTGTAAAAATATCAATTCCCTCAAGAAATTATAAACATGAACATCACTTGGTATGTGCACATAATGTCCAAGTTACAACAACAACAAAAAAAGAAGAAAGAAAAACAGAACAACATAGAGAAAAAATCACCATATCCTGTTTATTATGTATTGGGATAACCGTTTAGCTGGTCCCCAAACTATAAGTGATTTTCATGTTTAGTCACTAAACTAATTTTCCCCCAAACGTGGGATTTGTCCCTTAACCATTTTCTAGCTGCTTAGGAGAGTCGACCCCTAAAACAATCCCAAAATGGAGCAAAAAGATCGTCAGCAAGGTGCTCTATACTGAGCCACGAAAATCAGGGAAAATCAACTAGTTCCTCATCTAAACCAAACTGCTTCCTTATACTATAAATTAGTTGTATTCACTTTCGCTTGTATCAATTTGTTGATAGGCTCCAATAGATTTTTGATTGCAAAATTCATTAAATTTTCTATAGGATGGGTTTTGGTGGGAACTGAGAGATGATAGAAAAGAGAGGGACACAAAAATGGGCACGATAGTTAGTACTACCTCCGTTTCAAAATTGAGATGATTAATCAAAAATTATAAAATAATATTATCTTACAAATGAGTAGTACTTTTTGAATAATTTACAAAATTATCATTTTATTGACTAAAATTAAAGGAATTCATGTCAATTTTGAATTTGAAAATATTTTAAGTTGATTTTTAAAGTCAATAATTATATTATACTAGGGATAATATGTGCCTGAAGGCACGATGTAATTAATATAACAGTTGAGTACTGTATCCAATATTTTTAGATTGAAAAATTTTAAACTGTTGTGGACTCTTATTTTCATAATAGAACTGAGAGTCCAACCATTAATATAAAAAGATTGATACTCAATTCAGTCATAGTTTCTTTTTAGGCAAACATTAACGTGCTACTCATTCCCAACTTAAAATTAGTTCTTGGCATGTTTGAGCAATTAATTAATTGACGATAGTGGGCTCAAATTTATGTAATATATGTTTTCGGGTATCCCACACACATTTTCTTTATTGACAAAACAGAATGAAAAGTTTGGCAGCATATATTTGCTTACAGTATCTCTAACCATCGATCAATATGATCCATGAATTGTATTTCATGTGAAAAAGGGTAGTACTGCAAGTCATTTAGTAGGATCCAATGAGGAAAAAAAAGATGTAAAAATCTAAAAGAAATGTTTTTATATATACCCAAAAATATAAAATGAGCCCTCTAAGTCAAAACAAAAAAGTATTGTCATTACACCAATTAAACCGCATCACTATAACATTTTTTTCTTTATATTTTTTCTTGAAATTGGACAAAAGATTATCATACCATGAGTCAGAGCCTACTACAATAGTTGCTCTCGATACAGCCCGCAAAAACAGCAAAGAGATGACACATAATTGCCCGTCCCGAAAGGCACGACGAAAATTAAAATTTCAAAAATACTCTATTACCTAAATACTCTTTGCAACTTAAAATAACTTACAAATCAATTAGAATGAATCTAAATTGTCCTTGTGATTTTCCACCCAAATCAATTTGCATGTGAAAACATAACAACCGTAATACCCGAAAAATAGGAAAATGACATCAATGCTAAAATGGTGACCCATGTTGTTTACATGCAATTTTTACTTATTTACTTTTTTATTTATTTATTTATTTATTATTATTATTATTATTATTATTATTATTATTATTATTATTATTATTATTATTATTACTACTACTACTATTATTATTACTATTATTATTATTATTATTATTATTATTATTATTATTATTATTATTATTATTATTATTATTAAAATTATTATAATTATTATTGTCATTATTATTACTATAATAATAATAATAATAATAATTATTATTATTATTATTACTATTACTATTATTATTCTTATTACTATTATTATTATTATAATTATTATTGTTATTATTGTTACAATTATTAGTTACAATAATAATAATAATAATAATAATAATAATAATAATAATAATAATAATAATAATAATTATTATTATTATTATTATTATTATTATTATTATTATAGTGTAGTGGTGAATTTGATTTGGGAGAGAAATGTGACTGGATAGATTTTTGAAAAAAAGATGTTAAACTTGGGGGGAAAATGAGTGATAGATTAGTGACCGTTGGATGTTGAAACCTTAAATGATTTTAGACTGTTGGATGTTAAAGCCTAAATTAATTTGAGGCCGTTGGATGTTAAAATTTTGGGATTTGAACCGCTCTGTTTTATTATATAGATTTTGAAATGGAGAGAATATTGAAAATAACTAGTATGCCCTTCCAGTGTAATTATTGATCAACCCACGGTTAAAAAAATTGTGCATTCCTTCTGTTTTTGACTTTTTGTTCAAACTAAGATTAAGGGATTTAAAAAGTTTTGTGACTAAACATGAAAATCACCTATATATAGCTTGTGGTCCTTGGGAACCAGCAAAGGGGTTATCCCTTCATTATTTTTGCAAATTATGGATGCCACATAATGATGTCTTGACAACTTAATCGAATCAAAACCCACAATTTAAAATCCTATATAACTAACTAGGATCAAGTTCAATTATTTTCAGAATCTGGAAAGGAATGCTACAACTCTGGTATGTTTCTCCATGTTTTTCTCACCTATGTAAGAAGAATCGATGGTAATTAAAACCTTGTTGGAGGAAATAATTTCCACTCCATAGTGGACAAGAAAGGGAAACTGGGACAAGAGAAACAGAAAAAAAGAAGGAAACTTACTCAAAACTCAAATTGATCAAATTCTTATGCCAGTTAAAAAAGGATGATATGGTGAGAAGATTGCAATCTAAGAATCTCGGAAATAGATATGGGGTGTGAAAACGAAATGAAAAGGACGCAGCGATACGCCACTTTTTTTAGACATATAATAGGCATACCCCAAAAAAATGTTAAACAATACATATATTTTACATAGATTAATCATGTACGTACCCATGGTTATAATTATTAGCTTCCAATTTCCATGCATATTTCTTTAATCAAGTCACTTTTTTATCTTCCATTCACATGGTATGACATTAGTTTTGTTTCTTAAACAATTATGCTTCTACATAAAGGAATTCACTACTAAACTTTCAATGTTGGGTGGACACATTTTAACAAGTGTCAAACAAGAATTGCATGTGTTTGTAAATGAAGAGTTCTAATTTCATGTTATGTGCATGACAAAAAACAAAGGAGCAAGTATCAAGCAGTATGAGTATCAATACATCTTATATGGACACGTTACATCTATTCGTGCTTTCATAAATAGCGATAATTGCATGCTTATTAGAATGCGAAGTTTCAATTTACAAAGAAGTTTAACTGTTGCAAGGGATATCATTGGTGGGAGAAAATCTTAGAGAAGCAAGTGAACCAAGTATCCTAGAAATCAAAATTTGAAAATCATGAAAAAAGTTTCCATGGATACGTACGGGTACATACTTCAACTGGTATGATAAGATTACCCGACAATATCTACATAGCATTTCACGCAAAGGAAATCCTAACACTTCGTACGATCCTTGATCTGTATATAATCAACATCGTATGGTTAGCATGGTAAGCAAGTTAAATTTTTAAAAATTATTCAATCCATATAATCTATCGTATACTTTGATTCTAATGTTTTTGTCTTCTTATTTTTTTGGTTTTATTTTTGCATAGATTAAGAATGCAAAATCTCTATTGGACAAAGTCTTCAAACTCAACCAAGACTTTTCTCCAGAATACAAAGTCATGAAAGAGGGTTGGGACCACTTGTATGCAGTGTATAATGCAGATGTGAGAGGTGGGAGGAGGAATATGGGGGGGGGGGGGGGAGGGTGAAAAGACAGAGATTTCTAGCTCTTCGGCCATGTAGGACATCTACATCCCTTGCACCTAGGCCGATATGCCATAACTTACATACGAGCGTGCATCTTCTTTCATTGGGGATGAGGTTCCAACAGAAGAAGTCCCCATATAGATTGAATATGGACTGAAAGAGTCTATACCAAAGAGACTTCGTGGGCAGAAGATCCAAATTATCATTGGGAACTTCTTCTCGCCAACTCCTGCCAATCCCTAGATGTTTCCCATTGAGCACTCTCAGAGGTTGTACACATTGACTCATGAAGATATCAATTCTTTGCGACCCGAAATTTGGATATATGAGCATGTCATGGACGCGTATTTGTTTCTTTTGGGGGATCATGAAGAAAAATATATGTGCGAGGGGATACAGAGGTGGGCCAAATTTAGGTTCATGCCCTCCTTCTTATGCATTTGGGGAAAAGTGCCTTATCTGGACGGGACCAAAATCACGGGGCCCAATTCTGCCAAACATATTTTCAACCTCAAGTGGGATCGCCCTTGCATGAGTGCTATTATCTCTTTATGCTTGTATGTATACCCAGTAATCGGCATTTCATACTGTTAATCTTCGCAGTCAAAGTGGAAGATTACTATCTCCGACCCCCTATATAATGACACACCTTACATAAAGTTGACTGATGTGTACAAATAGTACATCGAAGCAACGGTACGTATAATTTTGTGATTTTCAATTAAATATAGCAAATATATGTACGTACTTATAACCTACCTTTTATTGTAGGTATAACTGATACCATTATGTGGTTGGCTTCGTACATCCCAAAGGTCCATGCAATAAAGGATTGACTGATGCAGGATAACATATGTGATTGCGGCATCTTCGTTTGCAAGTACATCTGTTATTTCCCAGAGGTATAAAAAGGTGGTCTAGAATGGAGGTTAAATAGATCTTTATACATTTTTGTATAACTTTTTCGGTTAAGCACATTTACCAAATAATTAACTAATTGTAAGCGCAACGGAATTAGTTTATTTGGTAAATTCCCTTTCCGAACCTTAATCTAAAAGCACAGTTCTATATTTTGTTGCTAATGGAAAGACATCACAAGCAAATATAGCATTCATAACATACATGGCATATATATGAAAGATAAAGAAGGGGGTAAATAGACATTGAGAACATAGAGATTTTTAAGAGGTTTGGAGCCTAAATTACTCATACTCATCTTTTTCATTCAGCTGAGCAGGGATATTCTACTAAGGATAAATGGACACAAAGCCCTTACAAGTTCAGATTCAAAGTCCAGGACACAAAGTTTTCTTCCCATCCTAGGGTCGATTCCTCCAAATTAGGCGCGTACCTCCCAACTTATCTCCACAAGACACAAAGTCCTCTTCCCTTAACAGGGGTTGATTCTATCGAATCAGGCATACTTCACCCGACTTATTCCACAGGACACAAAGTCCTCTTCCCTAAACAGGGGCACGAGGTTTTGAAGCCCTACATCTTCAAGATCCCCCAATCTACCCTTCAGGGTCTAATTCCAATCAGGCGAGCCATTTTAGCACTCGTCTTTGTTGCTGTTGTTGATGATTATGTTGGGGGTGCTGCCAAGTTGGCGTCAAGCTCTTTACTGAAGAACTTGGCAGCTGAGGAATGATTCTCTTGATCTTTTTTACTCATGAGCGCTCAGAATATCTCTGTTCAGCTTTCTAGCTCTTGTATGGATTGAATCATTCTTAATCGATCCTCCAAAGTGTAGAGTAACTTTGGGTTAATGATAGCTGTATTCAGCTGATCGATCACTTCTACGATATCTTATAGATTGGTATTTTCCCCTTATACTCATTTTGTGTATAGATTAATCTTCTTCTTTTTGTTCTAATAGTTTCTATCTCTTCGACCTGATATTTACGTTAGTCGATTCTCTCATCCCCCAATTCTCTCACTTTTTCTTCATCTGTATTTGAACTCTATTTATAGTTCTTCTTTTGAGAATCTTCCTGTTGAGATGTTACCGTTTGCTCATTTCATTCTCCAATACTGAATATTTCTGATGTTAATATTTTAAGAAGTGTATCAGCTTTTTTTCTGTCAGGTTGTCACATCAGTCTGTTGCAACGGTAACCTGGTTCAAACTAGCTATTGGGATCACCACAGTTTGATCTTCATTTCATGTTTTGGATTATCAGTAATCACTTTAGAGCTTTCTCTTCTTCAGATCTTTGCATCATTAGTCCTCTATCAGAGTTGTGATACTTTACGTTCTGCTCTACGATTTTCAGTTCTATGATCAGCTCTGCGTTCTTCAGCTCTGTGATCTTCAGCTCTACGATCTTTAGTATATTTTCTATTTAAAGTTAATTTAGGCTCTCTACGATTTCTTCAGTCTTCAAACGTAGAGTGTGTTGTTTAATTCAGCTAGCTCAACGATTCTCATGTTGACTCTACTTCTATGTCTGTAGTGGTTCTAAGATCTTGCTTTTTGCTCTTCAACTTGCTAGATATACTTAGTTTATTTTCTGAGAACTAATTCTTCATCTTCTTTGAACTTGGACTTCCGTTTCTTCTCATGTATCTGGTGAGACAGATAAAGTAATTATTGAACCATAAACTATGTTTGTGTTATCTGTTAGACTTGTTGAGTCGTCGTGTTCTTTCTAGCAAAAAATATTTTATTTGAAGTTAAAGAGGAATTATCAAAAGAATATAACAGTAAGAAAATGAAGATTAAATTAGGAAGCATGCATTTATTGTTTTCCTTAATTGTAATAGAACTTAATTCAAAAATACTTATTAAGTTGTAATGACTTTAAGAATATGAATAAAAGATATTAGTTATGAAAAATGAGTTGTATACTTTACATTAATTGCTGAAGAAGTTGGTAAATGTTATGATACTTGAAGTTAGTGTATGTTAAGGTTCTTGATCTAAAGTACATTAATAATAATATCTATACATCTGAGTAAGGGTATTGATAATACATAAAGTTCTACGAGGACCGGGGTTAGGTTATTAAATTGCACGCCATTAAAGTGCCATCTTTATTGGAAAGCCCCCTTTGTCCCAAGAACGATCTTATTGTTGATATTGTGTTAAGAATAAGAATTTAGTGTTAGATTGAAAGATTTATGTGAATAGATCAAATCATAAAGTATATGATGTAATAAGAAGATTGTAAAGTATACGATCCTAGAATAAAGAATATGATGTTAAATTTTAAATAAATGAGTTTTTACCAAGTAAATTGTTGGTGAATGTTATGAAAAAGGTTGAATAGTCAGCACCAGATCCGCTATGAAAAGGAGGCGGATTTGGGGGCGTAACAATCTCTCAGTGTCATTAACGTTATGAACTCTGATAGGTATAGTATTGTGGCAGCTCAACAATAATGTAACTCTGCGTTTTGAAGTATCTCAATCGATATTAGTGACCCAACGATATGAAAATATTCAATTCAACTCCATTCTACGATCTTGAGTACTTTGTCTTGTTCAATACCTTTGAGCTTCTATCTTTACATCTTCTGCTAGAGCATTTGTCTTTACTTTGCTATGTTGAGCCTACTTGACAGAACTCTACAATCTTTTCATTTTTGTTAATCTTGTGGGATGACCCTTGTTCCTTATGATTCTTTCTCCTGTTTTGAAGTAAGTTTGATTTGTCTTATTCTATGCTTAAGCATTCTTTCCTAATAGCTTAATGCTTAGCACAAGATCTCTTAAAATCTCCTTTTATTGATCATCTCTCTGCTTGACAATTCTTATGTAATGTTGCTTCTTTTTCCAAAAGAATCATGACCTTGGAAAATTATTGACAAGGAGTTAACCCATTTTTGGTTTATTCTTATGGTGGGCATGACCTAAAAGCAGTGTTTGGAACTTGGAAAACCTTAGGGAAACAAAACGAAACCAAAAAAACTAATTAAAGTACATTTAGAAAAGGAAAAAAAAAGAAAAAAAAAAGGGCCCAATCAAAATAAGTCTAATTATTCATAGTCTTACAAAAAAAAAAAACAAAAAAAAAACAATTATAATATAAAGGAATTAATAGCATATCTGACCATGAATTATAAATCGAATTACAATTAGAATCGTGAAATTTAAATCTTCCCTACGTAAGTCTAAGTAAGCACTATGGATCCTAAATAATAATCCACCCAATTTAGCTATAATGTCGACATGTGAGTGGTATTTAAATATTTTTCTAAACAGTTAAACTGAATAAAATATAGTCAAACTACATTTATATACTCATATAGTCGGAGCTCATAACCATCTAGCTATTTTTTCGCCAAAGTTTTTCTCATGGTTAATATTGGCTACTTATTGATATTTAAAGGTGGGTATAAGGAGAATTCGTGGTCCCAATTATATGTTCATATATACTACTCCCTTCGTTCAAAATTACAAAATTATCATTGATTTTTGAAATTCAATTTAAGACATTTTTAAATTAAAATTGAGATGATTCATTAAAGATTTTGAAATAATAAATTTTACAATAAGTAGTATTTTTTAAAAAGTATACAATATTCGTCATTATATTGACTAAAATATATATTTTGAGATCAAGTATGCTAATATATATATATATATTACATTACATTCTGTTTTAGGCTTCTTGTCTTTAATTTGGTAAGTTCCAAATATAACCTAAATGCTGCCAACTCATGGATGTAATGCAGTTCCAAAAATCATGGAAAATTTGTTGTTCAACGAAAACCATGAATTTGCTGCTCAATAACAATATACTATATCGTTATGGGCTTAAATCAATAATCAATTTCTTACTATCAGATAATAGTTTATATAACTTTTGAAAATAACAAATTTTGTAATTAGTAATACTTTTTGAATAATTTAAAATAATTATGAACGTATTAACTACAATCAAATATAGAACTCCAAATTCAAGTTTTCTTGTAATGTGTTTTATTCTCCAAATTCTAATTATGCTAAGTGGTGAGCGGTCCTCAAGATTTGGCCCACTGAACCCTGTGAATTATCCATCCAATAAAATGCTCAGGGCCTGGCCCGTTAAACAACCATTTTCTAAGAGAATGGGCTTGTGTCTATTGTTGAGCCCGAGATTTTGACTGATGGGAATCATGAAATAAAGAAATGTGCTTATGCTATTGAGACTATGCTGACGACAGTTATAAGGCCCTGAATGACCAGCATGTTCTTTTGGAAGGTACACTCTTGAAGCCTAACATGGTCACACCACACTATGATATCCCCAAGGTATTCTTTAAATTATTTCCATCCTATCTTAACCAATGACAAATTTCTACTTAGCATATTTTAAGAATAATAAATAGGAACAATTCAATATTCATGGATTGATTCAAAAAGATTGTGTTCTTGGATTATGTTATACTTAAAATAGTTTCACAAATTACTATTTTGATTTTTCGATGAAGTTTTTTATTTTTTATTTTTTTTTATTTTATGTTTAGAAATTAGAAAACTCAAGTGAAAAGGAAGGGGAAAAAAATCTAAAAGATAATTAGAGTTTTTAAACCCATCTATTGTGCTTTGTTTTATGAAGTATAGACTCCATTCTTTCATTTATTAATTTATTTATTTTTGCATTTTTCAAGTTCCAAATATACCCTATTGGGTATGAAAACTACAATTATAACATTCGTGACAGAGAGTAAGTATTTTTAATGCAAGGCATCATCAATAGTACATTTCAAAGATTCTTTCTCCTAGTGTCACTATGACACCATACAAAATAAGCATGTATTGATGCAATTTTTTATTTTTTATGAAATATATATGTACAATTTTTTTTTCATAAAAAATATGGATATGGGTTGAATGAAGTTAAGAGATGGTCAATTTTGTAAACTTCATAAAAAAAATAGTTGTATTTTATGTAGCACAGACAAGGAAATGTAACTTTGTATTATACAAATGCAACTCATTACTTTGTAACTTTATAAAAAACTGACCAACACCCTTTAATTTCACAGAATCCAAATCTTTCAAAAACTAAATACCTTAAATCAACAAAAAGAACGAGAAATTGTTACTTTTAATTGATTGTCATGCATACTTAACCTTCTTAACCTTTTGAAGTTTGATAATGTTAATGAAATGCTTCTATAAAATTGATTCATCCGGAGATTTAACACTAAAGGGGATAACTTAAATTTGCTAGACAATGCAGAAGTATACTATTCAAGCTATTATTCGATAAGTTTATAAAATTAAGGTTTTTGAGGCTTGGAAACATGTCGATCTCTAAAACACCACTTATATTGTTTGAGGAATGGTTGAGATCAATCAAGTTCACAAGTTCATAAACTGATTGTGGAATACTTCTGTATAGCATATTATTTTTATAATATATATATATATACTTCAGTGACTTAGAATATTGGTAATCATCTAGCTGACCTTAGACTCCGGAGATTAATACTTTAATGACGGAAGAGCAATCATCCAAGATGGTATTGTTTCATTTAATGAGTTATTTTGTCTGATGGACCAAAATAGTAATAAAAGTTCAATATTTCCCCTTCTAAAATTTATTGAAAAAGATGAAAAAAGAAACAAGTTAATATTTAACGTAGGGATAATATTAAAAAAATTAAGTCGTTAATGCTTTCTTAAAATCTACAAATAACAAGTGAAAAAGAACAAATTTTACCTACTAAAACGACAAATAAAATAGAAGGAAGGGAGTAGTATGTTAGGTTCTTGTGGTTAGCTAAAACATTGTCGGGCCACTGAGGTGGGTCTTAAAAAGGTCCAATCCTTTGAGTTGTGTAAGGTTCCTAATGGATTTTGGGACAAATTGCATCCAATGAGGTACAAGAAAATTAAAGAGTTAAGAAACCCAATTGAATTTGATATTTCTCAGAAGCCTGTGTAGACATGCACAAAAAGTCCGTGGCCCATATACCGGCTTGATCCGGCCTGAGCCTGGCTTGGTCAAAGCCTGACCTGGTCATGGCCTGGACCGTTCAGGCCCGACCTACAGGCTTTAAAAAGGTCGTTGTTTAAACACTAATACCGGCTCTGCCTGGCCTGAAAAAAAAGCTTGACCCGGCCTGACCTGCAGGCCACTGTTATAAAATAATCTTTAATTAATATTTTATTATTGTAAATATTATTTTTGTCTTAGAAATATTTGTCTATATTTAGCCAATAATAAAATAGTTGTCCATTTACTCTGTTATATGTTTAAGATATTAAAAAAATAATCCACCTACCTATCTTTGACTCCCATTACAATTAAAATAAATGAGAGAGTGAAAAACAAAATGAAAAATTAAGATATAAGAATATACCATTTAAAAAACTAATAAATTATATGCATTCTCGATGAGACTTGCCTCGTAGTTTGTTTCTACAGAAAATGTTGCTCTACTATCAAGTTTATATATAATTATAGATCACTCTAAAGGCCTTGTTATATAGAATTACAGAAAATAACTTAGACCAAGGCCTGACTCGGCCTGGCCTACAGGCCTCAAAATGCCAGATTTTCGTTAAGAAGCCCGGCCTGGCCCGGCCTGATTAACGGTCAAAGCCTGCCAGACGCCTAGGCCAGGCTGGCCTGTTGTTCATGCCTAAGCCTATGTCACTAAGGTTAAGCTACCTGAGAGTACCACTACTGCCCCCACTTTACTTTTGGTAAATTACCAAAAGAGATAAGTATTGTTTAATAAAATTAGTGTTTCTAAATTAGGCGAAAAACTTCTGGTAATTTTCCATGTAAACAACCTAACCAAAATTACGGAACTCATATTCTAATACAAATGTTTGCTATAATATATGCAAAGATTTTAAGACAATGTTTTAAAAGTTACAATTTTTCTCTACTCATGAATGTGTTAATTTTTAATTACGAATCACATCAAAAATAAATTATAAAAATATTTTTCATGTTCTTCTAGGTCTAGGGTTTCTTCCATTCTTCATCTTCTTCTACTTCTCTATATATTTATATAAATATAGATTATATATAAATGTATATATATTTAACTTATAAATTTCCCCGACAGGCAGATTCCGCTTTGGTTTTCAAGCCCTGATCTATTGTTTAGTTTTATCGTCGTCTTCGCTCTCACTTCGTCGTAGGGAATCAATACCAAAATATAACAAACGAGAAGAAAATAATGCATCATTTTGGTTGGACCTGAACTCAGTAATTTATTATAACAATATTATTTAAAATTAAATAAATTATTATTATAATAAATATTATTGCTTAAATATATTATAATTAAATTTTATTTGATAAATTGTTTATGCAATATTAAGATTGACAATGCATTGCACATAACTTAAGCTTGTTCATATAAACAAAATGAACAATGAATAAATCTATAGTATAGTTTAAGAAAACATATCCCTTTGAATAATTTTATCCGTATTTGTTTTAAAAATATTTCAATTAACAATCAATAATAGCAAAAGGATTAAAGTTGTAAAAATGTTTTTGTTAAATAATCATTATTAACTATTTTTTAAAGATAATAATAATAATAATAATATGCAAAAAGCAAAATAAATTAATTTAAATCGTAGTATGACAGGTAAAAATGTTCCTCTCTTTGTCAGTCAAACACATTTCATCAGAAATTAATAATAAATGTGGTTAATTCTAACATTAGTAAAAGAGCTATTATTGAATTTTCTAGTATTCAACCAATGATTGAATTTTCTTAATTTTACGATCTAGTAAAGTCTAAATGCCATATTGTAAAACTAATTATGACTGTGATTGATTCTAACATTATTAAAAGAGAGCTATTTTGAAAAAATGTTTTAATACAACATTACGGAAATCAGGTCTAATATACATGTTTGCTATATATTCAAAGATTTTAAGGCCATGTTTTTAAAAGTTCCAATACTTTTTTCACAAATCACATCAATAATAAAGTATAAAATTATCTTTCTAAAAAAGTGCCAAATAAGTGATTTTAGCCTAATTATAAAATCGATAAGGTACAATTATTCAAAAGCTATCTAAATACAAAAAAAAATCATATTCTACATATAAGAGAATACCTCCATGTATGAGCTTAGTGGACTTGGAAGATGTACCGGAGGAGAAATCCTCTCGCTCCACAAGTCCCACGGGGAGTCCTCCGGTGGCGGCATCTAGAGCAACATGGCCGCCGGTACCTCCGCTGCATATTTAATTAATGTATCTTGGTCATTTGACGATGCAAAATATCTAATCTTTTTTACATAGTCAAATGACAAATAATTTTGAATTTGAAAGCTTGATATCTTTATATATATATATATATATATATATGTTTGATTTGAGAAAATCTAAGAGTTTGTCTTGATCATTATATAATAGACATTTTAAAAAACATATATACTTTGTTAGATAAGTTAATACATGAGACTCCAACATGGTGTTTAGTACTAAAAGTGTTGTTCATATTACCAAAAAACACATTAGATTTTAGAATAACAATTTGAGATTCGGAATTGCTTCATTTCATTGTGAGAATATATCCTATATCTTATTGCTTTCTACATCAAGAACATCTATGTATTTAATTGTACAAAATAACTGAGGAGTTTTTCCTTTCATTGAATTGCCATGCAAATTAAAAGTTTGAAATAAAGCTAATGGAATGTTCCCCTGAAGTTTATTCATCAGAAGATCTAACATTGAAAAGGAATAGTTATGTTTCACGAGCAATGCACAAGTACATCACTCGAGTAGTTATTAAACAAATTTAGAGTATTAAAGTTTTTGAGGAGAAAGCGTGTCAATAGCGTGTCAATCTCCAACACACCACGTAAGTTTATCGAATTTCGAGGAAAGCTAAAGATCACAAGTTTTAAAACTGACTGTGCAATGGTTTCATACGATATGCAAATTCCATCTACCTTCTTTTTTTTTTTCTTTTTTCTTTTTTTTCCAATAATTGAATTTAAATTTTGTTAGAATGAGTATTTCGCTAAATTTGATCCGATAATTCATATTGGACTAGGCCCAATAAACCATCAGCTTAGTTGTTTTTTATAAGGATTACTTGGTCCGATAGACTTGGGTTGGGTTCTTAAGACCACTCGGATGATGACTACTTATCACATCTGATTCTGATTAGAGTAGGAGTCATACATCCTAAGTGGCTTAGGATAATTACTTTCCTATTCAACTACTACTTCTCTGATGGACATTCATATTAGGACTGGTAAGTGTTAAGTAAGTGTTATAAATATCCGATCAATAATGAAGGTAAGGGTTGTGCTATTCTACTCTACTAAATACTTAAACATCCATTGTTGACCTATCTGAAAACCTTCACTGACACTCACACCGGAGGAGTCCACCAACGGCCCAAGCCGTTAGAACTTTTGTGTAGGTATTCTTTCTGGACGGCCAGCAGGACAGCTAGACAGAATTAAGCATCAACATTGGCGCTAGAAGGAGGGCTTAGTACCGAGTAAATTTCCCGTCGAAAATAATCGACATGGACAATTCACAATCGCAGAGTAATTCATTGTGACCACCACAATCTCAATCTCGGCCGGTGACGATAACAGATAAAGAACGTCACCTTCAGTCTATCCTCGACAAAAAGAAAGCTCTGGATATCCAGTAGAAAGAGCTTGACAAGCAATACCAAGAACTGAACGAGGTCGAAAAAGATCTTTTGAGCCAAAGAGGCTTGGCCTCCCGCTCAGAACATTATAACTGACGAGACGACAGACACCCATAACGATGTGGGGGTGAAGCACGAGAGCGAGACAGGGAGCCGGTCCGTTCCAAGTCCATCTGGACAGTAGATTTGCGAAAGCGAGCCAAATCACCTTCAAAGAAAGATCGGGGAGACAGACGAAGCCATAAAAGTCATACTGGAGAATCCTCACCGAAGAAGGCTTCAGACAAATACTATGGATCCAAGAAGGCCCGGTTCTCCCTGTTCTTAAAAGAACTAGAAGAAGCCAAGATCGACCAAAGCCGCAAAGTACCCACCCTATAGATGTATGACGGAACAAGAGACCCCCACGACCACACCCACTCTTTCAAACAGGCCATGCACTTCCATGGCCATGATGCGGTGGCGATGTGCCACCTCTTTTTATCCACCCTAAAGAAGACTGCCAGAGAGTAGGTTGTTGGTTTGTAATATTCATAGACGCAATCAAATTGCACAAAATAGCAGAAGCATGGTAAAATCAAATTTAAAATTTACAAACCATAATCCAGGATCGACCTTTATGCGCAACTATTAATTAATAAAGAAGAAGTTAGAGATATACCCTTGTAGAACTCAAAGCTTCAACGGGTACAAGTTCACCTCCAAATCCTTCGCGTTCTCCTTGAATTTCACCGATTGGATTCCAATGATCAATGTTAGCCACCCAAGTGTTTGGCCTCTAGAGGTGATCCACCAAGGAATAACAATAATTCAATAAGTGGGTGATGGCAAACCCTAGTTTTCTCTCTCTAGAGAATATGTGAGTACTCTCCAAAATTTTTTGGAAGTGTATGTGTGTAACCCTGATCCATAATAAGACTTCTCTTATTTACAGACTTAGTAAACCCTCCTAACACCTTTAGGAATAGGGTTTTTAATTAAACTCCTAATCTAATTAGGAACTTAATTAATTTAATATAATAATTATAATTCCTAAACTATTTAGGAACTTAATTATTAATTATGAGAGTACTCTTATTAATTAATTCCTAAACCATTTAGGAACTAAATAATAATAATAATAGTAACAATAATAATAAGACTCCTCTTATTAATTTATAATTAGTATTTCTAAAATACTAAATAATAAATATTAAGCTATTTAATTTATTCTATCTCCATAGTATAAATTAAATATACTTAATTCATTATTACAATTATGTCATTTACTTCTTAAATAATTATTTTTCTTTTGCGGTGTGACCCTTTAGGTTCTCCATATTAAACCGGTTATAGAATAAATTAATTAGAACTATTCTAATCTTATTTATATAAATAAATTAAACTATTTAATTCATTTAAATAAATAATATTTATTCCATAATAAGGGTAAGCCCCCTTAGCGATCAACGACTTTCCAGATAATATAGATTTCAACATTTAATCACAAAAGAACTTATTCAGCGAATAGTTACCGTACAATTCAATCCTTCTACCTCACAACGTCCCAATCAAATATAAGACATGGTATAACTGTCAAGTCTTATTTTATTTGATTATATGCATTTCGATCCTTAAATGAATAACTCTAATTAATGTAAATTAGAAACTACTTTCTAATTTTCATTCTGCCTTGGCCAATGACTACTGAGTTGTCATTTATCGAATCGCATAGGACATTCTATTCTTTTACTAGAAATGGTAGATTCTTTGTTGATCATTCACCTATCTCCATATATGACTTATTATATCCGATCATACCCTTTGATACACCCTAAAGGTTTTAAGGAATATGTCAAAACATAATTCATCATACACAAGATACTATGATGATCTCAAGTCCAAGGATCACTTGTACTACTATCACAAAAGGAACTCCTATTGACAGGCAAGTAAGACTCCATTAGGTGTTCCTTGAGCGAGTCACGTTCAGTGAACTTATTCTCTAATAAGCACCTACATACTTGCTTTAGTGTCTCTACACAAATGATTATGAGATCAATCATCCTATTCATAAGAGCAAGCATAGTATGTACCAATCTATCCGGATCTACTAATCCCCTTTTTAGTGATCCAACGATTAGGAACAATTTTAGTTTTGAGCTATCTTGAATTTAGATCTCATTAGCATGATCCTCATCATGGTTCTAAAAGTATTGCTCAAAAACTATGGGTTTATCCATTTGATTGATTCAAGTAATTAATCATGAATAAAGAAATGCCTTGATTCTTTTATTAATAAACGAATAAGATTACAAAGTATATGCTTATCACATCAAATGTGATTGGCTTGAGGGCATACTACTTTCAATCTCCCACTTTGTTGAGCGGAATCGGCACCTATAAAAAGCACGCGATTCCGAGTTCGTTTGAATGAACGCAACGCGCAAGTATACGCGGTCAACAAGTAATATAATGAAAGTAAGTTATCGATCCCACGAGGAGTTATGAATAATATATCCGAAGTAACTAATGTAAATCAACTTAGTTTTAATTAACGAAGAGGTTTTTTTGGGTTTTTGGTATGAAGAAATTTAATTAACAATTAATTAACTAATAACGACTGAAAATCAATAGGACACAAGCTAGGATTGCAATTTCCCCCAAAGTAAGCTCAATCATATAAATCTCTTGAACTACATGGACACAGTGAATAGCTAACCGAGAATTCATTATAGCGTTTATATGTCTCTTTCGATAACATATAAACATATCCTATCTAAATCTGTCGATTCAGACAGGAACACCCAAGCAAAGCAATTCACCATATGTCTATGAGAATTAACAATAACGAGGATTTCAAGCACAGATTCTCCCATTGGCTACACATGGCACAAAGGTATATGTCTATCCTTTATACAAATTATGCAATCAATCCTAAGAGCAAATACATAACATATGTCATCATATATTTGGCCATCCCACTATACTCCATCTATCAATTTCATATAGGGTACCAAATCAATTACTATGTCTAGCAATTAATACAAGAATAACTAGATATGATAACCCATTCACAATTGCCAAACAATCATCCAAGAGAGATTTAATCAATCAAAACCACACAATGGGTTCCATTACAATCCTAGAATGGAAATCTAGTTCATTACAAGGAAACTAAATCCCACCAACAAGATATTCATCAAAACTTAGAGAACAAAATCAAAGGAAAAGGAAGGAAAGAGAAAACCAAATGGGGATCCAATCTCCAAGCTCAATCCATCAATCCAAGCTCTCCAATCCTTGATTCAAGCCTTGTTCTTGTGGTTCCAAGCATGTTTCCAGCCGCCTCCCTCTCTCTCTTGAAGAGAAAATTAGAAGATCTCTGGCGTTAGGGCTCCAAAAAATGACTTTAAAAGGCTGCAATCGCGATCTGGAACAGTGCACCGCCGCGGCGGTCAAAGTCAGCGCCGCGGCGGTCAAACGTTCTGTTAATTTCTGAGTTTGAACCACCGCTGCGGCGGTGGAAACCACCGCTGCGGCGCTAGTGCATTCTGCCCAGAAATGTTGGTTTTTGGACTGCTGCAGCCTCCCTTCATGTTTTGGGCATATCTTCTTCATACGAGCTCCGATTGAGGTGATTCAAGATGTTCTGGAAAGGAGACTCGTAGACCTACAACTTTCGTTCTTAACAAAATTGAAGATTCAGAAATGATCAAGGCCAAAATTGGACGTTTCTTGGCTGCTGCGTAAACGGAGCGCAGAAAATGCGAACCGGGCAATTCCAAGCCTTGATTCACCAAGCCCTTATTATAATTCCTACAAAATAAGATAGAAACACATAAAAACAATATAACACCACATCGTATACAATGTGGTACAAAAACACATACTACTAAGCAAACCATTAACATATATAATACGAATAAATTACACAAAACGACATAGAATACATAAAATACATAAACATGATATAAAACACCATATTATACAATAACATAAAAACACATATAAAATCACATAAAACACTTAAAGATCCACAAATTATCAAGCTTAAATGTATTCAATTCATAGGTATAAAACCCACTCATCAAATACCCCCAAACTTAAACATTTGCTTGTCCTCAAGCAAAACAAAGACCCACTAAATAAAGCAAAATAACTAAATAAATAGATCAAAAATAAAAAAAATTCTACTAGTTAAAAATCACAGGAAATTACTTGAAGAATCACAAATTATCAAAGTCAGGAGTACTCTAAGCATACATATAACATTACATAACCACAATAAATACCCCCAAACTTAAACATTTGCTTGTCCTCAAGCAAAACAATACCAACTATACAAACAAAAACAATAAACTTGAGCAAAGAGTTAATAAGACAACCAAATTTGGCCTAATGGATTATTTCAAGTTATAATTACAAGAAAATTTCAAAACATTGCAAAGTCTAGAATTTTAACTCACATATTAGGCATACTATACGAATAACCCCTGTGTGTGTGTGAACCATTTACAACAAACTAATCATCACCAAGAGGGGTTTTTGTAGACAAATTACCTTAACAAAGAAATCTAAAACTTAAAACAACATGCATAATACATCACTCTATACTAGTCCCAGCAGATAAGTTAACAAAAACTAAACTTGACATGGGCAATGTCTCATTCCATTAGGCTATACAAAGTTACCCATTTAACGAGCGTTTGACTAATGACTCCCAAACCAGTTGGCTTTAGGGTATTAGGTGTAAAGACACCCCTAAGAGCCTATTAACTCGAGCAACAAAGGCCACAAAACTCGACTAGTCAAGTAATTTATTATATTTATTTATATTTTTCTTTTTCTTTTTCATTTTTCATTTTTTTTTTCAACATTTTTTATTTTTATATATATATATATATATATAAATATATATTTTTATGTGAGTGCGTTTTACGCTCCATCTCACGCTACCACAACATAGACAGATCAAACATGAGAAGTCGTTTCGAGTGATGCAAAAACGAGTTTTAAAGTAAAAGATTATCTTTAAAAGCATGTAGTCATAAACACCGCCTCTAAAATCCCAAATGTTTCATTACAAATGGTTATGTGCTCGAAGAAAAAGGGATCACCAGTAATGTAAAAACCAACCGTAAGTTAAGCACACAAACGAAGCGACGCTAATCAATTTTCTACGAGTTATAACTCAAATAATCACTGCTCAATCCTCGATTAAAATCCAATCAAATTAACATCATACTCAAGAGACACGACCTATACTACAACGACTCAAAACGAAAACAAAAGAAAATAAAACAAAAACAAAAATAAACAAACATAAAACAAACAAAACAACATAAAACGACGAAAATAAAACAAAAATAACACATATAAATCCATTTTCGTAGGAAACACGGTTGCACTTAGCGCGTGCAACAAGCCGTTAAACCCCAAGGTTGCCCAAGAGGACGAGTTTTGTCTCGTGAGGGTTTGCAGAGAATATGCCCACAAAATTCAAACTACAAAAATTAACAAAAATCTTTTTAGCATTTTTTTTTAATTAATTAATTAATTAATATTTTTTATTTTTTATTTTTTTTATTTTTTTTTCAATCATGCATACTTAATTAACAAATTAAACTATCATGCAACAAAAATTTACTATCATGCAATCCTAGTCCAGACAACAAGAAAAACATCAATGCAGAACAAGCATGCAATTACCCCCAAACTTAAACTCCACATTGTTTGCAATGTAAGATATGAAAATACAAAATAGAGGAACTTCCCTGAACATGACTCAGGCATGGACCTCATCATCAGGAGAGTCAGGAGAATAGTCAGGAGCAACAGGCTTATCGGGAAAGCTTGTGAAATCGGCATTGAATTGCACCAATGAGCGAACTTGCAGAGTGACATAATCGATGTGCCTCGCTTGCCGTCTGGATGTTCTCTGCAAGCGCTTCAGTCATGCTTGGGTACAGACAACGCTCCGAAATTAATGCATTGTTGGCCACAACATCATAGTAGCGCTTCTAGGCCTCCTCGAAGAATAATACCCAAGCGATGACGGAAGGAATCCCACGGCAAACCCAAATATTTCTCTTTGAGGAATTATATCAAACACCTGGCGTGAGCTCAATTGCCACAATTTGGACATGACCTCTCCCAAACATGAATTAGCCACCCAAATTGAGGGTTTATCAATACTGCACAAAGCCCACAACAACTTCCCCAATCCACAGTCAAAACAACCACATAAAATGACACAATTGAGAAGAGAGAAATATGGTGGTGTGATGACCACAAGTTGATGGCTGAAATTCCTTCAATTGAGCCCTGGAACGTTGGCGTGGCTTGAATGCTTGAAGGAAATACACTTTGTTGCAGGAACCGGGGGATGGGGATGATTTAGAGTGATCAGAGAGCAGGGGCTTTGAGAGAAAGGGTTGCGTTCATGCTTCTAGGAAATAAACCCCGACTGGGGTTTATAAAAAGAAAAATTCTGAGTTTTTGAACTACCGCTGCGGCGGTAGCAGGGCACCGCTGCGGCGGTCAAACGTTCTGCTTGAAAAGTTGCACCTGTTGAAGGCTACCGCTGCGGCGGTAGCAGGGCACCGCTGCGGCGGTCAAAGCCCCTGCCAGAAAAAATTTCTCTGCTCAGTTTTTCCAAATTGATGCAATGCTATGATAGAACCTGAAAATGCAACATAGATTTATCAAAAACTAGATAACTAATCACAATTTTAACTCAAAAATATAGAAATTGCAATTAGTTATAAAGCTAATTTCTAAATATAATTATAATTATACTAATATACTATATCAAAAGTATTTAGCCCATCAAACTAAAGCAAAAATGACTAAATATAAACAATAATAACATGAATTAAATTAAACATTTGGGGTGCCTCCCAAACAGCGCTTGAGTTATAGTCCTTAGCCGGACTACTCCCTGTTCAATCCGGATTACGCGCGAAGATTGTCACATCATGCCGTCTTTTAGTCATTTCCTTTTGTTCGTCGGCGTGTGTGTATGATTTAAGCCCTCCGAACTTGAATTTCGTCAGCTCCTCATCTTCTTTCGCGAATTCAATCCGGAAGCATTCCACAAAATTTTTAGAGGGATGCACGAACTGCACAAGAGGCACACTCGAGTCTTGCATCAAAATAGTAGACTCCTTTGCTTGATCATCACCATCCAATTTTTCTTTTTCCCCAATATGGATCCAAAAATTCCTAATCTCCACGTCATCTTCCATAACCGGATGCGAACACATCTCATCATCACCAACTTCAACGTGGAACTCCTCACCTCCTTCTAGTAAATCATCCCAACACTCCTCTTTACCCACTATTTCAAGGTTAGACTCTACGACGCAAGGTAAAACATCTTGTGGGCTACAATTGATAGTGCTTGTGAGTTGTTCCACGTGCTTAGTAAGAATTTGAATTGATGAGTCTCGATTGCTCATTCTCATCTCAATTTTTTCTATGTAGTTGACAAAGAGCTCCTCCAACTTAGATTCATCCTCTTCTTGTGGTGGAGGTTGAGATGAGAACATATGTGTGTTCATCGCCATCTCGTCTTGCTCAATGGTTATGGTAAGGTTATCCTCCAATCTCAAATACTCTTCTTCTTGTTGTCTCTTTTCATTTTTCTCTATCAATGCGGCAAGAAGACTCTCCACATTAGGATATTGCTCTTGCGGTGGTGGAGGTTCATATGAGACTTCAGATTGGCTTGAAATCCATGGATCAAACGTTTGGGCATGATTGTTACTGCTCCATGAAGAGTCTGGATGATAATGTGATTCTTGATGATAATAGCTTGGGGAGTAATTGGACTCCTGCTGATTGCAAGCATTTTCAATAGGTTGACCCCCGAAAGGATCAACCGTACCTGTAAAAGTCTCAACTCGTGCAGCCATTAGTTCCATAAGTGCATCCATATGAAGCAAATGAAATAAAAATAATAAACAAAAAGAAAAATCGCCTAACTTAAAACTAAGAAGACAACAATTAATATTTACGAAATATTATTCAATAACTCCCCGGCAACGGCGCCAAAAACTTGTTGAGCGGAATCGGCACCTATAAAAAGCACGCGATTCCGAGTTCGTTTGAATGAACGCAACGCGCAAGTATACGCGGTCAACAAGTAATATAATGAAAGTAAGTTATCGATCCCATGAGGAGTTATGAATAATATATCCGAAGTAACTAATGTAAATCAACTTAGTTTTAATTAACGAAGAGGTTTTTTTGGGTTTTTGGTATGAAGAAATTTAATTAACAATTAATTAACTAATAACGACTGAAAATCAATAGGACACAAGCTAGGATTGCAATTTCCCCCAAAGTAAGCTCAATCATATAAATCTCTTGAATTACATGGACACAGTGAATAGCTAACCGAGAATTCATTATAGCGTTTATATGTCTCTTTCGATAACATATAAACATATCCTATCTAAATCTGTCGATTCAGACAGGAACACCCAAGCAAAGCAATTCACCATATGTCTATGAGAATTAACAATAACGAGGATTTCAAGCACAGATTCTCCCATTGGCTACACATGGCACAAAGGTATATGTCTATCCTTTATACAAATTATGCAATCAATCCTAAGAGCAAATACATAACATATGTCATCATATATTTGGCCATCCCACTATACTCCATCTATCAATTTCATATAGGGTACCAAATCAATTACTATGCCTAGCAATTAATACAAGAATAACTAGATATGATAACCCATTCACAATTGCCAAACAATCATCCAAGAGAGATTTAATCAATCAAAACCACACAATGGGTTCCATTACAATCCTAGAATGGAAATCTAGTTCATTACAAGGAAACTAAATCCCACCAACAAGATATTCATCAAAACTTAGAGAACAAAATCAAAGGAAAAGGAAGGAAAGAGAAAACCAAATGGGGATCCAATCTCCAAGCTCAATCCATCAATCCAAGCTCTCCAATCCTTGATTCAAGCCTTGTTCTTGTGGTTCCAAGCATGTTTCCAGCCGCCTCCCTCTCTCTCTTGAAGAGAAAATTAGAAGATCTCTGGCGTTAGGGCTCCAAAAAATGACTTTAAAAGGCTGCAATCGCGATCTGGAACAGTGCACCGCCGCGGCGGTCAAAGTCAGCGCCGCGGCGGTCAAACGTTCTGTTAATTTTTGAGTTTGAACCACCGCTGCGGCGGTGGAAACCACCGCTGCGGCGCTAGTGCATTCTGCCCAGAAATGTTGGTTTTTGGACTGCTGCAGCCTCCCTTCATGTTTTGGGCATATCTTCTTCATACGAGCTCCGATTGAGGTGATTCAAGATGTTCTGGAAAGGAGACTCGTAGACCTACAACTTTCGTTCTTAACAAAATTGAAGATTCGGAAATTATCAAGGCCAAAATTGGACGTTTCTTGGCTGCTGCGTAAACGGAGCGCAGAAAATGCGAACCGGGCAATTCCAAGCCTTGATTCACCAAGCCCTTATTATAATTCCTACAAAATAAGATAGAAACACATAAAAACAATATAACACCACATCCTATACAATGTGGTACAAAAACACATACTACTAAGCAAACCATTAACATATATAATACGAATAAATTACACAAAACGACATAGAATACATAAAATACATAAACATGATATAAAACACCATATTATACAATAACATAAAAACACATATAAAATCACATAAAACACTTAAAGATCCACAAATTATCAAGCTTAAATGTATTCAATTCATAGGTATAAAACCCACTCATCACACTTGCACTAAAGCCAATCGCCCTTTGGTATTCCTATACCATTCTTCTCTAAGTGGCGTACAAATTGCTTAGTAAATGCTTTAGTTAATGGATCTGTAATGTTGTTCTAAGAGTCTACCATTTTTATGGTGTCGTCTTATTTTCAATGATTCATCTAATCATATGAAAGTGCTGCAATATATGTTTGGATTTCAGATGAGACCTAGGTTCTTTGGCTAATTAAGCTCCTTTAATACTAAGAACCATTATAAGTTCTGTAATGAACTTGTTGAACCAAACAATCAACTTTGCAACTTCACTTATAATTATTTACTATGTCTTTGTCACTAAATCAGCAACTCCTTGCTGTTTGGAACTTTTCCAACTCACTGCAGCACCGTTCAAGGTAATCATATTACCTGAAACGGATATGCTGTTATCTTGGTTAGTCTGAACAAACTTGAGTTTGTTAAGCCCTCTAGTTTTATATCAGACTCATCATTAGAAACTCTTTTCTAATATTCTTCTCCATAAATGAACTGATATTTGCTTATCATGCATAAGCAATATCAAGTCTAGTACATATCAACGAATTGATGTACAGTCTTTGGGTTAAACCAAGCATCCTTTGTGATCTATCTCTATAGATCTTTATCCCCAAAATATAAGATGTTTCTCCCAAGTCCTTCACGGAGAAGTGTTTAGATAACCACATCTTTACTGATTATAGCATCAGTATGTCATTCCTTATCAATATTATATCAACATATAATACTTGGAATGTCATAGTGCTCCCACTAACCTTTGTACACAGTTGGTTCATTATCGTCTTTGATATAATCAAACACTTTTGATTGTCTCATCAAAACGGACGTTCCATCTTTGAGAAATTTGCTCTAATTCATAATTGGATCGTTGTAATTTACATACTTGATTTACTCCATCTATATAGAGATAAATCATCTTGGTTGTATCATACATACATCCTTTTGTATAGTAAGCTACAATTGCAAATAAAATCCGAATTGATATATGCATTTTCACTAGTGAAAAATTTCATTTTAGTCAACTCATTGACCTTGTTTGAAATCTTTTATCCACTAGTTAGGTCTTATAGGTCTCTACTTTGCCATCTGCTTTAGTCTTTCTCCAAAGACCCATTTCAGATTTTATGATCATCAATTATTTCTCTTGAGTATCTAATACTCATATCTCATCGTATGTAACTGAATCATCATCCACTATGATGCGTACCTCATCACCATTATCTATGATGAATCCATACCATTCAGGTATCTTCGGTACTAAACCAGATTTACGACTTGGTTGTGGTACAATAGGTTTATCTACTTATACAGATTCCTTCACTTAATCTGTAGTGTTTTGTGGTTCTTGAACTTCTTTAAGATCTATTTTACTCCCACTAACCCTTTAAGGAAAAACTTCTTTTCCTATAAGGCAGCGTGTTTCAACAAACACCTTTTAGTTAGTCGGATTTTAGAAGTGATACCCTAAACTTTCTTTAGGATATCCCACAAGTTTACACTTATCAGATCTTGTCCCAAGCTTATCACTGTCAAACCTTGTGACATAAGCTGGACAATTCAAATCTTAACATACTTAAGACTTAGTTTCCTCCCTATCCATAACTCATATGAAGTCTTGAGGAGGAAATAAGAAGGTATCTGATTTAGTAGATATGCGATCGTTTCTAAGGTATAACCCTAGAAGGATACTGGAAGATTGGTATAACCCATCATAGATCATCACCATGTCCATTGTGAGATAATACCATTTCTCTTAAGATGATCTAGAAACGTATTGCTTAAGTATTCCCTTCACGATCTAATCGAAGAACTTTAATACTTTTGGCCTTTAGTTTCTATACTTCACTTTTGAATTCTTTGAACGTTTCAAACGATTCGGATTTGTATTTCATCAAATACATATATCAAAATCTAGAATCATAAGTGAAAGTAATGAATGAATACCCTCCTCTTGCATTTGTTGTCATAGGTCCCACACACGACTGTGTGTACCATCTCTAACAACTCCGTAACTCGCTCTTCATGTCCACTAAATGAAGATTTAGTCATATTTTCCATGATACAAGATTCACAAGTTGTATTTGATTCATAATCAAAAGGCTCTAAAAACCTACCTTTATACAACTTGTTTAGTCTTGTTTCATTAACATGACCGAGTTAACAGTATTGCAAGAAGGTATGATCCATATCATCTCTTTGCCTTTAGTTTGTTCAATTTTGAAATATTTTCATGTAAGTCAAGGTTACAAAATCCATCAAGTAATCAACATAGTAACATCTTACTAACTAAATGGATTTGCCCGTAGGCAATGCTAAACTGTAAGTTCATGTGATTAATGTAGCAACCTTTTGCTCCATTTCCCACACACATGATTACTTATCTTTAGTTCAGCCTTCTACTTCTGCTTAGTCTCTGCAACGGTTTGTATATTTGAGACCTTCAGCCGGTATCTAATACCTAAGTAGAAACTTGACTTATAGAAAATTCTATTTCATTATGAACAAATCTATATTTGCAGTAGAAGCTTCACTAAGCTTCTTCTGCTTAACTACTACAAGATACTCCTTGCAGTTCCTCTTCCAGTGTCCCAGCTTATCGCAATGAAAGCAAACTCCTTTGCCCTCAGGATCACTTTTATTTATGTCATTTGTTTAGCCTTTCTTTTGCCTTCTATCTTTTCTGACTCCTCAGAAACACCTTTGGCCATCTTCTTCAACTTAGAAGATTCATCTACTAGTAAGACTTGGTCTTTCTTGGAAGGAAAATGACTCTCAACTTATTCAACATATTTAAGCAAATAAGGTAAACTGACTTCGCTTATTAATGTTAAAGTTCACAACAATTTGTGAAAGGGAGTCAGCGAGTGACTGCAAGATCGAATCTTGACTCAACTCTCCATCTTTGAAAAAACCTAGGTGTCCTAATTGATCAATCGGATTAATCATCTTTAGGATACGTGTCTTTACTGTAGTGCCTTTGGTTATTATAGATTGGAATAGCTCATTAGATATCTTATATCTAGTTGACCTACTTTGCTCACCAAACAACTATTGAATGTGCAACAATATAGTAGGTGCATCCATTTTCTCGTGTTGACGCTGTAACTAAATACTTATGGATGCGAGCATGATGCATTGAGTCATCTTTGCATCATCTTGTTATTTCTTAAAATAACAATTTCTTCCTCATAGGCTTAGTTTGCAACGTTTGCATGAATAGGCAAATTAAGGACATTTGCTAGCTTTTCAGCATTGAGAACTTTTCTCAAATTTGTTTAATCAATCCGAACAATTCGGTTTGATTAATTGTCAGCATCTAATATGCTATGCAGTGTTAGTGAATTAAACATAGCAATATTCTTTAAGTGAATTAATAACAACATTAACATGCATTCATTTTATTAATCACCAAGTTAATTAGGTCTTTATTTAAAATGGTGTCTCCCACTATTTTCATCAAATAATATTACCCTCTATATATAGTTCGACAAATCTAATTAAAGATTTGCTAGTGAGATAAAGATCCTATCGACATAAGTATAACCTTGTGTGTGCACAACAAATTATAGTTTATTCAATAGGTAGACAACTCCTTGTCAATTACATCAACATGTAACTCCTTGTATTTTGCCTCTTAGATTATTATGATCATGTGTGTGCACATCCAAATCAAAATTATCTAAGTTAAGTCAAACCTAGCACTTCCATATAAATGAAGAGAAAAATACTGCCCTTGTGTGTGCACAACAAAACAGTAATGTTCAATTCCTTATAAGCATCAAATGTGATAAAAACAACATCTCAAATGATCGATATAAGCCTTGTGTGTGCACAACAAACGTATATTGATTATTTGATACTCTATCGTTTTATCATGCTAGAAGGCGACGTTCGATATTCCAAATATCTTTGAACGTTACAACTTAATATTTTAGTAGTGGAATAAATAAATTAGAACAATTCTAATTGTATTTAATTGAATTAAACTCCTTTTAATTCATGAATTAAACATTTTAATTCATTTTATAAATAATATTTATTCTACACCATGAGGGGTTTGTTAATATTAATTGTCTCATCTTGTTTAGCGCGCATGCACATATATATATAAAATACGCGTCATATTATTTAACATGCGAAGCATGTTTGGATAATATATAATATATATAATTAGCATGCACATATAGAATACTATATTCTACTTGGATTGATTATGAACTTTTATTCTAGTTTGGTTCACTAGAGCCACCAAGTGAACCAAAAGGTCAAACCTAGGGTGCAAGAATAAATTAAATTATATGTAACTACTACATTTAAATTCGGGCTCCATTACAAACGGGTCTTCATGCGCTCCTTGCTCCATTGCTCCAATTCTTCAAAATAATTCTAACTAATCCTTATTACAAAACTATTTACAATAAATAGAAACATTGATCAACAGTCAAGGGGAAGTACATAGGAGGGAGATAGAATTATACATAAGAAAAATTAGAAAGACGAGGTACGCAGACCTCATTTATAAAACCCATTCATTCATGCATCCATTTAAAATTAAATCCAATCACATTGGTCAAATAGTCCATAATCAATCCCATTTATTATTATATATATCAACATATATATCAATAAATAATATTCATCGCATGAATTAAATAAAACATTCCATATATGTATTGGTATCATTTAATGGGCAATTTAAAGTTGCATGAAATCCAATTTCATGTTTAAAATAAACCTTTTATTTTAATTATAAAATTATTTAAAAATAAACTATTTATTTTTATTATTTTAAAATTACCCAAAATAAAACTCTTTTATTTTGAAATTTTAAAATCTACACAAAATTACCAAACTGTTTGGATAATATATATATATATATATATATATATATATATATATATATCATATATATTTTAATAATATATATATACCAATTCGGTAACAGTACATATATATATATCATATATATATATATATCCCCGAAAAGAACCAACATAAAGCCATAAACCGAAAAGCAATAAAGCCATAAGTTTCGGTCAAAGCAATAAATTAGAACCAACATATAATATATACATATATATATATACCCGCATGCTTTGCTGCCAAAACCGAAAGTGCTATGTTGCTTTATATATATATATATAATTCCAATTTGGCAGACATATAACATAGTTTATATGTATATATATATGACCGAATCTGTGGACCAAAACCGTGGCTGCCTTTTGGTCATTAATTACCGAAAACAGGATGCAATATTAGCTTTACCGAAACTGCAGTTTTTTTTTTTAATAAATTCAATTCGGTTGCTTTGTTGGTTTATATACATATACATTATTAATACCAATCCGAAACCTTCTGGCTGTAAAAACCAAAACCGCGGCTCGTAAAAACCGGAACAATGATTTACAAAAATATTGAAAATCCAGTAATTATCAATTTCGGTTTTAAAATAATAATTTTATACAATAAATTATGCCCAATAAATTGTTCTAAACACATACCCATACATATATGGAATCAAAATAATTAATAATTCGTATAAAGTTTGGCTCTTGATGCCACTGTTGGTTTGTAATATTCATAGACGCAATCAAATTGCACAAAATAGCGGAAGCATGGTAAAATCAAATTTAAAATTTACAAACCATAATCCAGAATCGACCTTTATGCGCAACTATTAATTAATAAAGAAGAAGTTAGAGATATACCCTTGTAGAACTCAAAGCTTCAACGGGTACAAGTTCACCTCCAAATCCTTCGCGTTCTCCTTGAATTTCACCGATTGGATTCCAATGATCAATGTTAGCCACCCAAGTGTTTGGCCTCTAGAGGTGATCCACCAAGGAATAACAATAATTTAAGAAGTGGGTGATGGCAAACCCTAGTTTTCTCTCTCTAGAGAATATGTGAGTACTCTCCCAAAACTTATGTAAGTGTATGTGTGTAACCCTGATCCATAATAAGATTTCTCTTATTTACAGACTTAGTAAACCCTCATAACACCTTTAGGAATAGGGTTTTTAATTAAACTCCTAATCTAATTAGGAACTTAATTAATTTAATATAATAATTATAATTCCTAAACTATTTAGGAACTTAATTATTAATTATGAGAGTACTCTTATTAATTAATTCCTAAACCATTTAGGAACTAAATAATAATAATAATAGTAACAATAATAATAAGACTCCTCTTATTAATTTATAATTAGTATTTCTAAAATACTAAATAATAAATATTAAGCTATTTAATTTATTCTATCTCCATAGTATAAATTAAATATACTTAATTTATTATTACAATTATGCCATTTACTTCTTAAATAATTATTTTCCTTTTGCGGTGTGACCCTTTAGGTTCTCCATATTAAACCGGTTATAGAATAAATTAATTAGAACTATTCTAATCTTATTTATATAAATAAATTAAACTATTTAATTCATTTAAATAAATAATATTTATTCCATAATAAGGGTAAGCCCCCTTAGCGAGCAACGACTTTCCAGATAATATAGATTTCAACATTTAATCACAAAAGAACCTATTCAGCGAATAGTTACCGTACAATTCAGTCCTTCTACCTCACAACGTCCCAATCAAATATAAGACATGGTATAACTGTCAAGTATTATTTTATTTGATTATATGCATTTCGATCCTTAAATGAATAACTCTAATTAATGTAAATTAGAAACTACTTTCTAATTTTCATTCTGCCTTGGCCAAGGACTACTGAGTTGTCATTTATCGAATCGCATAGGACATTCTCTTCTTTTACTAGAAGTGGTAGATTCTTTGTTGATCATTCACCTATCTCCATATATGACTTATTATATCCGATCATACCCTTTGATACACCTTAAAGGTTTTAAGGAATATGTCAAAACATAATTATCATACACAAGATACTATGATGATCTCAAGTCCAATGATCACTTGTACTAATATCACAAAAGGAACTCATATTGACAGGCAAGTAAGACTCCATTAGGTGTTCCTTGAGCGAGTCACGTTCAGTGAACTTATTCTCTAATAAGCACCTACATACTTGCTTTAGTGTCTCTACACAAATGATTATGAGATCAATCATCCTATTCATAAGAGCAAGCATAGTATGTACCAATCTATCCGGATCTACTAATCCCCTTTTTAGTGATCCAACGATTATGAACAATTTTAGTTTTGAGCTATCTTGAATTTAGATCTCATTAACATGATTCTCATCATGGTTCTAAAAGCATTGCTTTAAAACTATGATTTTATCCATTTGATTGATTCAAGTAATTAATCATGAATAAAGAAATGCCTTGATTCTTTTATTAATAAACGAATAAGATTACAAAGTATATGCTTATCACATCAAATGTGATTGGCTTGAGGGCATACTACTTTCATAGGTCACCTCCCTCCTATCCAGGTCTATTAAATCGTGGGAAGAACTACAAGAACGGTTCTATACCCGCTTCAGAAGCAACAAGCGACGTGCTAGAATGATGACATCTCTTCTACAGGTCAAGCAAAGGCCGAATGAGAGTCTTCGGCAGTACGTTAAAAGGTGTTGGGAGGCGGTCTCTGAGATCAACGGGATTGACTAGAAACAGGTAATCCAATTTTTGACTATGGGATTAAATGTTGATAAATCTAGTAGGTTGATTGAAGATCTCATCTCGAGGGCCCCAAAAACTTTATCCGAGACCTACGAGAAAGTTGACAAGTTCGTTGAGTTGGAAGAGGCCCTCGCCAATCTTCGGGGTTCATCGAAAAACACAGGTGATTTTCACCAAAGAAACCCCGAAGGCGATAGTTCCGAAAAGAAATCCAACGGCAATGGCAACGGCAAAAAGGGAAATGATAAAAGAGATTCCAACAGGGATTGACAGCAGAAGAACGATCCCCCAAGGGACAGAAGGGGTAATGAAGAGGATTATACGCCCCTGAATACCAATAAAAGCAACATCGTGAAGGCAATAAAAAATGAACCTTTCTATGAGAAACCCCCGAAGATCCGAATCTTCGCAAGGCAGAAGAATGGGGACAAATACTACACCTATCATGAAGCAAAGGGGCAAGATACCGAAGAGTGTTAGCAACTGAAAGTCTTCTTGGAAAAACTAGTTCGAGATGATAATCTTGACGGATATTTGGCCAATTCCTATAAACAGTCAGCCTTTGATCGTATCGAGCCACCTCCACCAATTACGGAGGCAAGAGGCGTGATTGATGTCATCTCTGGGAGATCGACCTCAGCCCTTTCTAACCGAAAGAGGAAAGCCTTCGGTAGAGAAGTTCATCAGGTGTCCAGCAAACCACAGGACATCAAGACCGACCCCATCACCTTCTCCGATGATGATTACCCATCGGGCATGGTCACCTCCACCAGGATGCACTGGTCATTACAACTCAGGTCGGCACTATGGACATGAAGCAGATGCTTGTTGATAACGGGAGTTCAGTCGACGTACTCTATAGCCGAGCATACAACCGCTTGGACTTGGGGGGAAAGAAGCTAGAGATCTGCAATGAGTCCCCCTTATATGGGTTTAGGAATAACCCAGTCCGAATAGCAGGGGCGATTGAATTGCTTGTAATCTTCGAGAGTCCCCCGAAACAAGCCTCTATTATGGTTCGTTTCTATGTGGTTCAAGTGGAAAGCAACGAGAACAACTTTGTTAGCACTGAAAGCAATAACTTCAATCCCACATCTGAAGATGAAATTTCCAACAAAAAATGGGATTGGGGAATCAATCGGCGATCAGGATCTTTCCCGAAGATGTTACCTCCAAACCATTCAAACATCCCCTGCCAGTGATAACCGACATAAAACTGCAATGAAGATCGAACTTGAACCTTTCACCAAATGATGTATCGAGCCAATTGCAACACTTACCGAAGACACGGTAGAGGTTCCATTATTTCAAGAGGATGATGAGAAAACTGTGCAGATTGGAATTGGCCTTCAGAAAGAGACCAAGGCTCGGCTGGTTGCTCTCCTACAAGAATATTCAGACATCTTTGCATGGGTTCCGGCCGACATGCCAGGCATTGACAAGACTGTGGCCGTACACCAGCTAAGTGTAAGCCCGATCGCGAAGCCTGTAAAATAAAAGCAAAGGAATATAACTCTCGAAAGACGAAAGGTAATTGATCAGGAAATCGATAAACTTTTGGCTGCTGACTTTATTTTTGAAATTAATTATCCAGAATGGCTCGTCAATGTGGTACTGGTAAAAAAACACAATGGAAAATGGAGGATGTGTGTAGACTACATAGATTTGAATAAAGCCTGTCCTAAAGATTACTACCCTCTCTCGAGCATCGACTAGTTAATCCATTCTACCTCGGGACATACAGTAATGAGCTTCCTGGATGCTTTCTCGTGATACAATCAGATCGCTATGTTGGAAAGCGATATCCCGAAAACCTCCTTCATCACTCACCGAGCGATCTATGACTATAAAGTTATGTCATTCGGCTTAATCAATGCGGGAGCTACATACCAACGAATGATGAATAAGGTATTCAGTAGCCAGATCGGGAGAAACATGGAAGTCTATGTTGACGACATGATCGTCCGAAGCATGAAGGAAGAAGACCATTTATCCGACCTGAAAAAATGCATCGAGAATGTGAGATCCCATAACATAAGACTAAATCCAACTAAATGCACTTTTGGCCTCGGGTCAGACAAATTTTTGGGATATATGGTTAGCTAAAGAGGGATAGAGGCAAATCCCGAAAAGATAGCGGCTATATTAGAAATATAGCCGCCGAAGAACTTTAAAGAAATACAACGATTGACGGGAAGGTTGGCAGCTCTTCGTCGGTTTGTGGCTCGATTAACGGAGAAATGTCTCCCTTTCTTCGAAACTTTGAAGGGAGCTCAAAATCAGAAGACGTTTCTATGGACCAAAGACTGGCAAGAAGCCTTTGACCAGATCAAAAGGTATATATCTTCTCTGCCAATTCTTAGTAAAGCCCTTCCCGAAGAGGATCTACAACTATACCTCTCGGCAACATCTTTGGCAAATGGGTCAGATTTGATAAGGGAAGATTCAGCAGGGCAAAAGTCTGTCTACTATGTAAGCCATGCTCTTCGGGATGCTGAAACAAGATACCCAAATTTAGAAAAGTTGGCTTACGCATTAGTTATATCTAGTTGCAAACTCCAACATTACTTCCAGGGATAGACTATTCTCGTCCTTGCAGATTAGCCTATTCGAAAAGTTCTTTACCAACCAGAATCATCGGGAAGGCTGGCAGTATGCGCGATCGAGCTAAGTCAGTTCAACATAGAGTTTCGTTGACGGCCATTAAAGCACAAGCACTCATCGACTTCATCATCTAGTGTTCCTTTCTCGATGACCTAGAAGAAAAAGAACCCGGCTATGATGAATTAACAGTCACTCCCGATGACTCTGTATGGACTTTGTTCGTGGATGGATCCACTACCGGGATGAGGAGCGATGCAGGCATAATCCTCACTTCTCCGAAAGGTTTTAGAGTACAGCAGTCAATACGATTCGGGTTTATTGCTACTAATAACATGGTCGAATATGAAGCACTAGTGGCAGGATTAAAATTGGTCAGAAGTCTGGAGGTGAAAAACTTGGTAATCTACAGCGACTCCCAACTGGTAATAAAACGAGTCTTGGGAGAGTATGAAGCAAAAGAGGTTCACTTGCAGGCCGATCTTCAATTAGTACGATCATTGTTGACGTTTTTTCCCAAGTATCAGATTATAGGCGTGATCAAATCAGAAAATGCAATGGCCGATGCCCTTTCTAAATTGGCAACCACTGATCAAGGGGAGTTAGGAGGGTCTGTGTATTTGGAAGATCTTCAGTAACCAAGCACCCTGGTTCAGATAATAATGGATATTGAACTAGGGAATTCTTGGATGACCCCAATCTTTAAATTCCTTCTAACTGGGGAACTACCTGAAGATAAGTCTTTAGCTCGAAGAATAAGATATAAGTCCTCCAAATACTGTATCATAAATGATCAATTATATCGAAGATCTTATTCTTCTCCATTGCTCCGGTGTCTCGAACTAAAAGAGTCCGATTATGCTCTTCGGGAAGTCCATGAAAGAATCTGAGGAGATCATGTGGGAGAAAAAGCACTGGTTCATAAAATTTTGCGACAAGGATACTTTTGGCCAACCAAGCTTGAAGATGCAAAAGACTTCGTCAGAAAATGCCATAAGTGTCAACTCTTTGCATCTGTCCCACATCAACCTCCCGAAGAGCTTGCTCCAATTCTTTCTCCAATACCTTTTGCCATCTGGGAATAGACATCTTGGGCCCACTTCCACCAGGTAAGGGACAAGTAAAGTTTATGATCGTGTCCATCGATTACTTCACTAAATGGGTAGAAGCTAAACCTTTAACTAGAATCACCGAGCACACCTGTCTCCAATTCTTTAAAGAGCAAGTAACCAGTTCAGAATTTCGATGATTCTAGTCTCTGATAATGGGCATCAGTTCGTTGGTAAGATATTCGAAGGATTCTTAACCGAACTTAACATTCAGCATCGTCAGACTTCGATAGCCCATCCACAAGCAAATGGTCAAGTAGAAGTTACAAACAGAACACTCCTTAATGGTATAAAGAGAAGATTGGAACATGTAAAAGGAGCTTGGCCCAAGGAGATGTTACATGTTCTCTGGGCCTACCGAACAACTCATCGGACTACCACTGGGGAGACACCCTTTAAATTGGCCTATGACTCCAAAGCCTTGATACCTATTGAGATCGGGATACCTATGCCCAGAGTCCTAAACTTCGACGAAATTATCAATAGCGAAGGGCTTTGGCAGAATCTTGACTTATTGGAAGAGGAACGTGATTTAGTGGTCCTCAAATTAGCTACCTATCAATAGCGAACTGTTCGGTATTTTAATAAAAATGTGAAGAACAGGTCGTTCAATGTTGGCGACCTGGTTCTTTGGCAAGATGAGGCATCTGCTCCTCAGAACACTAGTAAATTGATGCCCACATGGGAAGTGCCTTATTTGGTGATCGCGGTCGTGAGGGCTAGAACTTACAAGCTTTAAAGCATGGATGGAAAGAATATTTCCAATACTTAGAATGCGGTTCGGCTTCATAGGTATTATCAATAGTTCAGATTTTATACTTAGTCCAATTTTGAGGCTATATCTTTTAGTCAATAAATGTTATCTTTTCGATATTAATGAGAATCTTTTACATCTTCCTTTTGTATTACTGTTTTGATACAAAAACTTTCAATTTATCTCCTAGCCTCATCGGGTATACATACAATGATGCTAGTAAGGGGCAAAATAGTATAAGTAAATAGTTATACATGCAGATGAAAGGACTTAACTCATGAAAAAAGATAATAGAGCATAATCAGTCAGTTATAATAAAAAATTGATTGATTAAAGTTGAAAGTCACATTACAAACAAGAAACAAATTTTTTGATCCCGACAGTATATTAAGTCATCAGAAATAATAATTCCCAATTGATCGGGATCATGACCCTTTTCCTTAACAAGTTCCCGAGCAAATTAAAAGCATCATTAAACTCGTTCACCACGGATGCATAAATGTCTGTCTAAAAATAGTCCGAAGATTTGTACTCGTCAATGACCTTCTGAGTTAAGATGCTCAGGGAAGCAGAAGCTATCGGTCCTTTCAACCAATCGGCCTATTTAGCAGCCCAACCTTCAACGATCAGTTCAATGTTGTATTTAAGATTCTTCATCTTATCAGTTTGAAGCTTGATAATGCTTTCCGATTAATCAAGGAACTCCTTTTTCTTCTGGAGCTGGGCTTCGAGCTCGACCTGGTTCTTCTTAAGAAGAACTTTCTTGAGCTCCTTAGCCTCGCCCAATTCAACAGCATGGGCCCTTCTCTTATCAGAATTATGCAACTGGGCCTGCAGATGGTTGATCTCGTTATCTTTTTCAGATCACACCTTTCGCATCTCTTCATAGTCCTTTTTCATGATGTGAAAGGCATCATGTAGAGCTTTCAGCTGATCCCGAGTTTTTTGATGATTTTTCAAAGCCTCGGCAAGCTCGTTGAGGCTTTCTTCCAATTTTATCTCCAGGACTTTTTGCTCATCGGACACTCGCAGGAGAACAACATTTCCATACGATACAATGTTCGAATTATTAAGCAAGGGGGAACTATTGTAAATCAAGACCAAAAGGCAAAATCAGGGAGAAGGTTTTACCTTTGCATGAAAGGAGAATAACATCTCCATCAACATTTTTAGATCTATATCTTCGTATCCATTTGAGGCTAATGGGACCATGGAGGAACCTAGATTATTCAGATTTAGTCCCTCCTCGGTTTTACTCCTTTTGGTCGCCATCAGAGGATCGATAGGACCTTTTTATTTCTTCCTTAGAGTCTCCTACTCCTCGAGGACTTCCTTCTCAGTAGCTTGAGGGGGGACAGATGTTTCTTCCTGCTGATCGATGATGGTCAGGTCGATAGGTTGGTTGCTTGGAGAATTGAGGGGAAGTGGATCTTGTTTGGCTCTTGCCTCTAGAGAAGACTTCAACACCAACCTTCTTCTCTTTATCTTCCTTGGGACATCGGGAGTATTTACATCTTCCCTTGAGGGTTCTACAATGTCAGTCATCGGGGAGGGCTCCTTCACCACCTCAGCAACGACTGGTTCTTCGACTGGGCTTTTGGCTTTCGCGAACCTCAGGTTGCGGGCCGCTTTCACTTTCTCGGCTCCACTAAGTTTTGCCCTTGGGGCCCCAGCCACTTCGAGTATGGCCTTATTATCGGGATGTTTTCCTTGATTGGCCACTGCAACATAATCAAAACAAATGAGTATCTTAATCAATTCAGACTGAATACACAAGCATGACAAAGGACTTATAACCGAAGGAATACAACCAGTCTTGATCATTAAGGAGATCTCGGTTCCACTGCACAGACGGCCTCTTGGAATATAAGACCTCGAACGCTTCTAACCTTGCTCGAGAGATCCTCTTCGGATTCACCTGGTCTTTGTTCGGGTCTACCCAAGGCCCGACCATCTCATTGTCTGGCCCCTTAATGAAGAACCAATCCCCGTGCCACCCTTTATTACTCAATGGGGTCTCCATCAAGGTTTCTCTTCCGGGGTGCTTTATTACTTGGAAAAATCCATTTTACTTAGTGTTGGTGATTGAAAAGAATTGGAAAAAGAAATCAATGGTTGAGGGGGTCGACTCAGAAAGACAGAAGGTGATGAAGTTATTCAGATGGATAAAGGAATTGGGGGATAGTTGGTTCAAGCTAAGCCCTATCGTATGTAGTAACTCCAATACGAATGAGAGAAGAGGGAATCGGACCCCGTAGATCAGCATCTGTCGATGAATAGGAATCCATTCCCCCTCGAGCTGATAGTACATTCTTTCGTATGACTTGGGGATATAGAACTCAGTTTGCACTAGGTCAAAATGATAGGTTCGGATAGAAGAGGGGGTGTTTGCTACTCTGTATTGGAGGGTGAAATATTTACTCCTATTATATTCTTCTACATCCCTTATCCGCTCGACAACTACGGGCTTCCATGGATGACCCTCTAGGATCCCCAGTTCAGAGATCCTGACTTCGTCTTTAACCCGGGAAGACGAAGCTTGTGCTCTCATGTTTTGTGTGCTTTTAACTATTGTGAAGTATTGAAGAACAGAGGGCAATGAACTTACTTGATCTCGAGATAAGGATCGATGGAGCGATATCGGAGGAAGGCAGGTTGGGCACAATGGAATCTTGAGGGGGTGATGTGACGCCCCTAAATTCGGGTCTCAAATACCCAGATCTGGTCATCACAATCCAATACAAACATTCACCTCTAAACAACATACAATAACTAAATGCGGAGTAATAAACATATGTTGTTCATTCAAAAGGTGTTACTAGTCTCAAGATACGATAACCTTACGCAAAAGTACAAAAATACCCTTAATAAAGTACTTAGGGTTTATATCACAAAACAAACAATTTTAGCTAGACGAATAAACTAAAGACTGTCTCTTGAAGTCTATCAGTTCATCTTTCCCTTACCCTTGTTCTTTCTAGAAGCCTCGGGTTCCACTGCAATAAGGTTCATGATATAGCAAGAGTGAGCAACTAGTTTGCTCGACAAGTTTAAATGACAAAGGAAACAATATATCATTAATAAAAAGGAATAGCTGAAACAATTCAACAATATGAATAACATAAATAGTAATAATGATTTTCTATTAGAATCAAGATAGTCAAATAGACTATGAACTATAAACATCCACTGGAGTCAATAGTAGGTTGACCCAATGGTTACTACCATAAATATGTACCCGAGGGGATCAGCCTCAGTACAATATGTGTATGCATAACATTTAATTATTGTGTTTTGTACCTGATATTAGATACATGGTACTCCCCTATAATAGAGGGGTGTTCATAATAGTCTAAGAATCCATATCTTCAATGATTTGGATAACTTTTAAAATCTTTAACATAAATGTCTAGCCGAACAATGGCTTAGACCTACTTTGAACAGTTCTTTAAACAGTAGAACAATAAATAAGTACAAGTCAAGAACTGTACAAGATCAAGTGCACCAAGTGCGAATAACAACAATATCGATGTGGAATAATTGTAAAGTAATTAAACCACTCAAGGCATGCATGAAATTACAGTTCAAGCTTAAATAAATAACTTGCTCAATGAAATGAGTTTAGAGATAAGGAAATTGCGCAAAATAAAGTTCAAAGTTGGGAAACTTGTCTGTCTGCTCAGCTATAACAACCTAGCTTTAATTAAATGGCTTTGAAGGACCTAACATTAATCAAGTTGGTCTAACAATTAGTACTGCGTATATTGGCATGTTTGTACGCTTACTATGAACTTATCTAACAAATAAGTTCAACACATAATTCATATCATTCGACATACTAACATAATCCCTACATAAACACACTTAGATTAATGATTTAATAACTTATGAGTATTCATCCTAAGTATTAAACACTTAAGGAACTTTTAAACAATTTAATCCAATTGCAAAATTAGTGAGTTATTAAGTACGTTGTATTTAATTAACTCTTATTTATTTAATTACCATTTGTTCTTAGTTAAATAGTAATTAATTAACTACCTTTAGTTATTATTTAATTATAAATAATAACTAATTAGTCTAACATAAGTAATTAGTTTATTTATTTTAATGCTTCTTAAGATTATTTAGATAATAATTAATTATTTAATTTTATTATAATCTTCTTTAATTATTATTTAATTTTAATTAAATAATAATTAATTAATTAATTAATTAACCTTACATCTCTTTCGCTAATATTAATTAAATAGTAATTAA
The DNA here is from genome assembly GCA_947179155.2 of Hedera helix. Taxonomy (NCBI): domain Eukaryota; kingdom Viridiplantae; phylum Streptophyta; class Magnoliopsida; order Apiales; family Araliaceae; genus Hedera; species Hedera helix. The sequence goes on from OX359285.1 coordinate 18,071,360, forward strand.
TTACTTAATTATCCTTATTTATTATTTAATATAAATAAATAATAAATAATTAAATTATTAGCTTTATTTATCTTTAGTTATTATTTATATAATACATAATAATTAATGACTTCTAAAATCTTATTTTTCTTTAATTATTATTTACCATTAATTAAATAATAATTAATTAATTATTTATCTTTACTTATTATTTAACGGTTAATTAAATGAAAATTAATTAAAAGATAAATCTTATTTATTTTGGATTGTCATTGATAACCAAAATCAAAAGTTTTCTGTTCTCCTATTGTCGGGTGAATAGTCACTCAACGATTTGTATAGTCTGCCCTAGCAGACTTACTCCACGAATCAAATGGTTTGCCTCAACAACTTAGTCGACGATCAAATGCAGTTCTCCGACTAGAATGATTTCACCCTACAATCATTCTGTAATGGACGAGATATGGCCGAGGCTACGCTACGATAGCCGAAGGCTCTGGCCGAGGCCACTCTACGATAGCCGAAGGATCTGACCGAGGCCACTCTACGATAGTCGAAGGCTTGGCCGAAGGCCACTCTACGATAGCCAAAGGCTCTGGCCGAGGCCACTCTACGATAGCCGAAGGCTCTGACCGAGGCCACTTTACTCTACGATAGCCAAAGGCTCTGGCCAAGGCCACTCTACGATAGCCGAAGGCTTTCAGATTTCGGTTTTAAACACAGTAGTGAACATATTAACCCTTCTGATTGTTTTAGACAGTTTATCATTACTTGGTGATTCTACTGGTTTCTTTAATAGGTTGACATGAACACAGGCTACTTCACATCCATTATACAACTTATATTTATTAGACTCGTCATGGTTCTTCATAACAAATTCCTCCCAACAGCAAGTAACTACAACAACCCATTTTAATTTAATATGGAATAATAACTAACTTCCTTAAGATATTAAACAGAATTATTTATACCTTAAAGCTGGTTTGAAACGACATGGGTTCCTAGTTGTTGTTCTTCTTCTTCTTCTCCCAAAGTAGGTGATGTAATCCGAGGACATCTACTTCACCGTTACCACCACTGGATACTTTACTCACAACTTTTCGATGGCTTCCTTGCTATCTCTCTCACTCACTACACTCCCTCTATAATTCAGAGCTCACAATGACTCTCTTGTATCAGTATTGAATAACTCAGCAAGCTTTTTCAAGAGAAAACATGGTCTCTATTTATAGGAAATCATTACCCATTGGTTACTGATGTTTAGGTGGAAACTTTACCAACCCATCTTTCAGCCATACCCAGAAATCACCACTTTAGGTTGTAATCGGCAGAGTAAGGGTCGCTGACTGAGCTCGGTAGATTATACACACATGCAAAGATAATATATTAGATTAGCCGTTAACAGTAAAGGACCCCATGCCGGGTCATCTCTGATTTGGGACAATATACTGACTTAACTGCCTAGCAACCCATACACTCAATTAGTTATTCTCTCTCCTCCTATTCCACGGCAGGTTTGGGGATTTGTGTCCCAAAAGACTGTCACAAGTTAACTCTTTTAATAAATAATAAGTTACACAATTAATTCCAAGTGGCTCATGCTTTGGACTTCATTTAATACCCAATGGACTCCTATTAAATGACATGGACTATTATTTAATCAAGCCCATTTAATTTAACACTAGCCATTAAATATAACACAATGATTAGTTATTTAATTTAATTGAATATTTAATTAATGACAACTTATCAATTCTATTGATATTAAAACTTTTGGGTTTGTTCACTAATTTAATTAAACTATTAGCGACTCCCTTTTATCAACTCTAGTAATTAATCACATAAACATTTAATCACGTAATTAATTAATCTCATATAAGATTTAAATAATCTCGTAAAACTAACTCATTAGAAATTAAATTAATAATTTAATTAATAATGACGTGAAAATTCTAGGTCATTACATTCTCCCCCCTTATAAAAATTCCGTCCTCAGAATTGTAAAATAAGGTTACTCAAATAAAAATGGGTAATTCGCCCTTATTTCCTCATCTAGTTCCCACGTAGCTTCTTTAATTGCGTGATTCCTCCAAAGTACTTTGACAGAATGAATTATCTTATTCCTTAGCTTCTGTTCCTTCCTATCGAGTATTTGAATAGGAACTTCTTCGTATGACAAGTCCTTATCGACTTGAATTGGTTCATAGGAGATAACGTGCTTGTAGTCTGGTTTAAATGACCGCAACATTGACACATGAAACACACTGTGAATGTGCTCAAGTTCAGGAGGTAATGTTACCTCATACGCCACTTCACCGACTCGCCTCAAGATTTCGAACGGTCCTATGAACCTAAGGCTTAGCTTGCCCTTCTTGCCAAAACGGATCTTCCCCTTCCAGGGAGATACCTTCAGAAATATGAAACTGCCCACGTAGAAGTCCCACTTTTGGCGATGCAAATTCGTGTACTTCTTTTGACGATCTTGAGCTGCTACCAATCATTTTCTGATAAGCTGCACTGTGTCTGCAGTCTACTGCACCATTTTAGGTCCAAGCAGTCTTCGCTCACCAACCTCGTCCCAACACAACGGTGTTCGACACTTTCTTCCATAAAGCGCTTCGTACGGTGGCATGCCAATACTAGCGTGATAGCTGTTGTTGTAAACGAATTCTACCAGTGGCAAATGGTCATCCCAATTGCTCTTTAAGTCCATCACGACCACTCGGAGCATATCCTCCAGAGTCTGAATCGTTCGCTCACTCTGGTCGTCAGTTTGAGGATGGTACGCTGTGCTTAACCTCAATTGTGTTCCCATTCTTGCTTGCAGACTTCTCTAGAAATTTGACGTGAAGCGCGGATCTCTGTCGGACACAATCGATACCGGCACTCCATGTCGTGACACTATCTCCTTCACATAGAGTTTCGCTAACTTCTCCAGATTGTACCGTATTCTGATAGATAAAAAATGGGCTGACTTGGTCAGACGATCCACTATTACCCAGATGACGTCTAACCCTTTATGTGTCGGTGGCAAACCCACCACAAAGTCCATCGTGATGTGCTCCCACTTTCACTTCGGAATCTCTAGTGGTTGAAGCAGTTCGCTCGGTCGCTGATGCTCTACTTTAACCCGCTGGCATGTCAGACATCGACTGACACATTCTGCCACTTCCTTCTTCATATTTGGCCACCAAAAGTATTTCCGTAGATCCTGATACATCTTCGTGCTTCCGGGATGTACTGAGTATCTCGTACTGTGAGCCTCTTGCACAATCTCCTCGTAATTCAGGCACTAGCGGTACCCAAACACGATTTTCAAACCTTAGCAATCCCATGCTATCAATTTTAAACTTGACCTATTCCCCATCGGTCATCCTCTTTTTGATTTTGTCACATTTCTCATCTTTGTCTTAAGCCTCTTTTACCCTATCTAACAAGGTTGGACTCGCTTCCACTTCTATTGATTCCTTTGGATTTCTCACCTCCAACTACATTCGAGCCATCTCTTGAACCAATTGTTCTTGTTCTGTTAATATGAATAACTTCTCCCTACTCTTTCTACTTAGAGCATCTGCTACTACGTTGGCCTTGCCGAGATGGTATAAAATTTCACAATCATAGTCTTCGATTAACTCTAACCATCTCCGCTGCCTCATGTTCAACTCCTTTTGTGTGAAGATATACTTCAGACTCTTATGGTCTGTGTATATCTCACATTTCTCTCCATATAAATAATGTCTCCATATCTTAAGGGCAAACACTACCGCTGTCATCTCCAAGTCGTGGGTAGGGTATCCATTCTCATAATCCTTCAATTGTCTTTCGTTCTTCCGTGTCCACTTGATGTGGCGTAAATCTCACTAGTTCATTGAACTTGGCGGCGTATTTTGCTATCGTCATGTTACCCTGTTTGAGTTCTAAAAATTTCACTTCCACCCTTGTTTGAGTACTATTTGGAAAATAGTTTTCAAAGAATAACTCTTTAAAACGAGTACACGTAACAATTCCTCCTCCTGCTCGATTTTTATTAGTCTTCCCCCAATAATTAGTCTCTCCCTTCATCATGAAGGTGACAACTGTTGTCTTCTGTTCTTCCGCAACACGCGTAACTTCAAACACTTTCTCCATCTCTTCTATCCACGTTTGAGCTTCGATCGGATCTATGGTACCTCGAAACTCCGATGGTCCTACTATTTTAAAGTCCTTAAAGCTCGCCAATTGATTTACTAACGAACTTCCTACTGCTGGAGTTCGGTTTTGAATTGTTTCTGCTAACATATTAACAGAAGTTTGCATCGGGTCTACCTGACCTCCTTCATTATTAATTGATCATTCAACTCTCGGGTTTCGAGGTTGTCTACGCGACGGCATTGCCTGTTTTTAAAATAAAACTTACATCATTATCTTACTTTTTGCGTATTACAACCATTCTTATAGCATTTACTATTTAATGCTCACATTAATCACTTCAAAGCATATAAACATTACGCATTTATATTTATACGCAAACAGTAGTGTCTTAGTACAATACATTCTAAAACATTCATACATAAATGATCATATCCCATAGTGACCACAAAAGTCGGGATTTATCCCAATCACCTATCCCATATACTTCCAGAGTTGGGTTTTACAAATACATGATATCTCTGAATCCTCTTATTCACTTCTTCTTCCTTTTATATAACATATTTTACATTTCTTACCAAAGATCTTAATAACTCGAATGCCATCTTCTTCTTATGTTTCTTACACGTACTTGATTGCTAGGCCATGTATCACCACTCTCTTTTAATTGTTCTTCATCTAGTAAAATTTACTACCATGCTAACCCTTGGCGTTTATTCCTCCACATTCCCTTCATTAAGCTTATTCATATCCATCAACCTCTCTTCGTACTCTCGATACCTTCTCATTTTATTTATCAGCTTCTTCATTTCTTCATCTCTCTGAAATTTCCATATCTTTAAAACCTATACTCAATCCCTTCTCTGATAATCGTACTTAAACGATTCTCTTAGAATTTGATAACTATACTGCCACATATATGATCATCCACCTTATGTTATTTCAGATCATAGCCTAATCATCGATGCCAAGCATTACTATATATTACAACCTACTAGTAATATTTAGAAAATAATACTGGGTCGTACTCCATTTCTATTAATATCCTCAAATCCATGAGAATTCTTCAATATCTATCTATGACCTACTCCTAACTTTCACCTCCTATTGTTCGTCGAACTTACCGCACAATATGAGTTCAGGAACTTACCACATCCATATGGTTTGAGGAACTTATCCTAGTCTGACCAACATCGTCCATTCGCTGAGGGGTTCTACCATACGAATATGAGTCACGAAGTTACTATACGTATGAGTTTTAAGAACGCGTACCTACTTAACATCCTCTACCTATTCGGTATACACATGAGAAAAGAATCACCTTCTCAACATACATATAGCGAATAACGCGACACAAGATTTCAACGATTATCATTATAGGAAGCTAAGTGGTTGTCAAACCAAACACAATCTCCTGCCCATATAAGAAATTTGTCAACTCGGCCACTATATTACTATAGGAAGTTAAGCGATTCTAAAACCAAGCATAAATTCCCTGCCCATACAAGGAATCGTACAACTTAGCCACTAATATGAGTCCTTGAATGAAATCAAGAAACCTCTAATTTCCTTCTTAAATTAATATGAATTCTCTTAATCTATATCTTAGCACATAACTCTTTACGAGTTCAGCTTTTTAGATCATTTTACGATCTTATCATTATTCTTTCTACTACTTAACAATCTTATTGTAAGATATCTTCTATCACTTCTTGATATCTTCTTTCAGATATTGCTTATACGTAAATTAATTTCTTCCTTGCCTCTGGATTTCTCCAATTTCATTGATTCATTCCTCAAAAGCGTCTACTATTAGATTCATCAATCGCCTATAAGGAATCATGGTCTAATTCCTTAACTTTCTTTCCTATTGTCTAGGGTATTCTTTCTTTAGAACTTTCCCTTGACATTTTCGTTTGGCATAATACGGTAGTATTATTACCTCTATATTGATTTTAGGTATATACTATTAATGCCAACACATAATCAATATTAAAACATATAAAATTCATTAACATGTTCTTCCTTGGTACGTAGTACCCCATCATTTATACCGATACACCCTTTAAATCATTCTTTTGCTTACTTTCCATATGCACAATTTATTAGTCACATATCCTCAAATCGTTTGATAAACTAATTGCTATACCCCGATTTTCTCATTCACCCTACATTCCTTCAAACTTCCATTCTATCCTCCCATTGCACAATTAAATAAATATTTGTATGCATCACATTAGCACCTAGTACCATACTTGTCCTTAGCACCATGCTAAATACTCAACCTAACCCGTGCTTAACTCCAAAGTTGGGATTTTCAAAATTTTATAACTTCTTTCAACATCCTTATAGATATGATTCAACTTACAGATTAGAAAATCATCCGATTTTTAATCTTCTAAAAATATCTTCCGTAAACATAATTCTTCAAACATATTCTCCAAAGTCAAACTCCCAAAGATATATACTTCCAAAGTTAGACTCCTTAACATGCACTATTATCATTCCTATATAATTCTTCATCATGCTTATCTCCTTCTACGATCATTATATTCTTCCTCAGTCTCTTTATCATTATCTGTTTTTATGATTGACTCCAAAAACCTTCTCATTCTTTTATGATTCATTTAACTCTTCAACAACTTATTTGTTTAACCTATCATTTTATCTCTATTTACTCTAATCATCTTTACTACCACCGATCCATATAGATCAATCTTCTTAAGATATCCTCAATGTCCTCGAATCATTCCTTTATATCTTAACATCATTTCCTTCTATTATACCTTAGCCACATTTACAACTGATCACTTCTTCTTATCTATACTCCATAGATTTAATATCTCTCAATCATTTTTCCCTTTTTCTTCTTTCTTCTCTTCTAAATCATTACTTAACTTTTCCTTCAAACTTACTTTCAGATCATCTTCCGAATTATCATATTCTCCGGATCGTCTTCCAAATCCTTATACTCTCACGATCTTAATCTAAAATCTTTTCTTACATACACAAAACTTTTTCTACTTAATGAATTTCCATCATCCATCTCGTAAACTCTTTATGAGTTTTCTTATCTTCTCTACGGTCATAATCCTAAGGTTTTTCCCTCACCTAAGGTTTATAACCCACAGCTCTGATACCAACATGTGACGCCCCCAAATTCGGGTCTCAAATACCCAGATCCGGTTATCACGATCCAATACAAACATCCACCTCTAAATAATATACAATAACTAAATACGGAATAATAAACATATGTTGTTCATTCAAAAGGTGTTACTAGTCCCAAGATACGATAACCTTACACAAAAGTACATAAATACCTTTAATAAAGTACTTAGGATTTACATCACAAAAAAAGCAATTTTAGCTAAACGAGTAAACTAAAGATTGTCTCTTGAAGTCTATCACTTCATCTTTCCCTTACCCTTGTTCTTTCCAGAAGCTTCGGGTTCCACTGCAATAAGGTTCATGATATAGCAAGGGTGAGCAACTAGTTTGCTCAACAAGTTTAAATGACAAAGGAAACAATATATCATGAATGAAAGAGAATAGCTGAAACAATTCAACAATATGAATAACATAAGCAGTAATAATGATTTGCTTTTAGAATCAAGATAGTCAAATAGACTATGAACTATAAACATCCACTGGAGTCAATAGTAGGTTGACCCAATGGTTACTACCATAAATATGTACCCGAGGGGATCAGCCTCAGTACAATATGTGTATGCATAACATTTAATTATTGTGTTTTGTACCTGATATTAGATACATGGTACTTCCCTATAATAGAAGGGTGTTCATAATAGTCTAAGAATCTGCATCTTCAATGATTTGGATAACTTTTAAAATCTTTAACATAAATGTCTAGCCGAACAATGGCTTAGATCTACTTTGAACAGTTCTTTAAACAGTAGAACAATAAATAAGTACAAGTCAAGGACTGTACAAGATCAAGTGCACAAAGTGCGAATAACAACAATATCGATGTGGAATAATTGTAAAGTAATTAAAACACTCAAGGCATGCTTGGAAGTACAGTTCAAGCTTAAATAAATAACTTGCTCAATGAAATGAGTTTAGAGATAAGGAACTTGCGCAAAATAAAGTTCTAAGTTAAGAAACTTGCATGTCTGCTCAGCTAAACCAACCTAGCTTTAATTAAATGGCTTTGAAGGACCTAACATTAATCAAGTTGGTCTAACAATTAGTACTGTGTATACTGACATGTTTGTACGCTTACTATGAACTTATCTAACAAATAAGTTCAACACATAATTCACATCATTCGACATACTAACATAATCCGTACATAAACACACTTAGATTAATGATTTAATAACTTATGAGTATTCATCCTAAGTATTAAATACTTAAGGGACCTTTAAACAATTTAATCCAATTGCAGAATTAGTGAGTTATTAAGTACGTTGTATTTAATTAACTCTTATTTATTTAATTACCATTTGTTCTTAGTTAAATAATAATTAATTAACTATATTTAGTTATTATTTAATTATAAATAATAACTAATTAGTCTAACATAAGTAATTAGTTTATTTATTTTAATGCTTCTTAAGATTATTTAGATAATAATTAATTATTTAATTTTATTATAATCTTCTTTAATTATTATTTAATTTTAATTAATTAATTAATTAATTAATTAATTAATTAACCTTACATCTCTTTTGCTAATATTAATTAAATAGTAATTAATTACTTAATTATCCTTATTTATTATTTAATATAAATAAATAATAAATAATTAAATTATTAACTTTATTTATCTTTAGTTATTATTTATTAAATATATAATAATTAATGACTTCTAAAATCTTATTTTTCTTTAATTATTATTTACCATTAATTAAATAATAATTAATTAATTATTTATCTTTACTTATTATTTAATGGTTAATTAAATGACAATTAATTAAAAGATAAATCTTATTTATTTAGGATTGTCGTTGATAACCAAAATCAAAAGTTTTTTGTTCTCCTATCGTCGGGTGAATAGTCACTCAACGATTTGTATAGTCTGCCCTAGCAGACTTACTCCACGAATCAAATGGTTTGCCTCAACAACTTAGTCGATGATCAAAAGCAGTTCGACAACCAGAGTGATTTCACCCTACGATCATTCTGTAATGGCCGAGACCTGGCCGAGGCTACGCTACGATAGCCGAAGGCTTTGGCCGATGCCACTCTACGATAGCCGAAGGCTCTGACCGAGGCCACTCTACTCTACGATAGCCGAAGGCTCTGGCCAAGGCCACTCTACGATAGCCGAAGGCTTTCAGATTTCAGTTTTAAACACAATAGTGAACATATTAACCCTTCTGATTCTTTTAGACAGTTTATCATTACTTGGTGATTCTACTGGTTTCTTTAATAGGTTGACATGAACACAGGCTACTTCACATCCATTATACAACTTATATATATTGGACTCGTCATGGTTCTTCATAACAAATTCCTCCCAACAGCAAGTAACTACAACAACCCATTTTAAGATAATATGGAATAATAACTAACTTCCTTAAGATATTAAACAGAATTATTTATACCTTAAAGCTGGTTTGAAACGAAATGGGTTCCTAGTTGTTGTTGTTCTTCTTCTTCTCCCAAAGTAGGTGATGTAATCCGAGGACATCTACTTCACCGTTACCACCACTGGATACTTTACTCACAACTTTTCGATGGCTTCCTTGCTATCTCTCTCACTCACTACACTCCCTCTATAATTCGGAGCTCACAATCACGCGTCAACAAATTTATAAACAACCGAATAATAATGGTGTAAATGTTTAAAACTAAGGTGTATTTGATCTCCAGGAAAAACAAAGATATCTCATTTCTAAAAGATAATCTAATAGACTTGATTTAAATGGCAAGAAATACATAATATAACAAACAAAAAATCCAGGAACCTCAACTTTTGCAAGTACTCAAAATCCAAGTACATAGGACAACATTTTATCAAATTCATGATCAACTAATAATAATAATAATAATAATAATAATAATAATAATAATAATATCTCAACGAGATAACAGAGAAAACTAGCAATTTAAACTAGATGTGAATAGAAACTGAAATAACTAGAAGAAAGGGACAACGCTAGACAATGGCACGAAACAAGGATTGAAATTGCACAGAAAATAAAAAATATATTAAAAAATAAGAAAAAATAGAAAACAAATACTAGTGCTGAAAATAGATTCTGTCAAATAGCCTCCCAAGAAGAATAAGAACCTTAACTTTTGCTAGCCATCCAAATCTTGTTAGTTACATGGCAATTGAAAAAGTGATGATCATGATCCTTAACATTCAAATTGAGAAAAATACTTCAAAAAATACCAACAAAATATATATATATTTCGCAGTAGCAATTATCCCCAAGAAAAAAGTCTAGATTGAGTGAAACTATGCCTAGGGGTTAGGAAAATGATTGAGAACCAGCACAAATTATTCCAACCTACTCTAGGATTTTTTTTCCCTTATGTACTCCCATGTACTAGATGTAGAAAATGAGTTATTGTTATCAATAACCCGTTTAACAATATCAGTTCTATGTGGATTAGGTAAAACATTAGTAGACATGTTATCTTTCAAAAAAAAAAAAGGCTCAGGGGAATTAGTTTGAGGCCACTTCTAACTAAATTAAACTCATAAAAAATAGAACAAACTTTTTCTTCCAAAAGAAGGTTTGATTCATACTGTGACGCCCCCAAATCCAGGTCCCTGAACCTCGGATTCGGTGCTTACGATCCAACACTTACACATCATTCGTACACTTAATCTTCATTAACTAGCGAAAATATTTACATAATTGTTCTTGCAAAATATACTACAATCCCAGGTTATACTAACCTTAACTACTACACAAATACCTTATAATCCCAAAAGGATTACATTAGACAAAACAGAATAATAAACAGTCTTGACATTCTATTATTTGGCCTTTCCTTTCCCTTTGTCATTCCTAGAGCACTCAGGCTTGATAAAAATATTCATGATATAGCAAGGGTAAACAATTACTTTGCTCAGCAAGTTTAAAGAATTCAATGAATACAATGAATAATATATCATAAATGAAAAGTAATTAACTTTTTGGGACTTCAATAATACAACAATTGTGAAGGAATAAAACATAGGAAACAATATCCAATACAATAATTTTAGAATCTTTACTGTTGAGTGATCAATATGTACTATAAACTCTTACCAATGTATAACAATCATTCAACTGAAACCTTCAGAGGGTTTAACAATCACAAACACTATAAACACTCAAAATAGGTACTTAAGGGGGTCAACCTATTGTACTCTATGTATATGCATAACATTTAGGTCTTAGCGCGTAAAATGGGTTTCCTGACATAAAATACCCCTCTATACGGGTTGTTCTACTTAGTCTTATCGTAAGAGTCCGCATCAACTATTTGGTTTAGATAAGCTTTTAAGTATATTCAATTCAATAAATTCATAACATTCAATGTCTAACCGAAGCAAATGGTATAGACCTACTTCTTAAACAGTTCATGAATAAAAGAACTTTAAAGCTTCACAGTTCAAATATAGAACAAGTCTTTCGAATGCACACAAGTGCAAATAACAATAATCAATATCAATCGAAAATAATTTTTAATAATTTTTTTCATTTAGAATTGTACAATGAAAATAAGTTTAGGATACTTACACAATGAAACAAGTTTAGGTTTAGAAAACTTGTTTGTTCTGTTGTCTACATCTAACTCTTAATTATCATCCTTTGAATGACCTATACAATTAGTAATTTGTTCTACAAATTAGTAATTCACATAAAATTTTAATTTACTTTAATATCCTTCCTATACTTTACTTTTATTTAACATTTAAAAATAATTAAACATTATAATCGGATCCTATTCAAATAACATTTAATTTTGGAAAACATAACCCATACTGACCTAAATTCAACCCGACCTGACCCGATTTGAAACAAAACTATTTCTGGCAGACCGACGTTGGCCCCACCATACATACATTACACACGGTACGGGCGCGCTAGCCTTCCTGAAAAATAAAATTTGGGTAACGTCGTTGGCCGCACTGGGATTTGTTCATGGACGGCGCTAACCGCGTCGCATGACTAGAGTTTTAAAACCCTAATTCTTTCAACTTTCCAACTTTTGTAGTTTTAATTCAAATACTCACAACTCATTCAAAACACATTAGATGGAGTTGAAAATTGAATCATGGCCTTACTAGTTCATCATTTTACAAAATACAAAGAATCACAAGTTTTTCAAATATGTTTTAAATATCCAAACCATGATCGAAAGTGAGCTCAAATCTTTAGGTTTTACGACTTGACTTATCTTCTTACAAAAATTATTACACATTTATGTTACTACATTTTTAGCTCATTCTTCTTAGGTTATTCACATAACACATAAATCTACCACATACCACTTAAGGATTATAAACATGACTTGAACACTTTGAACGATGTGACTTCAAAACACACATTAACCTAGGTTTTCACATATGATCATGCTCATACACATACTCTTCTACACTTTTAAATAATAAGATATATAAAAACACATATGACCACTTAACTTTTAGATCTACACAAATAATTTGAACACTTAGATCATATAGCATAGAAAATAGGTTTACACTAATAGTTTTTAAAACTAAAGACCCTATCTTGCACAACTTGACTTCTCATGCTATAAAACATATCTAAATCACAAGAATCACATAACCTCTATCAAAACATCATCCTTATTCCTTCGAAACCCACCATAGTTTCTCTTCACAAACATCTCCCACAACAAACATGGTAAAACTTATACTACAACATTAAACTATTACATACAATTAAAACTAAAGGTTTAGAATACTTTTAACCTTATGGATCTTGATGCTCTCCTCCTTTTAAAGATAAACTTGGCTAAGTTCTCCACCTTCTCCTCCTTGGCACCCCCAAAAATGGCTCTCTAACACTCTCTATGCTATAACTCACAAGCTCTCTCAAACGCTCTAAAGAACTCTCTCTACACTTAATGAACTTACAACAAATGACTAACATTTGAAAAGCTTGGTGAAGGTTTCTATTTATGGAGCTCTAGTGGTCCCCATAACATTCGCTCTAATTATCCTACAAGTTGGCTTAAACACACTTAAGACTGGCTAAACTTAATTACTATTGCTTTGAATGACTGCATGGAATGACTAGGGTTGGTAAGGAGTTGGTGTAGTCGTTGAACAACTTTGCACCTTAAGTGAACTTGAAGCAACAAAGAGCTACAAGCCACCCCCTAGTGGGCCTCCTTCCAACCGGCTACTTCCCCTTTTCTTTTCATTTTTGATTTATTTTCTCATCTTTTATATATACATATATACATATATATGTATAACACCTATATATATATATATATATATATATATATATATATTACCCACATTGACTAATACCTTGACCAACATTTGACTTTACATTGGGTTAAATGTTTGGGCTGCTAAATTAACTTTGGGTTAAATGCACCTAAGGCCGCTGAACTCTTGGGTTTTTGGATTTTGAGCCCTTTTCTTTTGGACAACATAAATGGATCCCAACACCTTAAGTTTGAAATTTAAGTCACAAAACCACACAAGCATCATCAGCCTATCTATTCAAAATACTCAAGAAATAAATCATATGCTAAATGAACTGATTTCTTCCACCATAATAATAATAATAATAATAATCATAATAATAATAATAATAATAATAATAATAATCTGCTTTATTAAAGTAGCTTGAATGGATTTGCCTTTTCTTTTGTAAAGTTGTTTGGAGCGTAGTTTGTTTGTTTAACTATAAGTAGTCATTCCCTCAGACTTGTTGAGGCATGTAAATTTTTTTAGACTTTCTTAGTTTTCTTTCAATAACGAAGTGTGAGAAAGTTTGCAGCTTTGTCTAGAGTTATTCTAGTAGTGTGGTATGAAAGCTTGCAACTTGTATCTGTAAGTATAAGCTTGTATTTTGTTTTCGCTGTTTAATAATATTATTTTGACTTTGATTACCCTTCAGAACCTTTGTTCATCGTCTTCTTCATCACCATTTGTATGTGTTTTTCTAGTCTTTATAGATCCTGTCTGATTATGGTATCAATGCTAAGGTAGAGATTAGGAGAGATTATGATCGCTATTAGCTCAGCTTTGTTCAATTGATCTATACTAGACATTCTCATTGTGTTATCAGGGTGTAAGGTTCTTGATGGGCTAGATTGTTATCGCCAAATTGAATTTCAAAGACTTCAGCCAGATTTTCCAATATTTCTTTTGTTGGTATCCCTTTGAAGATTCGTCTAGCCAATTGTTTTTCGTCTTCATTGACCTCTTTATTTATGATAAACCAGTGATTATCGGAAAAGTAAAGTTCCGATAAAGAACAGTTCAACATAAATCACCTAATAATCTCTGCCCTTGAGATCTTGCAGAAGATAATTGCTTCTGAATCTTTAAAATATTACAAAGTTTAGCTCATTCGGCAATAATTTCCTCAACAAGCTCACCATAAGTATAATCTGGCCAAGGAATAATGCCATCATGCTTTTTTTGTCAATTTTGTTTTGATGCTTTGAGAAAATAACGTTGGAAGTCCTTCAATGAATTTCTTCTTCCAATAATCTCGATTGTAATTAGATATTGCAAGGACTTTAGAAAGGAAAGTATCTTTGTAGTACTTGAAGTGTGCCAACGATTTGCACTTTAGATTGCTCAGTTGTTCATACGTCTTTGCCATGATATCCCGTGTATTGCCAATAAAATGCTGAGATATAGTATACAAAAGAGCGTTGACTGCATCACTTTCGTACATAGGAACATTTTCAACATCTCTTCCTTTCTCAACTTGGTAATTGAATATAACCTCTCGAGAATCATGAATGAGAAGATTATCCCACCAGTTTCTATAATGATCACGAATTCTATTAGACATTGTAATTATAATTATTATATAATTAACAATGAATTAAAATTTTGTACTAATTAATTGTGCATTAACTAATTGAATGAATATACTTGTGTATGTGTGTATTTATTTAAAGTAATAAAACAAGGTGTATAATTAATTAAAGCAAGTCTAATTGGATTATATTTTAAATTCAAATTAGGTATTAAACTAGGTCAAATTAATTTACCTAGTAATCCATGTAATTAATTAAGCCTTAGTCTATATAATTAATTAAACTAGCCTAATGCTTGATTTAATTAAATGTATCATAAGTTATTTAATGTTAGCGCAATGTAATAAATAAATTGAGCCCAAATAAATTAAATGAATGAGCCCAACTTATTTAATTCCTAAGTCTAAAGTGAAACCCAATATAAAGTCAAAATGTTGGTCAATTATTATATATATATATATATATATATATATATATATATATATATATATATATATATATATAAGCTATAAAAATAAAGCAAAATAGGGGATTTAATCCTATTTTGCTGAGATTGAAGGGGGGCCACATGCGGGTTGCTTGATTTGCTTGGTTGCTTCTTTTGTACATTAAATCAAAGTAGCTCACCAACCCTAGTCAATCACATTGTCCATCAACTAGTCAATTAAAGCAATAGTAATCCTAATTAAGCTCTAAATTGACCAACACTAGTGAATTAGGAGAGTTGATGATGGATTAGTGAAGTGCTATAAATAACATGCTTCACATACTTGTTGTGTTGGTTAGTTCATTTTCTAGCATTTCTAGAGAGAAAAAGTGAGCATTTGAGAGAGAAAAGTAAGTAAACACTTGTGAGTTGAAGGAGAGTGCTAGAGAAGGAGCTTGCTATATGTAAAATAGCTTCATAAACTACTTTGGAAGGAGAAGAAGAAGAGCATCCAAGATCTTAGGGTTTAAAAGTGCTCCAACTATTTCTTATTTCATTTGTATAGTCTATATGTGATTTAAACGGTTAAAATATATTTTTAATCGATCAAAACTTGTTTTGATGGCCTAGAAGTCTTAAACTATGCTATATATGTATATTCATGGTTTGATGTGTTTAAATCATATTTTGGTATGTTTGGTATGCATAAAAATGGTAGAAAAGTCCATATTGAACTTTACCAGTAAAACCCTAACTAAGCATATGATGTTTAATGTTATAGTTTGAAATGTACAAGTTGGAAAATTGATTTCTATGGCTATAAAGTTACATGTATAAGTTTATAAGAAAACCCAACTTGAATCATTCAAAAATATGGAAAAATGATGAAGTTATGGCTTTTACCGCAAAACATGTTATTTTAATGACCTAATGTACAAACAGGCCACATTGTGGATATTTTTCATTACCAAAACTCTTTCAAAAATTTGATCCAATGATAGAATATTGTAGTTTAAGAAAATATGAATCCATCGATACCAATTGGAGGTCATTTGGATTTATAGATTTTATTTTATTCAAGTTTTAATCAAATGGGCAAAAGTTGAAAAATCTGAAAATGATTCAGCAGATTCTGCCACTTAGGGGTCGGGCCCTTATTCCTTTGTTATTTTGGGGGTCGGGGCCCCCATCACTATTCATAGATGAATCTTTTTAATTTCGGGTCGGGTCGATTTGTTTTAAACGGGCCGGTTCAAATCATTTATGACCAAAATGGGTAAAAATGTTTTAAAATTAATATAATTAATTTGGGACCCAATAAAAATAAAATATATAATTATTTATTATGTGGATATTAAATAATAATTAAGAGTCATAAAGATGATTAATTACTATCTAATCAATATTAAATAATAATTAAAACGAAAAGAGATAGTAACTAATTATTTATTAAATAATAAATAAAGGGTAATATACTTAATAAAATATTATTAAATGGTTAATGATATTTAAAAATGAATAAAATATTATTAAATAATTAATAATATTAATAAATGAATAAAATATTATTAAAGGATTAATAATACTATAAAGTTAATAAAATATTATTAAATAATTAATAATATTAGATAATGAATAAAATATTATTAAATGATTAATAATATTAGATAATGAAAAAAATATTATTAAATGATTAATAATATTATATAATAAATAAATATTATTAAATGATTAAGAATATTAGATAATTAATAAATATTATTAAATGGTTAATAATATTAGATAATTAATAAAATATTTTTAAATGGTTAATAATATTAAAAGATGAATAAAATATTATTAAATGATTAATAATATTATAAGATTAATAAAATATTATTAAAAGATAAATAATATTAGAAAAATAATAAAATATTTTTAAAGGATTAATAATGTTAAGTGATTAATAAAATATTATTAAATGATTAATAATATTACAAGACTAATAAAATATTATTAAATTGTTAACAATATTTGATAAGTGTATGAACTATATTAAATAATTAATATTAATTTTATGTGTTTGAAATATTATCAAGTAATGATAATATTTTCTAAGTGTTTATATACCCGTAATTATATAATTATGTGGTTCGTAAGAGTTATAAAGGTTATCATACAAATATGTATATGATACTAATTTAAGATCAAACTGATTAATTGTTAGGTCCGTTCAAGGAATATTAAATTGAATTGGTTAGTCGTAGACTACACACGAGGCAAGTTCTCTAGCCCTACTCAATTATTATTAAACGAGTTTCTATACTTGTAATTATTGCCAGAGCTTTACGTGATTTAATTATTTAAAATTATTCTACATCCATATTGTTTATGAAATCGCACATGGTGCATTTGAAGCTTAATAGTTCTTGTTTCATAAACGATATTAAAAATGTCTAAGCTAATTGTTCAGCTAGACATTGCGTTTATAAATTCAATAACTTGAATACCTTTAAGAGCTAATCCAAACCATTGTTTGGTGCAGATTCTTATAATAAGTCTGAGAATTGAACAACCCTAGATAAATGGGATTTTATGTCGGGAAACTAACTTTGGCGCCAGAAGACTAAATGTAATGCATATACAGCGGCTTGAATAGGTTGATCGCATTAAAAGCCAAACTACTGAAAGGGTTAGAGAAAACTCTATTATACCCCCGTTAGTTTAGGGTCCTTGGTGACCACTTAGCATTTAAGATTCAAATATTCTTTTTTAATTAAATTTGAGTCTTGTTTCTTTCACAATTATTATATCTATTGTTGAAGCACTTGATGTTATTCTCCTTTCACTCATGATATATTAAAACTCTATGATTGTTCTTAAACTTGCCGAGCAAATTAGTTGCTCACCCTTGCTATACCATGAACCATTTTCAGCTAAACCCGAATGCTCCAAAAAGGACTAGGGAAAAGGGAAAGTCAGAGCTTAATTTATGCATGTTAATTAAATGTTTAATATGTAATTAATATTGGTAAAACTTTTGTAATTCCTTAAGATAGGAACTGTTGATGTTAAGGTTAATCGACCTTGGGTATTGTAGCATTTTTATAAGGAACTTTTTGTATTATTTCGCGATGTTTAAATGCAAATTATGTATTTAATTGTTATTAAGTATTGTACAGTGAGAACCAAACTCGAGGTTATGGAACCCGGATTTGGGGTCGTCAGAGGTTGGTATCAGAGCTGTAAGTTAGAAATGTTAGGATTGTGAAACCTAGGATATAACCTTAGTACTAAACTCATATCGAGTGCGTTAAGAGATGAATTGGGGAGATTCATCATGTTATGTATTTTTGGAGGTGGATTGAGGAAATCCATCGAGCCGAGATGTACATGATAAAATATCATTTCATTTCATCAATGAATATATATATATTTTTTTGTACTAACATATGTTATTTTTATGATATAGGGTGACAGAAATTGGACAGTCGAGTCACACTACTGAGGAGGATTACATTGATATCCGCATGGATACTGCACAACTACTGGTGGCTGCACCGATAGAGGAGCTTGAGTATGATCCAGAGGAGGAAGACCGTGAGGAGCCCCTCTGGGGCAGAGTGATGAGGTCATACAGTGAGGATGAGGTCGAGTCTGAGGAGTCTGAGGACGAGGAGCCAACTGAGTATGCTGATGGCATGGGCACTACTGCCAGTGATATCATCGTGGGGTTGACTACGTGGAATGAGGAGCTGAAGGCAAGAGTCTAGCATTTAGAGGAGTAGAATTTGACCCACCAGCATATGGAGGATCAGTATAAGGATGCAGCTTATCAGTTCTCTGGCAAGAACACGGAGCTGAAATAAAGGATTGTAGGACTGGAGGATCAAGTACAGGAATACGAGGATTCAGTGGAGCACTTTGGGGTGCTAACTCATCAGCTAGTAGATCAGAACGTCGAGCTGCAGACCAAGTTGGCAGCAACCGAGGCTAGGTTAGCCGAAGCTGAGCTGAAGGTTCAGCAGGTTCAGGCAAAGAAGGCTGTCATCCGTGCTCATTGGCAGAAGGCGATAGAGGACAGGATAGAGATGGAGACTCAACGGGATGCCGCACATGGCCAGATGCTAGAGCTGAAGGAAGAGGTTCGTGAGAAGCGTGTGAGGACGGATAGGCTTAACTATGTCTATCTAGGTAGATTTCAGAGCAGGGTACACTACTACCCAGCTAAGGAGGGCCAGTTTATGCACACCATCAGTAGAAACGTGGTGATGGCCATCGGGGATGAGAGTATGACGATGCGATCTGTAGGGGATGCGCAGTCAGTAGTATTAGTTATTTTCTGATGATGTATGTATATAGATGCAGTAGAACCCAACTTTTATGTGGTTAGAGGGTTAATATTTCAGTAAATTCCAACTCTATGAAGTTGTAGGATATGTTAGTAAAGATCCCATCTTTTGTAGCTTCTCAGGGATAGAAACATTTATAGCAGTATACTTATGATGTAAAGTGCTATGCACAACTGTTTTAGCATGTGAATATAAATGCAGTCAAGTTTATGTTTATATGTGTGTTGAGATAATTACTTGTATTTTAGCTAAACATTTCCTAAGATACAAAACAAAGAAGCGAAAAGATGAAACAAGTATAATAATGTAAATTTTTACTTATAACAGAAAATATTGTCACGTAGACAACCACCAAGGAACCAAAGGGTAGAAGAATCAGTTAACAACAACGAAGGGGGACACAACGTAAACCCAATGCAGAACTTCGTCAACATGCTAGCTGAAGCAATGCAGAATAGGCAGCCAGTAGTCGCAAATCAGCCACCACTGCCGAATCAGTTGGCAAATTTTAAAGACTTTAAGGCAGTAGGACCGCCAGAGTTTAAAGGGACGACAGACCTGATTGAGGCCCAGTCGTGGATAAAAGAGATAGAGAAAGCATTCGTGATTGCAAGAGTGGTGGAGGGGAAAAAGATGATCTTTGCTACCTATATGATGAAGGGAGAAGCCAATTTCTGGTGGGAAGTCAATCAAAATAGGGTTGGTGATGGTGTGGTGCCATGGACGAGATTTAAGAAAATATTCGATGAGAATTATTTCCCGAAAAGTATGAAGAATAGAATGGAAGTTAAATTTCTAGAGCTGAAATAGGAGAATATGTCGGTACCTGAGTACGCCGCAAAATTTAATGAGTTGGATAGGTTCGCTCCACATCAGGTGGACACTGAAGAACGTAAGGCCCGAAGATTTGAGAATGGTTTGAGACCATGGGTATTCAACAAAGTGGCAGTGCTACAGATTGACTCATTCTCAACGTTGCTGGAGAAGTCAATCATAGCTGAAGGAGGAAGTGATGCATTATCTAGATATAACCCAAAGAGAAACAAGAAAATGAATGAAGGAGGAAGTAAGAATAATAACAGTGGAAGCAACAACAACAACAATAAGCATAAGTGGGACAACAACAACAATGATAGGAACTCGGGAAATCAACAAGGAAATGTTCAGAAGAAGATGGCATGCAGTATATGTGGAAATAATTATTTTGGGAAATGCAAGAAAGACAAGAATATGTGCTACAACTGCGGGCAAGTGGGGCATATTTCTCCAAATTGTCCCCTCCTAAAAAAGGTAAGATGTTTTTCCTACAGAGCTTCTGACCACATGATAAAGGATTATCCTAAAAGGAAGAATGATGGGGGAAGCGACTACAAGGGCAATAACAGCAGATTGGCTATCAGGTGACCGGTACCACAGAACAAGCCGACAACACGGACTTTCAATATGACGGTGCAAGATGCCGTGGAGTCAAAAGACATGGTGTCAGGTATTATTCTGATTCATGATATAAATGCGTATGTATTGTTTGATTCGGGTGCTACCTGTTCATTTGTCTCTGATGATTTCGCTAAACGGTTAGAATTGCCTAGGGAAAAGTTAGAAAACCCTATGAATATAGAAGTTATAAATAAATAGGTAAGCCCTATAGAGTATATACATAAAAATTATTGTGCTAAAATCAAGGGTCAAAAGTTGAGTGTGAATTTAATTCCGATACGTTTAGGGGAGTTCGATGTTATACTCGGAATGGATTGGTTGTTTAACCATGGAGCAATAATTGATTGTCAGAAGAAGTGTATACACCTTAAGACACCAAACGAGTCTAAGGTTGTATTTTATGGCAGCAAGTCATGAAGACAATCCTCTTGTCCGACGATGATGCAGGCCAAGAAATTGTTGAAGAAAGGTTGTGGAGGGTATTTGGCTCATGTGGTGGATACTCAAATGGTGAATCCTGAGATGGAGCAAATACCAGTAGTTAAGGAGTTCATGGATGTCTTTTCAGATGAACTGTCAGGTCTACCGCCAGATAGAGAGATAAAGTTTGCGATCGATTTAGTACCGGGGACAGCACCAATATCAAAGGCATCGTATAGGATGGCCCCGGTAGAAATGAAGGAGTTGATGGTTCAGTTGCAGGAGTTGTTAGATAGGAAGTACATTCAGCCGAGTGTTTCTCTATAGGGAGCACCTATGTTGTTTGGAAAGAAGAAGGATGGATCGATGAGACTCTGCATGGATTATAGGGAGTTGAACAAAGTAACGATCAAGAACAAGTACATGTTACCACGAATTGACGATCTTTTTGATCAATTGAGGGGGGCGAAGTACTTTTCAAAGATTGACTTAAGGACTGATTATCATTAGTTGAAAGTAAGGAAGGAGGATATACCCAAGACGGCATTCAGAACTCGATATGGCCATTATGAGTTTCTGGTAATGTCGTTTGGATTAACGAACGCGACAGCCGCATTTATGGACATGATGAATAGAGTATTCAAGCAGTACTTGGATAAATTTGTAGTCGTGTTCATTGACGATATTTTGGTTTATTCCAAAATGGAGGAGGAGCATGCCGAACATCTAAAATTAGTGTTGAAGATTTTACGGAAGAAGCAATTGTATGCTAAATTTTTGAAGTGTGAATTCTGGTTGGAGAGAGTTCAATTTCTGGGTCACGTTATCGATAAGGAGGGAGTTTCAGTTGATCCAGCAAAGGTGGAAGCGGTGCTAAATTGGGAACAACCAAGGACACCGACGGAGGTTAGAAGTTTCTTGAGGTTAGCGGGTTATTATCGGAGATTTATTCAAGACTTTTCGAAGATAGCAACGCCGTTGACCAATTTGACAAAGAAGACAGTAAAATATGTATGGACGGAGAAGTGCGAGGAGAGTTTTCAGGAGCTAAAGAAAAGACTTAGTGAAGCAACTGTATTGACTTTACCAGACAATACAGGAGGTTTTACGGTCTATAGTGATGCATCGCACAAGGGACTAGGCTATGTGATTATGCAAAGTGGCAAGGTCATTACGTATGCGTCAAGACGATTAAAGGATTATGTGAAAGGATACCCTACCCACGACTTGGAGCTGGCAGTAGTAGTGTTTTCCCTTAAGATTTGGAGGCATTATTTATACGGAGAAAAATGTGAGATATTCACAGACCATAAAAGTCTGAAGTATATCTTCACACAGAAAGAGTTGAACATGAGGCAGCGGAGATGGTTAGAGTTAATCAAAGATTACGATTGTAAAATTCTATACCATCCCGGCAAGGTCAACGTAGTAGCAGATGCTCTAAGTAGAAAGAGCAGGGAGAAACTGTTTGTATTGACATAAATAGAAGAATTGTTGAAAGAGATGGCTCGAATGGAGTTGGAGGTGAAAAATCCAAAGGAGTCAATAGAAGTGGAAGCAAGCCCAACCTTGTTAGATAAGGTGAAAGAGGCTCAAGACAAAGATGAAGAATGTGACAGAATAAGGAAGAGGATGACCGAAGGGGAAGAGGTCAAGTTCAAGGTTGATAGCATGGGATTTCTAAGGTTCAAAAATCGTGTTTGGGTACCATTAGTGCTTGAATTACGTGAAGAGATATTGCAAGAAGCTCACAGTACAAGATACTCGATACTTGATACATCCGAGTAGTACAAAAATGTATCAGATCTACGTCAGCATTTTTGGTGGCCGAATATGAAAAGGGAGGCTACAGAATGTGTCAGCCGATGCCTAACTTGTCAGAGGGTAAAGGCCGAACATCAGAGACCAAGTGGATTGCTATAGTCGTTAGAAATTCCTGAGTCGAAATGGGAGCATATCACGATGGATTTTGTGGTAGGACTTCTAGGAACACAGAAGGGATACGATGCTATATGGGTGATTGTGGATCGACTAACAAAGTCAGCGTACTTTTTGCCGATCAAGATCAAGTTCAGTTTGGATCAGTTGGCTAAACTTTACATCAATGAGATAGTTTCAAGACATGGGGTGCCGATATCAATTGTGTCAGACAGAGATCCATGCTTCACGTCAAAGTTTTGGAGGAGCCTTCAGGAAAGATTGGGGACACAGTTAAGAATGAGTACAACGTATCATTCGCAGATTGATGGACAAAGCGAGAGAACAATCCAGACATTAGAAGATATCCTCAGAGCCTGCGTGATGGATTTTAAAGGCATTTGGAAAGACCATCTACCATTAGTTGAGTTTGCATACAATAATAGTTATCATACAAGCATAGGCATGCCACCTTACGAAGCCTTATATGGGAGGAAATGTAGAACACCTCTATGTTAGGATGAGGTAAGAGAACGTCGACTGTTGGGGTCGGAATTGGTTCAACAGACTGTAGAAATTATCAAAGTAATAAGAGCTCGGCTAGTAGCAGCTCAAGACCGTCAGAAGAAATATGCAGATCTACATCGACAGAAGCGAGACTTCGAAGTATGGAGTTTTGTGTTTATGAAGGTATCTCCCTGGAATGGGAAGATCCAATTTGGAAAGACAGGGAAGCTGAGTCCAAGGTTAATAGGACCATTCGAGATATTGAAGAGAGTGTGTGAAGTGGCATACGAGGTAGCTCTACCTCTCAAACTTGAGCATATTCACAATGTGTTTCACGTGTCAGTGTTGCGGTCATACAAGCCTGATTACGATCACGTCATATCCTATGAGCCAATACAAGTTGAGAAAAACTTATCTTATGAAAAAATTCATGTCTAGATATTAGATAGGAAAGAGCAGAAACTACGAAATAAAGTTATACATTCTGTCAAAGTCTTTTAGAGGAACCACAACGCTTAGGAAGCTACGTGGGAGTTTGAAGAAAAGATGAGGACTAACTATCCGAATCTTTTTGAGTAGATCTAATTTGTAATTCTGATGACAGAATTCTTATAAGCAATAGTAATCTTAATTAAGTTCTAAATTGACCAACACTGGTGAATTAGGAGAGTTGATCATGGATTAGTGAAGTGCATCCAACACTGCTTTGGAATGAGAGTTGACCAACACTACTTTGGAACGAGGAAAAGAAGAGCATCCAAGACCTTAGGGTTTAAAAGTGTTCTAACCATTTCTTATTTCATTTTTATAGTTTATATGTGATTTAAACGGTTAAAATATATTTTTAACCGATCAAAACTTGTTTTGATGGTATAGAAGTCTTAAACTATGCTATATATGTATATTCATGGTTTGATGTGTTTAAATCATGTTTTGGTATGTGTGGTATGCATAAAAATGGTAGAAAAGTCCATATTGAACTTTACAAGTAAAACCCTAACTAAGCATGTGATGTTTCATGTTATAGTTTGAAATGTAAAAGTTGAAAAATTGATTTCTATGGCTAGAAAGTTGCATGTATAACTTTTTAAGAAAACCCAACTTGAATCTTTCAAAAATATGAAAAAATGATGAAGTTATGGCTTTTATCGCAAAACATGTTATTTTAATTACCTAATGTACAAATAGCCCACATTGTGGCTATTTTTCATAACCAAAACTCTTTCAAAAATTTGATCCAATGATGGAATATTGTAGTTTACGAAAATACGAATCCATCGATACCAATTGGAGGTCATTTGGATTTATAGATTTTATTTTATTCAAGTTTTAATCAAATGAGCAAAAGTTGAAAAATCTGAAAATGACAATTCAGCAGATTCTGCCACTTAGGGGCCAGGGCCCTTGTTCCTTTTTTATTTTAGGGGTCGGGCCCCCCATCATTATTCACAGATGAATCTTTTTAATTTCGGGTCGGGTCGGGTCGTTTTAGATGGGTTGGTTCAAATCATTTATGACCAAAATGGTAAAAATATTTTAAAATTAATATAATTAATTTGGGACCCAATAAAAAGAAAATATATAATTATTTATTATGTGGATATTAAATAATAATTAAGAGTCATGAAGGTGATTAATTACTATTTAATCAATATTAAATAATAATTAAAATGAAAAGAGATAGTAATTAATTATTTATTAAATAATAAATAAAGGGTAATATACTTAATAAAATATTATTAAATGGTTAATGATATTTAAAAATGAATAAAATATTATTAAATAATTGATAATATTAATAAATAAATAAAATATTATTAAAGGATTAATAATACTATAAAGTTAATAAAATATTATTAAATAATTAATAATATTAGATAATGAATAAAATATTATTAAATGATTAATAATACGTCTGAGAATTGAACAACCCTAGATA
This sequence comes from Hedera helix, assembly GCA_947179155.2. Lineage (NCBI taxonomy): Eukaryota > Viridiplantae > Streptophyta > Magnoliopsida > Apiales > Araliaceae > Hedera > Hedera helix. The sequence goes on from OX359285.1 coordinate 18,097,395, forward strand.
AAGGGGATTTTATGTCGGAAAATCGACTTTGGCGCCAGAAGACTAATTGTAATGCATATACAGCGGGTTGAATAGGTTGATCCCATTGAAAACCAAACTACTGAAAGGGTCAAAGGAAACTCTATTATACCCTCATTAGTTCAGGGTCCTTGGTGACCACTCAGCATTTAAGATTCAAATATTCTGGTTCAATAAAATTTGAGCCTTGTTTCTTTCACAATTGTTATATCTATTGTTGAAGCACTTGATGTTATTCCCCTTTCACTCATGATATAATAAATCTCTATGATTGTTCTTAAACTTGCTGAGCAAATTAGTTACTCACCCTTACTATATCATGAACCATTTTCAGCTAAACCCGAATGCTCCAAGAAGGACAAGGGAAAAGGAAAAGCCAAAGCTTAATTTATGCATGTTAATTAAATATTTAATATGTAATTACTGTTGATAAAACTTTTGTAATTCCTTAAGATAGGAACTGTTGATGTTAAGGTTAATCGACCTTGGGTATTGTAGCCTTTTTATAAAGAACTTTTTGTATTATTCCGCGATGTTTAAATGCAAATTATGTATTTAATTGTTATTAAGTATTGTACAGTGAGAACTAAACTCGAGGTTATGGAACTCGGACTTGGGGTCGTCACAGTTTCCAAGTTAACCAACAAATCCTGAGGCAATAGCTTGAGCAATTCTTTTCTCTGAGTTTCCTTTGGCTCTTAGTGCTTGAGCGTAAATAGTCATGTGCTTTAGTAAAACAACAACTTGATACTCGGTTAAGCCATCAAGATTCCATTCACAGATGTTGTCTCCACTGAAACTTACGTCATCATAAGCATTTTGTTTATCGAATTATGCATCTATAGGAGAGGGTCGATGATAATAGGGTTGATTCTTGATTGCACCCCATTTTAGCTTATTGATACTAAATTGAGAATCTTTAGATGATGGAAGATTCTCCATCATGTGGTTGAGATCGAATCCTTTATCTGTGATTACTATAATATTTGTCTTGTTTTTTTCAACAGATAAATTATCCAACCTATATCTTAATTCTTCTAAAAATTGAGAAGAATTAGTACCCAATTTAAGCTTTCCTATAAACTGAGGAGGAGGCTTAAACAGAACATTGCCCACTTTAAGTGGACCAACTCGAACCTTTTCTTTTCCATTTGACGTGGATGCATAGGATGTTGAAGTTGAAGTAGATACTTCTGTTGGTTCCACCTTAGCGGTCAAGCATGGCTTCTCTTTAGCAATCAATCTTTCAATCCTAGAAGTTTGTGCTCCTAAGGATTGCAGAAATAGATTTGTATAGTTGCTCAGTTATATAATCTGATTCGCTGCTATCAACTCATTATGCTTTTCAACAGTCTTTTTGTCTAATCCTTGTTTGAATGGAGTAGCCTTTACTTTATCTGCAGCAAACATTGGGGGCTTTGGGAGGATGAATACTGGACACCACTGTAACTTCATCTTTTTCATCCATCAGTTTGTAAGGCTTTAAGATGTTCTCCACAACATTTAATTTTTCTGTGGCAGGACTTGACTCCACCGATTCCACCTTTAAGATGGTTGTGTCTTAAGAAGAAACCTTTAAGGTCTCTTTAACACCATAGGACTTCATAAAGTGATCTGGTAGGGTTTTCCCTTTAATTTACTCTAAGCTTTAAAGTAGGTAAGGAAAGTCACAAATTTATGCTTTTTCTTCATGAAATCATTATGCAACCTGTACATCTTCATGCGATCTTCTTTTGTATGATTTCTATAGAACCATAGCCAAAATTCTTTATGTTCTTTAGGAAATAATGCTTTAAGCATTTCACGATATGAAGTATGAACAACATCGATCACCATAACATTATTTGTGTAACCCATATCAGAAAAAGTAGGACTTTGAGCCCTAACAGGAACTTCTGGAGGAATAACAACTAGATCTTTAATTTTGTACACCAGTCTATTGATAGCATCCGTGGATCTAATAACTCCTTCAGTGGAAAACCTTCTTGGAGTCTTCAAAACCTTTAAGGTTATAACAATAATCTGTTTACCTCCTAGAACACTCTGCATACATAGATCTTTGAGATCTATCTTCTGGATCAACTCTTATAGATCTTTGAGATCTAAAGTTGATTGTCACCGTTCATCTTTGCCTTCAATAATACTCTGCAGATGAGCTTCTGGTAGATTCTTTGGCACTTCGTCTGTCAATGTCCACTTTGTTGGCATCTTGATTTCTTCTCACTTGAGTGTTGTAGGTATTGACAGATTCGCTTTAAGCAGATTGATCTGGAACATAGTAGTTTCTCCCTTTTTGTCTTTGATGAAACTGCTATTTAAGTTTACATCGGGGACACAAGTAGGCATAACTTTAAAATATAGCATATAGATTAAGACCATATTTTGAGATGACAGATTCATATTAAATCCAGATGATTTAATATTCAAAGTTCACACCTTTAAGATCGTTGGATCAATCAAAGACAAGAAAAATTAGAAAACTATTAAAATAAATTGGACCGTCTGATAAAGAAAAAGTAACACACCATAATAAAGAATAAGAAAAACTTAATAGTCTTTTATCTCTCAAACACAATAGTAAAGAAGTATTTAAACCTAATCTGGTAAGAGGTTTTATTGCAACTTGAACAAAACCCATGTGTAAGAACTTAAAACCTCTATTGATAGCATCTTCAAGTGTTTTTCTGGGTAACAACTCTATTGGCTCATGCTAACTTGAGATGGTACGAGAGACTTCAATAGTTTTGATGGTTTAAACATATCTGTGATAGTACCCTTGTTATAAACCTCACTCGTCGAAGCTTTAGGAATCGACCAATTTTATAAATGATTTTCAACAGCTTTAATAGACACTATTTACTTATTGTAGCAAGAGGAGGAAGAGGTAAAAGATGAACTATTAGATCTTGACAATAACCTTAGTAAACCAGCCATCAACGTATAAGGCATAAGGACTATGATGTGATAACAGTAAGAGGCTCAGTTGTGGCAATAAAAAGGGCACTCCACCAAGGGATTTACGTCTAAACAGCATAACTCAACTCAACAAACGGCATGTGCGACAACCAAGTAGCCCAAAAGATCCCGGTAAGAACACAAGTACCATTATCAACACAAGAACCTTTCACCATAACACAATGAAAAGGTCTAGTATAGATCAATTGAACAAAGCAAAGCTAATAGCGATCATAATCTCTCATAATCATAATAGGACAGGATCTATAGAGACTAGAAAACACAGATAAATGGTGACGAAAAAGACGATGAACATGAGGTTATGAAGGGTAATCAAACTCAGAATAATATTATTAAAAAGCGAAAACAAAATACAAGCTTATACTTATAGATACAAGTTGCAAGCTTTCACACCACACTATTAGAATAACTCTAGACAAAACTGCAAACTTTCTCACACTTCACTATTGAAAGAAAACTAAGAAAGTCTAAAAAAAAATCATTGCCTCAACAAGCTTGAGGGAATGGCTATTTATCGCTAAACAGACGAACTACGCTCCAAACAACTTTACAAAAGAAAACGCAAAAAGAAAATGCACTCAAGCTACTTTAATAAAGTGGATTCCTTCTGTCTGGGCCCGTCATTAGCTTTAAGCTAGAAAACAAACGACTTTTGAAAAAGTAACTTTAATAAAGTAAAAGATGTGACACCCAGGATTTTTAGAGTAATTCCAAATAAGGATTATGATGAATTAAGTAAAGGTTAGCATTTAAAACCTAGTGTTGAATGATAGAGGTGTTGTCAGATTTATGTATAGACAAATTCACGCAAGTATACGTGGCCAACAAGTAATATAATAGTAAGTAAAGTATCGATCTCACGAGAAAATAATAATAATAATATTCAAGTACTAATTTTATATCAACTCAATTTTATTTAAACAATCGATTCAAATTTTATGGAATTAAATTAACTAACTAAAATAAGCAAATTATTAAGCAAAGATGAATATCATATTTAAAAGTTAAAATTACAATTTCCCCCAATGTTTCGTAAAAATATTTTCACTCTCTAGACAACTATTTAATCGATACAATTCATTAAGTGGAAATTCATAAATATTTATTAAACATTTTCCAAGAGTTTGACAAAAATATCTATTCCAATTAATCTACTATATTCCTATGTAAAATAATTAAGAATAGATTCATTAAGTTTAAATTCCAAAAATACTTACATGTAACATATAAATATATTCCTATTTTATACGCAATGCATGCTATCATATTTAGATCAAAACCTAGATTTTATCTTCCAATGCCATCTAGGAAATCAAATAATTGTATGGCCAAACAATTATAACATGTAAGCATAAAATATGATAAATGAATTATAAAGATTAATAATTGAAACAAGAGAGAATTAATTTATACTAAACATTGGGTTCCATTGTAATCTTAAAATAAAATTAGTTCATAAATAAATAAAAAGAATTCACAAATTAAACAACATCTTAGCAAAAATTAAAGATAAAAGAATAAAGGATAAAATATTTGTGCGCTTCTTCAATCTCCAATTCTTAAACCCTTGATGTTGCCTCATTTGTTTCAATGCTTCAATGCATCTCTAGGTTATTGTGTGTATGTGCTCTCCCTTTGTCATGTATTTATAGGCCTCAAATATATTCAAACCCTAATAGGATTTATTTTTCCAGACCCTAATAGGAATTAAAATCCAATTTGGAATCAAAAAAGTCTTAAAATTCGCGAAATCCGGAATTACTGCGCCAGCCAAACGCGACGTTGACTTGGTCAACGCGCGTCATATTTTTTTTTTATTTCCGCTGAACATCCGCGTATCGCGCGGACTGTTCTCTGCCGCGTCCCTTAAAATGACGTTGTTTTACGCCTGTTTCGTCCATGACCGCACAATGCGTGGACGCCAGCAGTTTCTGATTGAAACGGCGTCGTTTGATCTCCGGTCTCTGTTATCTCCATGCGCGCATGGCGCGGAAGTCCGGATGAGTATTTACGAGATTGCCACCACGCTGGATATTTACAATTAGAACCCCCAGAATTCTGTTTTATTACGATTTTGCCACCGGCTTCTTGCAGAATTACACTTTTACCCTTCCTTCTTTATTTCCTACACAATAAAATATAAAATAAATAAAATAATATAAAAATGCTAAAAATAATAATAATGTATAATAATAAATAAAACCCTTAAATTCCTAAAAATACTTTAAAACTCACAAATAATTAAGCCTAAAAATATTAAATAAATAGACATAAAATCTAATTATCAAGAGGTATTAAGGAATGATTTATGATGCAAGCTAAGTGCTAAGTGACCTATGTGGTTCACTGAATATGTTGGATATATTAAAAAGAGAAATGGAATGTGAAGAAGATTTATGAATATGAATTAAGAAAAGAAGGTTTAATGTGCAGAGTATAAATGATGTGCAATAGGGAGTATGAAATAAGTGGATTGAGTAAGGGTAAGTGCGTTTAAAGAAAGAAATTTTTTCAGAAAATGAGAAACTATATTAATAAGTACATCAAGAAACGAGTTAATGTTTTATCAATAAAATTTTTAGGGAATTGTGAAATGTAATACTACAAAGAAATTGTGAATTGAGTTAAGAATTTAATACTCTGACTGTTACGATCATTATGGTGTCATCTATTAAAGTTGTGAGTATGGATATTAAAGAGGTAAGTTATGGTTATTATTGGCTTTAGTTGTTATTTATTAAAGATAAAAGTGTAGCAAAATGATATAAATGAAATACGTAAGGCTATTACGAAAATTGTGATTTCGGAGACGGAATCCTGTTAAGGGGGGAAGAATGTAAAGACCCGAATTTTTGGGATTTCTTTAATAATATTAAATAAGAATTTAAATAACAAAATTATTAAGGTTATTTAAATTACTTATGATTGATATATTTTATGTGATTTAAAGTGTGTGATGAGATTTTATTGCTAAATTAAATCTGTACAGAGATGGTGATAAATGGTGTTGAATTAAAATAATTGAAAAGGAAATAAATTGTTTAAAAATAATTTATTAAGAATAAGAGAAATTATATGTAATGGTACAATAAAATTGTTGTGGAGGTGCATAATTTATTATTTAAATGATATTACGAGGTAATGTGAGGTTTATGAATTAAATATGTGTGTGTGTATATATATATATATATATATATATATATATATATATATATGTGTGTGTGTGTGTGTGTGTGTGTGTGTGTGTGTGTGTGTGTGTGTTCAATTGTTATATTGATAAAAATTTATTGTTTGTGGAGATTAAGGGATTAATAATTAAATTAATCCGAAAATTTATTAAAAGCTAATGAGGGAGTTAGTAATAATATAATTATTGATTATAGGATTAATCAATAATTATGGAGGAAGTTGGAAATTATTTAATAAGAAAAAGTAATTACATAAATTATATAATAATAAAGTATGTAATTTATATAAGGAAATTTATGTAAAATATTAATGAAATAGTAATTATATAAATTATATAAGAATAATTATATAATTTATGTAAGGGGATTCAATTAATTAAGGATGGAAGAAAATAGTAAATAATGAGAGAGTTGATAAAGGTATAATTACTGATTATATAATTAATCGATAATTATGGAGGAATTTTGAAAATTATTTTAAAAGGAGACTGTAATTATATAAATTATAAATTTATATATCAGAAAGTTAAAGTAAATAATAAGGAAATAATAATTATACAAATTATATGAAAATGATTATATAATTTATATAAGGAGAATACATTAATTAAGAAAGGAAATATATTTGTACAAATGGTAAAATATTTTATTATATGGTGTATAGTTAAAGTGCGTCAAATAGTAAGGAAATGAGAAAATAAATGAGGAGAAAGAATGTTTTAAATTATTAAAAATTATTTTATTGTATAAATGAATTGTTATGATTTTTATTGGAGATAATATTTTAGAAACATGAACATGTTAGTGAAACATGTTGTACATGTAACGAGGTGAAAAAGTATGATTTTTTTTTTTTATATGTTGTATGTATTATTTTATGAATTTTGGAGGTATAAATTATCTCATATAATTACATGCATCTCATTATACGTGTACAAAATTTGTCAAGTAAAGTACCTTAAAAAGGTATAAATATTATTTATAAATTATTTTATGAATTTTGGTGAATTAAAATAAATATTTTATATACATTATATAAAATATTTATTATACGAAATAATTACGTAATGTATTAAAATATTCAATCATGCTTGATTTTTACAAAATTCGGAAGCTTCAAAGTCGGTTGGAATAAGGCGGTGGACTTTGAGCAAATTTAAAACCAATTCAACCACTTAAGGCTTGAGTTTGGAAGGAGGAAAAAGAATTAAAAAAAAAAAAGCAAACATAAGACATTAAAATAAACCCACAAAAACCATTTCATTTCTTCTTCATCCAACACCATCACTGCCACCCGACCACCATCACTACTAAGAGAGAAGAAAGTATTGGGTGCCATCAAGATGAAAAACAAGCTTCAAATGATTTTTTTTTTTTTTTTTGGCTTGAAGAATGTATAAATTATTTTATGGGATTTATTTTGGTATTTTTTGAGGATAAATTTTTTTTGTGAAAAATTATAAAATAATTAGAATAATTGTTCTAAATAATTTTTAGATGTATATATGAGGATTATATCACGTTTAAAGTAATTATGTAGTGGAAAATTAGAGCAAAAAAATGGTGTTTTGATTGGTTGTTTGGAAGGAAAAAGGGGAGTCGGGCCATGCACGACTGTGATTTGGTGACGCCAGGCCAAACGACGTCGTTTGGTGTAGGAGGTGAAGGACGCGTAATGCGCTGCGGACGGCAACGCTGAAAAATTACTACCGTGCCCCTGACCTTTTTAGGAAATATTGAGTGTGTCCCTTGGCCTCAGAAAATTACGACTATGCCCCTGATCTTTTCTGTTAATGCCGAATGTGTCCTTTGAAGCGCAAAAATTACGAAAATGCCCTCAGAAATTAGTTTTTAATTAAATAAATGTTTAAAAATTATTTAGAAATTATAAAAAAATATTGAAAATATAAAAAATGATATTTGGGCATTAAATTTAATATTTTCCAAAAATATTAAATATTTGAGATTAATCTTTAATTATTTAAATATTAATCTAGTAAGTTTAAAATTTAGAAAATGGTTAAATGAAAATTCGGACAACCAAATACTAAATTTTATCCGACAAGCCAGGTTATCCGCATAGAATGTGTTCTATATTAATTAAATTAATATAGTAGAGTGCTAATCAATTATTATTTAATTGATTTTACTGCAGGTTGTCCAAGAAAGGATTATTAGCCGTTAATTTAATAACTAGACATCGAGGCAAGTTCTTCAGTACTTTGATTGTTTATCTGTTATGATATGTTAATTCTTGTTCAAATGCACATAGAAATTATATGTTATGTGATCTATGTATAATCTGACGACGATGTGTACTTGGTGCAATGATATGACTATATGTGAAATTAATTAATGTTGGCTTTATGTAATTGCTAATCTGAAATAGATATGATGCACGTGAGATATATTATTGTAGTAGAAGCATAACACATGATGTATGGCACACACAGAGCACGTTATGTTATGTGCTATGTGTACACTGTTGAACTTGCTGAGCCGTTTTGCTCATTCTTGCCCAATATTAACATTTTGCAGGTGAAAATGAGAATCTTAGAATATCAAGATATATGAAGGTTATGTTATGACACCAATTAAGGGTATAGTCTAATTATTCAATGTTTTGGTATAACGAACTATTACGAGTGCAATTGGCAAAGTTTATAATAATATTGTGTATGTTATGGATATCATAAATACTGATCGGGTGAATAGAGTTCATTTATGTATTATTGATAGTCATGTATTTTGATTATTTCTGAACACTTATTAGGAAAGAAAAGAAAAAAGTAAAGGTTGCGATCCAGGGACTAGGATCGAGATGTAAATATTTTAAATGCTAACATATTTTAATATAATAAGAAATAAAGAAAATTATACCGAAAATTTTGGTAATTGATGATTGCAAAGTCAATAAATGGATTAAATAAGGTGAATAAAGATTTATTAACGAATCAAAATTTGGACGTATGGAAAATAATGTATAATAAACATGAAATTTAAGGTAATAAGGTTTGTCGAATTTCGGGGTCGTTACGGGTGGTATCAGAGCTAGAGGTTATAAACTTTGGGTAAACGATACCTTAGGCTATAACATTGGTAAGAAAGAGTAAAGTAAGTTGTGTGTTCTGAAAACCCAAACATATAGTAAGCTCGTGACTCATGATTATATGGTGGAGCCCCTCAGCGAATGGGGGACTATGGCCTGACTAGGACAAGCTCCTCAAGCCATATTATTGTGGTAAGTTTCTGAGCCCAAATACGTGATAAGTTTGATGAACATGAAAGGGATTAAAGTAGAAAGCCATAAGTTGAGAAACATAGTTCTCAGATATTGACTAAGGTTAAGAAATTATGAAAGATATAAGATTAGAAGGAAAAGATAGAGATGTTAAAAAAGACCTGAATGAAGGTAACGAATTGAGAAAATTCATAAGTTCAATTAAGAATATATCTGAAAGAATATTTGAAAGGATTCAAAGATGAATCTCAAAGAAAATCAGGGGACACCTGATTCAAGCAATAAAGATGACAAGGTAATCTAAAAAGCATAGAAAAAGATCATAATAACATGATCAGGAACAATAAGAGGATCGTACTACGATATGATCACGAAATCAGGAAATTAAATAATGAATAGATTATAAAGTAAGATCACGATGTAATCCAATGAGAATGTGTAATAACAAAGAGATCTGTTAATGATTAAAAAAGGTATAGCTTGATGTTATAAAGAGAAATTGTAATATGAAGTAGTACGATATGAACTCAGAGAATGATGAAACATGAATTACAGAAATGTTATGATAAGGGGGCAGAAAGCTTGGGTACGAAATTTCAATTGAGGACTCACGTGGTGACTGAGTTGCACAATCCTTTGTATGGGCAGGGGACTTGTGTTTACTTAGTTACTATGTGATAATCATTGAAATGTTAGAGTCACGCTATCGATATACAAATGTTGAGGAATTGATTCTTATCTCGTAGGTATATTTGATAGATAGATAATATTAAGTTTAGACACGAGTTTTTAAAACTCATGCATATGGTAAGTCTCTAACTCATAATCGTATAGTATGTTTTAAGCCCCTCAGCATATGGATAGTCTTTGATTTGTTCTCAGACTACGTATTGCTAGGACAAGCTTCTAAACTCATATTCTTGTGGTAAGTTCCTGGACTCATAATGTGTGGTAAGTTTGATGAACTATACGGGGGTATAGAAAAGTTGGAGTAGCCAGGAATCTTTAGTACGATAAATAATAACAATCCTAGTAATAAATACAGTAATTAGGTGAAGAGCAGAAGGGGCGGATGTTTTGGAATTTAGGATATTCCCACTCTTCTAGCTTTGTTAGACTTCAAAAATTTTGGCCTCAAGCTAACTTCGCACTAATGTGCTTTTATAAAAAAAAAATAATAATACCAATGAATTTTAAGCGATTTAAAATGTGTCTATGCTACTTGTTTCGGCTAGACGTTTTGAAAAGTTTTGACATGATGAATATTTTTAAAATTTTTGTGGGTTATAAATTGTTAAAAGAAAGTCTATGCTAATTGATCTGGCTAGACAAGTGTTGAAGAAATACAAGTCTAAGCTATTTGATTCAGCTAGACAAATTTTAAAATATATTTATTGAATTCATATTCTTTGAAAGTTATACCCAATCAAATTACTTTTGTATGAATTCTAATGCTGAAATGAACAACAGTATAAAACAGGGACAAAGAGAAATTACGAGTATTGCAGGTTGATCAAATGGTCACCTGGCATAACAAGGCATAGGCATTGCAGACTAATCATCTGGCGTGCCAATGTATGGATGAGATATCCATCACTTTAATGACAGATTGATCCACTGTCAGTGGTTTGTAGTATGCGGTAATCTGGGAGTGAAGTACTGTTAAACCGGGATCCATGTTCGCTCAGAATATTATGAAAATTCATCACTTTAGTGGTTTGCAGTATGAGGTACTCAGGGAGCGAAATACTGTTAAACTGGGATATGTATTCATTCAGCATATTATGAAAGTTTTTCCAAAATAAAAATTTTAAATTCCTCTACTCTTATAAAGATTGGATGGTAAGATGAGGTAGTATTTTCTAATTGTGAGCAATAATGACAGTAAAAATTGTGAAGTAAAGAAATTATGAAATGTGATGAATTAGAAAATTGCAATGTGCAATGACCACGAGAAAGGAAGGAAAGAAAGATATGTTTAATGAATACAAAGAAAATATGTATGCTGCAAATAAATGAGATATGAGTACACAATAATTTCGAGGATGAAATTTTTGAAGGAGGGGTGAATGTGACACCCAAGATTTTTAGAGTAATTCCAAATAAGGATTATGATGAATTAAGTAAAGGTTAGCATTTAAAACATAGTGTTGAATGATAGAGGTATTAAGGAATGATTTATGATGCAAGCAAAGTGTTAAATGACCTATGTGGTTCACTGAATATGTTGGATATACTACAAAGAGAAATGGAATGTGAAGAAGATTTATGAATATGAATTAAGAAAAGAAGGTTTAATGTGCAGAGTATAAATGATGTGCAATAGAGAGTATGAAATAAGTGGATTGAGTAAGGGCAAGTGCAATTAAAGAAAGAAATTTTTTCAGAAAATGAGAAACTATATTAATAAGTACATCAAGAAACGAGTTAATGTTTTATCAATAAAATTTTTAGGGAATTGTGAAATGTAATACTACAAAGAAATTGTGAATTGAGTTAAGAATTTAATACTCTGACTGTTACGGTGTCATCTATTAAAGCTGTGAGCATGGATATTAAAGAGGTAAGTTATGGTTATTATTGGATTTAGTTTTTATCAAAGATACAAGTGTAGCAAAATTATATAAATAAAATACGTAAGGCTATTATGGAAATTATGATTTCGGGGACGGAATCCTGTTAAGGAGGGAAGAATGTAAAGACCCGAATTTTCGGGATTTCTTTAATAATATTAAATAAGAATTTAAATAACAAAATTATTAAGGTTATTTAAATTACTTATGATTGATATATTTTATGTGATTTAAAGTGCGTGATGAGATTTTATTGATAAATTAAATTTGTACAGAGATGGTGATAAATGGTGTTGAATTAAAATAATTGAAAAGGAAATAAATTGTTTAAAAATAATTTATTAAGAATAAGAGAAATTACATGTAATGGTACAATAAAATTGTTGTGGAGGTGCAGAATTTATTATTTAAATGATATTTCGAGGTAATGTGAGGTTTATGAATTAAATATGTGTGTATGTATATATATATATATATATATATATATATATATATATATATATATATATATGTGTGTGTGTGTGTGTGTGTGTGTGTGTGTGTGTGTGTGTGTGTGTGTGTGTGTTCAATTGTTATATTGATAAAATTTTATTGTTTATGGAGATTAAGGGATTAATAATTAAATTAATCCGAAAATTTATTAAAAGCTAATGAGGGAGTTAGTAATAATATAATTATTGATTATAGGATTAATCAATAATTATGGAGGAAGTTGAAAACTATTTAAGAAGAAAAAGTAATTATATAAATTATATAATAATAAAGTATGTAATTTATATAAGGAAGTTTATGTAAAATATTAATGAAATAATAATTATATAAATTATATAAGAATAATTATATAATTTATATAAGGGGATTCAATTACTTGAGGATGGAAGAAAATAGTAAATAATGAGAGAGTTAATAAAGGTATAATTATTGATTATATAATTAATCGATAATTATAGAGGAATTTTGAAAATTATTTTAAAAGGAGACTGTAATTATATAAATTATAAATTTATATATCAGAAAGTTAAAGTAAATAATAAGGAAATAATAATTATACAAATTATATGAAAATGATTATATAATTTATATAAGGAGAATACATTAATTAAGAAAGGAAATATATTTGTACAAATGGTACAATATTTTATTATATGGTGTATAGTTAAAGTGCGTCAAATAGTAAGGAAATGAGAAAATAAATGAGGAGAAAGAATGTTTTAAATTATTAAAAATTATTTTATTATATAAAGGAATTGTTATGATTTTTATTGGAGATAATATTTTAGAAACGTGAACATGTTGTACATGTAACGAAGTGAAAAAGTATAAAAAATAATTTTTATATGTTGTATGTATTATTATATGAATTTTGGAGGTATAAATTATCTCATATAATTACATGCATGTCATTATGCGTGTACAAAATTTGTCAAGTAAAGTATCTTAAAAAGGTATAAATATTATTTATAAATTATTTTATGAATTTTGGTGAATTAAAATAAATATTTTATATACATTATATAAAATATTTATTACACGAAATAATTACGTAATGTATTGAAATATTCAATCATGCTTATTTTTTCAAAATCCGGAAGCTTCAAAGTCGGTTGGAATAAGGCGGTGGACTTGGAGCAAATTTAAAACCAATTCAAACATTTAAGGCTTGAGTTTGGAAGGAGGAAAAAGAATAAAAAAAGAAAAAGAAAAAAAGAAAGCAAACATAAGTCATTAAAACAAACCAACAAAAACCATTTCATTTCTTCTTCATCCAACACCATCACCGCCACCCGACCACCATCACTACCAAGAGAGAAGAAAGTATTGGGTGCCATCAAGATGAAAAACAAGCTTCAAATGAAGTTTTTTTTTGGCTTGAGGAAGGTATAAATTATTTTATGGGATTTATTTTGGTATTTTTGAGGATAAAATATTTTTGTGAAAAATTAGAAAATAATTAAAATAATTGTTCTAAATATTTTTTAGATGTATATATGAGGATTATATCATGTTTAAAGTAATTATGTAGTGGAAAATTAGAGCAAAAAAATGGTGTTTTGATTGGTTGTTTGGCTGCTGTATTCGGAAGAAGAAGAAAAAAAAATGCGTGGCGGCCATATTTTTTTCGGATGCCGGGAATGAAACGGCGTCGTTTTGGGAGGAAAAAGGGGAGTCGCGTCATGCACGGCTGTGATTCGGTGACGCCAGGCCAAACAACGTCGTTTGGTGTAGGCGGTGAAGGTCGCGCGCAATGCGCGGCTGACGGTAACGCTGGAAAATTACCAGCGTGCCCCTGACCTTTTTAGAAAATACCGAGTGTTTCCATTGGCCTCGAAAAATTACGACTATGCCCCTGATCTTTTCTGTTAATGCCGAATGTGTCACTTGAAGTGCAGATATTATGAAAATGCCCTTAGAAATTGGTTTTTAATTAAATAAATGTTTAAAAATTATTTAAAAATTATAGAAAAATATTAAAAATATAAAAAATGATATTTGAGCATTAAATTTAATATTTTCCAAAAATATTAAATATTTGAGATTAATCTTTAATTATTTAAATATTAATCTAGTAAGTTTAAAATTTAGAAAATGGTTAAATGAAAATCCGGACAACCAAATACACTAAATTTTATCCGACGAGTCGGGTTTTTCGCATATAATGTGTTCTATATTAATTAAATTAATATAGTAGAGTACTAATCAATTATTATTTAATTGATTTTACTATAGGTTGTCTAAGAAATGATTATTAGCCGTTAATTTAATAACTGGACATCGAGGCAAGTTCTTTAGTACTTTGATTGTTTATCTGTTATGATATGTTAATTCTTGTTCAAATGCACATAGAAATTATGTATTATGTGATCTATGTATAATCTGACTACGATGTGTACTTGGTGCAATGATGTAACTATATGTGAAATTAATTAATGTTGGCTTTATGTAATTGCTAATCTGAAATAGATATGATACACGTGAGATATATTGCTGTAGTAGAAGCATAACACATGATGTATGACACACACAGAGCACGTTATGTTATGTGCTATGTGTATACTGTTGAACTTGCTGAGCCGTTGTGCTCATTCTTGCCCAATATTAACATTTTGCAGGTGAAAATGAGAATCTTAGAATATCAAGATATATGAAGGGTATGTTATGACACAAATTAAGGGTATAGTCTAATTATTCAATGTTTTGGTAGAACGAACTATTGCGAGTGCAATTGGCAAAGTTTATAATAATATTGTGTATGTTATGGATATCATAAATACTGATCGAGTGAATAGAGTTCATTTATGTATTATTGATAGTCATGTATTCTTATTAGTTTCGAACACTTATTAGGAAAGAAAAGAAAAAAATAAAGGTTGCGATCTAGGGAGTAGGATCGAGATGTAAAGATTTTAAATGCCAACATATTTTAATATAATAATAATAAAAAATATACCGAAAAATTTGGTAATTGATGATTGCAAAGTCAATAAATGGATTAAATAAGGTGAATAAAGATTTATTAACGAATCGAAATTTGGACGTAAGGAAAATAATGTATAATAAATATGAAATTTAAGGTAATAAGGTTTGTCGAATTTCGGGGTCGTTACAAAAGATACTTTAATAAAGTAACTTTAAAAAAGTAAAGATTCTTCACACCAAGAATGATTGATGCTGCTGACCTCACTGCTTACATCAGAAATTAATCAATTAAATCTTCAAGGTCTAGGTCCTCGTCTTCGTCATCTTCTTTATAATTACGGACGTAGCAAATTCCAGGCTTTTCTTCATTAATTTCATTCATTCCATAACCCAAGAAGATATCTCTGGCTATTTATTCTTCTTACGCATTAACTCTTTGAATCAAGGGATACTATAAACCAGGAAAAATTCAATCTTCTTGCCCATATTGTTGCTTTGATGACCAAGGAGAGCTTTACCTTAATACCAATAAACTTTAATGCTCAGAGATAAATGTATAATGAATACAAGTATTCCTTAAACTCGTATCTTGAATGCTTAAGCTCCCAAAGACTAAGAACACATGTCCAAAGATTGTCTTTCTTCTTGATCTGACATAACCAATTAATCTTTGGCTTCAATTATTGGATGAGATTAAGAGCAAACACTTCAAAAAGTTCAAGAGAATCGAGAATTTGTTTGGAAGGATTCTGAACCGCTTTATTAGAACTTTCTAATGCTCTAGTTATAATCCTAGAAAGAAAACATAAACTGTAATGTCCTAGAATTTCTACGTCATTATTAATTAAATTATTAATTTAATTTCCGACGAGTTAGTTTTACGAGATTATTTAAATCTTTTTATGTGATTAATTAATTATGTGATTAAATGATTATGTAATTAATTACTAAAATTAATTAAATGGGGTCACTAATATGTTATTTAAATTAGTGAACAAACCCTAAAGTTTTAATATCAAAATAATTGATAAGTTTCCTATTAATTAAATATTCAATTAAATTGAATATAATGAGTTAATTAAATATAATAAATTAATTAATATGATTATTAATTAATGTAAATAATGTGAAATATTAATAATAATATTTATTAGTCCATTTAGTAATTTAATACTAATGGGTTAGAATATTTAATTATTTATTCAATCTAATTATTTCTTTAATCATGGATTGAATAATTAATGTGTAAATTATTAAATTAGCCCAACATGGGTCAATTAGTAGCCCAAGTGGAGAATAATAAAATTTGACAAATTAGTAGCCCAAACAATTTAATAGAAGCCCAATTGGTATTTTAAATAAAGCCCAATAATTGGCCCACTTGGAAAAACAATTATATAACTATTAATTAATTAAAAAAGTAGAAAGTGACTATGAAATTGGGACGAGAACAAGAGAAATCAGCCGACCATGCTTGGGAAGGTGAGAGAAAGTTGAGATTTTATTTTTTTTTTCATTTATTTAATAAAAGGATTGCTTGTTTTAATTTTTCAAGTACATGGATCATTCCTCTTTTCACCTAATGTGTCATTTAACCCATTCCTTGTGCTAGCTTGTGTAAGTATCCTTGTTACCCTCATTATGACAATTTTAATAGATATAGGTTTTATATCTATACAAATTGTATGTATACTTACAATTTAGGAATGTATGTTGATCATTTCTTCTTCTTCCACTTTGCAAGCTAGAGAGCATTTGAGAGTGTAGAAAAATATTTTGAGAGCAAAAATACCAAGAGAAGGAGTTCTTGGTTCATGTCATCTTCTTTCACCACCTATTTTGGAAGAAAAAAGAGGATACCCATTAAATCAAGGTAATGGTTATTCTAAATCTAATTTTGTTTTAAATTAAATAAAGTAACATGTGTATATAAATATGTTAATATAGTTAATAATGTGTGGTAGTAATATTTATGTCATGCTTGAGTTTAATATGCTTGGTTTGTATTTTGGTATATTTTGTATGCTAAAATATGTGTTTAGTAGTGTATAAACAAGTTTTGGAATTTATGACCAAAAATATTTTTATAAAACTTAGGTTTGATGTTCTAATATTATAGAACATTAAATCATGAGAAAAACAAAGTTTGAATCATTCAAAATCGAGTTATATACAAAAAGTTATGATTTATGGTAGTTTATGTGATGTAAAAAATTTTATAAAAAAAGAATGATATTAAATCATGATAAATTAAATTTTCATGTTATAAATTGATATTAAGTGATTGGTAATTTTTTTGGATTTTTATTGAGGATTTAAAGCTTACTTGATGGTATATTTTTATTTAAAATGGGTATTGTCGGAACACTGTTCACATCCTACCGGAAGAAAAAAAAAAGGGTTTTTCCGCGCAATGCGCGGAAGATTATTCGGTTAAAGGATGCGGAGCCAAACGACGTCGTTTGGCACCGTTAAAATTTACTCCGCGCGTACGCGCAGAAGCCGTTTTCGGCTTCTCAAAACGGCGCCGTTTTGGGCAGTACATTCGGTAACGCGCGCAATGCGCGGCAGTATATTCCCGGCGAAATTACTAAACTGCCCCTCCGTGTATTTTTTTGGCGAAGTTACGATTTTGCCCTCGGTTCAGTTTTCAACTTATTTACAGAAATGTCATTCGGGTTTAATTTAATTAATTTAAATATTTAAAAACTAATTTAAAATTATAGCAAAAATAATAATAATACAAAAATGATATTGGGGAGGATATTTTTAATATTTAAATATTTTAAATATTATCCAGTTAGTTAAATCATGGTTAAGTTAAATAAATTTATTAGTTATTTATTATTTAAAATGTTAATAATAAATAAAGGTGATAAATTAGCAATTATTATTTAATTCCTATTAAATAATAATTAAAGAGAAATAAAAATTTATAAATTAACTATTTATTATTTAAATATTATTAAATAATAAATAAGGATAATTAAGTAATTAATTATTATTTAATTAGCATTAAATAATGATTAAGGGAAATTAAGTTATTTAATTTAAATAATAAATAAGGATAAATAAATTAAATTTTATTTAACCTTAAATAATAATTAAAATTAATTAAATAATTAATTATTATTTAATTGGCATTAAATAATAATTAAAGAGGATTAAAATTAGTAAACTATTATTTAATTTCCTTAAATTAAATAATAAGTGAGGTTAATTAATTAATTAATTATTAGTTGATTAATATTAAATTAAAGAAGGTTAAAATTAAATCAATAATTATTTATTATTTAATTGTGATTAAATAATAAGTAAGTACAATTAGTTATTATTTATTTTAAATAATAACTAGAGTTAATTAATTAATTTCTATTTAACCAAGATTAAATAGTAATTAAATAGAGATTGAATTAATAGAATAAATTTAATTTAATTATACTTTAATTAAACAATTATAATAAGTTGTTTATGGGTTTAATAAGTGTCCAACGCTTAAGAAAAATATTTTCTAACTTATTAAATTATTAACCTAATTTGATTGAGGGTCTATAAGGTTAATAATATTATTTCGAGTAATGTAAATTATGTGTTAGTACTTATATGATAAATAAGTACCTTAGTGAGCGTATAGTTGTGCAAATACGCCGTACTAATTATTAGACTAACTTTATTAATGTTAGGTCTTTTCAAAGCCAGTTAGTTAAAGCTAGACATTTATTGTAGCTGAGCAGACAGGCAAGTTTCTTATCTCTAAACTCATTTCATTGAGCAAATTATTTATCTAAGCTTGAACTGTTATTTCCAAGCATGCTTTGAGTGGTTTAATTACTTTACAATTATTCCACATCGATATTGTTGCTATTCGCATTTATTGCACTTGATATCGTACAGTCATTGACTTGTACTTAATTATTGTTCTATTGTTTAAAGAACTGTTTAAAGTAGGTCTAAGCCATTGTTCGGCTAGACATTTATGTTAAAGATTTTAAAAGCTATCCAAATCGTTGAAGATGCGGATTCTTAGACTATTATGAACACCCCTTTATTATAGGGGAGTACCCTGTATCTAATATCAGGTACAAAAATACGGAAATTAAATGTTATGCATACATATATTGTACTGAGGCTGATTCCCTCGGGTACATATTTCTGGTAGTAACCATTGGGTCAACCTGCTATTGACTCCAGTGGATATTTATAGTTCATAGTCTATTTGACTATCCTAATTTTAAAAGCAAATTATTATTCCTGCTTATGTTATTCACATTATTGAATTGTTCAGCTATTCCCTTTCATTCATGATATATTGTTCCTTGTTGTTATTTAAACTTGTTGAGCAAACTAGTTGCTCACTCTTGCTATATCATGAAACCTTATTGCAGTGCAACCCGACACTTCGGGAAAGAACAAGGGTAAAGGAAAGATGAAGTAATAGACTTCGAGATGCAGCCCTGTAGTTAATTAAATTAACTGTTATGTAATATAAACCCTAAGTACTTTATTAAGGGTATTTGTGTACTTTTGTGTAAGGTTATCGTATCTTGGGACTAGTAACACCTTTTGAATGAACAACATATGTTTATTATTCCGCATTTAGTTATTGTATGTTGTTTAGAGGTGAATGTTTGTATTGGATCGTGATGACCGGATCCGGGTATTTGGAACCCGAATTTGGGGGCGTCACAGGTTGGTATCAGAGTTGTAGGTTAGAAACGTTAGGATTGCGAAACCTAGGTTATAACCTTAGTACTAAACTCTTATCGAGTGCGTTAGGAGATGAATTGGGGAGATTCATCATGTGGTGTATTTTTGGAGATGGATTGAGAAAATCCATCGAGCCGAGATGTACATGATAAAATATCATTTCATTTCATCAATGAATATATTTTATCGCGGTACTAACATGTGTTATTTGTGTGATTGTAGGATGACGGAGATAGGACAGTCGAGTACTGCAGTGGATGAGGTGATTTATACTGATATCCGTATGGATACGCAGCAGGATGTAGGTTATGCACCCGTTGCACCTGTATCCCCGGTTGAGAAGCCAGAGTCAGATCCCGAGGAGGGAGATCGAGAGGACGCTATCTGGGGCGGAGTGATGCGACCATACAGCGAGGAGGAGGCCGATACTGAGGATGAGGAGGATGAGGAGCCAGCTGAGTATGTTGATGGCATGTGCACTACCGCCAGTGACATCATTGATACTCTGACTACGACTAATGATGAGCTAGAGGAGAGGGTTCAGCACCTAGAGACGCAGAACCAGATACATCAGCAGACTGAGCAGCAGTATAGGGACGCAGCTTACATGTTCTCTGGTGAGAACATGGAGCTCAAGGAGAAGATGGCTGAATTGCAGGCCAAAATACAGCAGTTGGAGCAGGTTGCATCTCAGCCGAGTCCAACGGTACAATAGCTAGCATTGCAAAACCAGCAACTTAGGCAGACTGTAGATCAGCTAAATGCCAGAGAAATGCATAGTCAGACAGTTCTTTATGCCACCAGAGCTGAGCTCGACCGGGAGCGAATAAATCGGATTCAGATTCATGAGGCTTGGCGCAGGGCTACCATGAGGGTAGGCAACTTGGAGAGAGAGACTCGAGCTAGATCCACTAGGATTGACACTCTGGAGTATGCTTTAGATGTTTCCTTCGATCGTTTGAGGGACTGAGTTATGAGGTATCCTCGGGAGACAGGCAGTAGTCGCCGCGTGATTAGGCGTCGTGTAGTTGATGAGTTGGTTCGGCAGGCTTACCGTCGGGCAGTTCGTCGCAGCAGACATTGATTGTTGTCAGTTAGTATCTTTAGTTGTATTGATAGGTAGTAGTGAGTTCCACCTTTTGTTTCTATTAGGGACGTTTCAGCTGTTGTAAGTCATTATGTTTTGATGTATGCATAGTATGTCAGTTAGACCCCAACTTTTGTTCTGTTAGAGGGGTTGATGGTAGTGAATCCTCACGTTTGTTCGTCAGAGAATAGTCGTTATTAGGAAACTTGTGCCTTGAGCATTTATAGAAGTATGTCACTTGTTGAGTCTGTACTAAAACATTGGTATATGAATATAAATGCAGTTATTTTCTTGTTTAAATCAAATATGCTTAATATATAGTTTTAAATTTAAATGTTAATTTGGCTAACATAATGTGTAGAACTATAAGCATAAGTCTAAGATTTGCTCATTAGCAGATCATGCTGAGAGGTAGACCGCGCAATCAACGTATCCCAGAGTCAGAGAGTGAGGTTGGGGATCAACCCAATCCTATGAGGATGTTTGCAGAAATGCTGGCGGAAGCCATGCAAACTAGACCCCCACCAGTGGTAGTACAACCAGCACCGCAGCTAGCGCCGCACTTGGCAAACTTTAAGGACTTCAAACTAGTTGGACCACCGGAGTTTCAGGGAACTCTAAACTCGATCGAAGCACATACTTGGATCGAGGAAATGGAGAAGGTGTTCGAGGTCGCTAGGGTGGTCGAAGCACAGAAGACTAGTTTCGCTACCTTCATGATGAAGGGGGAGGCGAACTACTGGTGGAAGGCCAACAAGGGTCGTGCGGGAGAAGGCGTCATCACCTGGGAACGCTTTAAGGAAATGTTTCTGGAAAACTACTTTCCAGAAAGCATGTAGCAAGAAATGGAGGTGAAATTCCTCGAGCTAAAATAGGGGAGTATGTCTGTGGCCGAGTATGCGGCCAAGTTTAATGAGTTGGCAAGGTTTGCAACTCATCAAGTGGATACGGAGGCTAGGAAGGCTCGGAGGTTTGAGCTGGGACTGAAGCCGTGGGTGTACCGTTCTGTAGCGGTATTAAAAATCAAGAGCTTTGCAGAGCTATTGGAAAGGGCAATCATTGCAAAGGGTGGCAGTGAGGCCCTGGCTAAATTCAACCAGGAGAGGAAGAATGGTCATGAAGGACAGAAGACGGGGAGCAGTGGAGGCAGCAACCCCAATAAACGAAAGTGGAATGAGAGCCAATCGTCCGGAGGTAACAAATCCGGAGGAGAGGCTAAGAAGTTTGGCAGATGCAACAATTGTGGTAAGAACCACACGGGCGAATGCTTGAAAGGAAAAAGTGTTTGCTATAGCTGCGGGCAGCCGAGACACATGGCTCCACAATGCCTGAAAAATATGAAAGGAGTATGTTTTTCCTGTGGAGCAACCGATCATCATGCCAAGGACTGCCCAAAGAGGAAGGGAGACGCTGGGAGTGGCAACAGAGGTAACAACAACAACAACAACAACAACAACAACAGGCTGAGCATTGGAGGGCCAGCCAGCCAGACCAACCGACCCACAGCGCGCACCTTCAACATGACTGTGCAGGATGCAGTCGACTCCAAGGACGTGGTGTCAGGTATCATCCCGATCAATGTTATTAATGCATATGTATTGTTTGATTCGAGTGCTACCTGCTCTTTTGTTTATGAAGATTTTGCTAAGAGATTAGATTTACCTCAAGAAAAGCTAGAACACCCTATGAACGTAGAAGTAGCAAACAAAGAAATCATTCACGTAGACTACATTCATAGGAATTGTTGTGCTGAATTACGAGGGTTTAGACTTAACGTAGATTTGATACCGATTCGTCTGGGGGAGTTTGATATAATCATAGGGATGGATTGGCTATCGAGTCACGGGGCGGTTATTAACTGTAAGAAGAAGTGTGTGCACCTAAAGACTCCGAATAGGTCCAAAGTTATATTTTACGGTAGTAAATCGCCGAGACAATCAAGTTGTCTGACGATGATGCAAGCACGAAAGTTGCTCAGGAAAGGGTGCGTAGGTTATTTGGCTCATGTGGTCGATACTCGACATGTCGAGGGCGAACTGAGTCAGATACCTGTTGTACGGGAATTCGCTGATGTTTTCCCAGAGGAGATTCCGGGGTTACCGTCGGACAGAGAAGTGGAGTTTGTTATTGATTTGGTACCAGGGACCGCACCGATATCGAAGGCGCCGTATCGTATGGCACCAGTAGAAATGAAAGAATTGATTGTTCAGCTGCAGGAACTGCTAGATAAAGGTTACATCAGACTAAGCGTGTCACCACGGGGAGCGCTGGTTCTGTTTGTAAAGAAGAAGGATGGTTCGATGAGGCTTTGTATTGATTACCGGGAGTTGAACAATGTCACCATTAAGAACAGATATCTGCTGCCCAGAATTGATGATCTGTTTGATCAACTTAAGGGAGCGAAATACTTTTCGAAAATAGATTTGAGGACGGGTTATCATCAACTGAAGTTGAGGGAGGAGGATATCCCGAAAACGGCATTCAGAACTCGTTATGGTCATTTTGAGTTTCTAGTGATGTCATTTGGACTGACGAATGCACCAGCGGCATTCATGGATATGATGAACAGAGTGTTCAAGCAGTACTTGGACAAGTTCGTGGTCGTATTCATTGATGACATATTGGTGTATTCGAAGACGGAGGAAGAACATGCAGAACACTTACGGATCGCATTGGAGGCTTTGAGAAGGGATAAGCTGTACGCTAAGTTTTCGAAGTGTGAATTTTGGTTGCCGAGGGTGCAGTTTCTAGGTCATGTTATTGACAAAAACGGTGTTTCGGTGGATCCAGCGAAGGTGGAGACAGTTATCAATTGGGAACAACCGAAGACGCCGACTGAGATCAGGAGTTTCTTAGGGTTAGCGGGATATTATCGGAGATTCATTCAGGATTTTTCAAAGATAGCATCACCGTTGACCAATCTTACCCGAAAGACTGTGAAGTTTGTTTGGTCGAAGAAGTGCGAGGAATGTTTTATGGAGCTGAAGAAGAGGTTGAGTTAGGCACCAGTGTTGGCTTTACCGGACGACACGGGAGGGTTCGTAGTGTACAGTGATGCGTCACACAAGGTTCTTGGTTGTGTGTTAATGCAACACGGCAAGGTCATTGTGTACGCGTCACGACAGTTAAAGGATTATGAGAAGGGTTACCCGACTCATGACCTGGAGTTAGCAGCAGTAGTTTTTGCCCTGAAGATTTGGAGGCACTACCTATATGGCGAGAAGTGTGAGATATATACAGATCATAAAAGTCTGAAATATATCTTCACACAGAAGGAGCTGAATATGAGGCAGCGCCGATGGTTAGAATTGATCAAAGACTACGACTGTGAGATTCTATACCATCCGGGCAAGGCCAATGTAGTAGCAGATGCCTTGAGTAGAAAAGGCAGGGAGAAGTTGTTGAAGCTAACAAATGAGGAAGAGTTGGTGAGAGATTTCGAACGTTTGGAGTTGGAGATCAAATATCCAATGGAGACGGACGAGAAGTTATTTACAGTATCATCAAGCCCGACCTTATTAGACAAGATCAAAGAGGCTCAGGAAAAGGATGAAGATTGTGATAATATTAAGAAGCGACTTGCTGAAGGCGAGGAGCTTAAGTACAAGATTGATAGCACAGGGTTGCTAAGGTTTGAAGGGAGAGTCTGGGTACCGTTAGATCCGGAGCTTCGGGAAGAGATTCTTCAGGAAGCTCACAGTACAAGGTACTCAGTACATCCCGGGAGTACGAAGATGTATCAGGATTTAAGGCAATATTTTTGGTGGCCGAATATGAAGAGGGAAGTGGCAGAATGTGTCAGTCGATGTCTGACATGCCAGCGGGTTAAAGCAGAGCATCAGCGGCCGAGCGGACTGCTTCAACCACTAGAGATTCCGGAGTAAAAGTGGGAGCACATCACGATGGATTTTGTGGTGGGTTTGCCACCGACACATAAAGGTTTGGACGCCATCTGGGTAATAGTGGATCGTCTGACCAAGTCAGCTCATTTTCTACCTATCAGAATATGGTACAATCTGGAGCAGTTAGCGAAGCTCTATGTGAAGGAGATAGTGTCCCGACATAGAGTGCCAGTATCGATTGTGTCCAACAGAGATCCGCGCTTCACGTCAAATTTTTGGGGAAGTCTACAAGCAAGGATGGGAACACAGTTGAGGTTAAGCACAACGTACCATCCTCAAACTGACAGCCAGAGCGAGCGAACGATTCAGACCTTGGAGGATATGCTCCGAGCGGTCGTGATGGACCTAAAGGGCAGTTGGGATGACCATTTGCCACTGGTGGAGTTCGCTTACAATAACAGTTACCACGCTAGTATCGGTATGCCACCATACGAAGCGCTTTATGGAAGAAATTGTCGAACACCGTTGTGTTGGGACGAGGTCGGTGAACGAAGAATGCTTGGACCTTAAATGATGCAGCAGACTGCAGACACAGTATAACTTATCAGGAATCGACTGGTAGCAGCTCAAGATCGTCAAAAGAAGTACGCGAATTTGCATCGCCAAAAGCGGGACTTCGACGTGGGCAGTTTCGTATTTCTAAAGGTATCTCCCTAGAAGGGGAAAATCCGTTTTGGTAAGAAGGGCAAGCTGAGCCCTAGGTTCATAGGACCGTTCGAAATCTTGAGGCGAGTCGGTGAAGTGGCGTACGAGGTAGCATTACCTCCTGAACTGGAGCACATTCACAACGTGTTTCATGTGTCAGTGTTACGGCCATACAAATCGGACTACAAGCACGTTATCTCCTATGAACTAATTCAAGTCGAGAAGGACTTATCATATGAAGAAGTTCCTGTTCAGATACTCGATAGGAAGGAACATAAACTGAGGAATAAGATAATTCATTCTGTCAAAGTACTTTGGAGAAATCTCGCAATTGAAGAAGCTACGTGGGAACTAGAGGAAGAAATGAGAACGAATTACCCGTTTTTATTTGAGTAACCTTATTTTACAATTCCGAGGACGGAATTTTTATAAGGGGGGGGGGGGGGGGGGAGAATGTAATGTCCTAGAATTTCCACGTCATTATTAATTAAATTATTAATTTAATTTCTACGAGTTAGTTTTACGAGATTATTTAAATCTTTTTATGTGATTAATTAATTATGTGATTAAATGATTATGTAATTAATTACTAAAATTAATTAAATGGGGTCACTAATATGTTATTTAAATTAGTGAACAAACCCTAAAGTTTTAATATCAAAATAATTGATAAGTTTCCTATTAATTAAATATTCAATTAAATTGAATGTAATGAGTTAATTAAATATAATAAATTAATTAATATAATTATTAATTAATGTAAATAATGAGAAATATTAATAATAATATTTATTAGTCCATTTAGTAATTTAATACTAATGGGTTAGAATATTTAATTATTTATTCAATCTAATTATTTATTTAATCATGGATTGAATAATTAATGTGTAAATTATTAAATTAGCCCAACATGGATCAATTAGTAGCCCAAGTTGAGAATAATAAAATTTGACAAATTAGTAGCCCAAACAATTTAATAGAAGCCCAATTGGTATTTTAAATAAAGCCCAATAATTGGCCCACTTGGAAAAACAATTATATAACTATTAATTAATTAAAAAAGTAGAAAGTGACTATGAAATTGGGACAAGAACAAGAGAAATCAGCCGACCATGCTTGGGAAGGTGAGAGAAAGTTGAGATTTTATTTTAATTTTTCATTTATTTAATAAAAGGATTGCTTGTTTTAATTTTTCAAGTACATGGACCATTCCTCTTTTCACCTAATGTTTCATTTAACCCATTCCTTGTGCTAGCTTGTGTAAGTATCCTTGTTACCCTCATTATGACAATTTTAATAGATATAGGTTTTATATCTATCCAAATTGTAAGTATACTTACAATTTAGGAATGTATGTTGGTCATTTCTTCTTCTTCCACTTTGCAAGCTAGAGAGTATTTGAGAGTGTAGAAAAATATTTTGAGAGCAAAAATACCAAGAGAAGAAGTTCTTGTTTCATGTCATCTTCTTTCACCATCTATTTTGGAAGAAAAATGAGGATAGCCATTAAATCAAGGTAATGGTTATTCTAAATCTAATTTTGTTTTAAATTAAATAAAGTAACATGTGTATATAAATATGTTAATATAGTTAATAATGTGTGGTAGTAATATTTATGCCATGCTTGAGTTTAATATGCTTGATTTGTATTTTGGTATATTTTGTATGCTAAAATATGTGTTTAGTAGTGTATAAACAAGTTTTGGAATTTATGACCAAAAATATTTTTATAAAACTTAGGTTTGATGTTCTAATATTATAGAACATTAAATCATGAGAAAAACAAAGTTTGAATAACTCAAAATGGAGTTATATACAAAAAGTTATGATTTATGGTGGTTTATGTGATGTAAAATTTTTTATAAAAAAAGAATGATATTAAATCATGAAAAATTAAATTTTCATGTTATAAATTGATATTAAGTGATTGGTAATTTTTTTGAATTTTTATTGAGGATTTAAAGCTTACTTGATGGTATATTTTTATTTAAAATGGGTATTGCCGGAACACTGTTCACATCCTGCCGGAAGAAAAAAAAAAGGGCTTTTCCGCGCAATGCGCGGAAGGTTATTCGGTTAAAGGATGCGGAGCCAAACGACGTCGTTTGGCACCGTTAGAAATTTACTCCGCGCATATGTGCGGAAGCCGTTTTCGGCTTCTCAAAACGGCGCCGTTTTGGGCAGTACATTCAGTAACGCGCGCAATGCGCGGCAGTATATTCCCGGCGAAATTACTAAACTGCCCCTCCGTGTTTTTTTTGGCGAAGTTACGATTTTGCCCTCGGTTCAGTTTTCAACTTATTTACAGAAATGCCATTCGGGTTTAATTTAATTAATTTAAATATTTAAAAACTAATTTAAAATTATAGCAAAAATAATAATAATACAAAAATGATATTGGGGAGGATATTTTTAATATTTAAATATTTTAAATATTATCCAGTTAGTTAAATCATGGTTAAGTTAAATAAATTTATTAGTTATTTATTATTTAAAATGTTAATAATAAATAAAGGTGATAAATTAGCAATTATTATTTAATTCCTATTAAATAATAATTAAAGAGAAATAAAAATTTATAAATTAACTATTTATTATTTAAATATTATTAAATAATAAATAAGGATAATTAAGTAATTAATTATTATTTAATTAGCATTAAATAATGATTAAGGGAAATTAAGTTATTTAATTTAAATAATAAATAAGGATAAATAAATTAAATTTTATTTAACCTTAAATAATAATTAAAATTAATTAAATAATTAATTATTATTTAATTGGCATTAAATAATAATTAAAGAGGATTAAAATTAGTAAACTATTATTTAATTTCCTTAAATTAAATAATAAGTGAGGTTAATTAATTAATTAATTATTAGTTGATTAATATTAAATTAAAGAAGGTTAAAATTAAATCAATAATTATTTATTATTTAATTGTGATTAAATAATAAGTAAGTACAATTAGTTATTATTTAATTTAAATAATAACTAGAGTTAATTAATTAATTTCTATTTAACCAAGATTAAATAGTAATTAAATAGAGATTGAATTAATAGAATAAATTTAATTTAATTATACTTTAATTAAACAATTATAATAAGTTGTTTATGGGTTTAATAAGTGTCCAACGCTTAAGAAAAATATTTTCTAACTTATTAAATTATTAACCTAATTTGATTGAGGGTCTATAAGGTTAATAATATTATTTCGAGTAATGTAAATTATGTGTTAGTACTTATATGATAAATAAGTACCTTAGTGAGCGTATAGTTGTGCAAATACGCCGTACTAATTATTAGACTAACTTTATTAATGTTAGGTCTTTTCAAAGCCAGTTAGTTAAAGCTAGACATTTATTGTAGCTGAGCAGACAGGCAAGTTTCTTATCTCTAAACTCATTTCATTGAGCAAATTATTTATCTAAGCTTGAACTGTTATTTCCAAGCATGCTTTGAGTGGTTTAATTACTTTACAATTATTCCACATCGATATTGTTGCTATTCGCATTTATTGCACTTGATATCGTACAGTCATTGACTTGTACTTAATTATTGTTCTATTGTTTAAAGAACTGTTTAAAGTAGGTCTAAGCCATTGTTCGGCTAGACATTTATGTTAAAGATTTTAAAAGCTATCCAAATCGTTGAAGATGCGGATTCTTAGACTATTATGAACACCCCTTTATTATAGGGGAGTACCCTGTATCTAATATCAGGTACAAAAATACGGAAATTAAATGTTATGCATACATATATTGTACTGAGGCTGATTCCCTCGGGTACATATTTCTGGTAGTAACCATTGGGTCAACCTGCTATTGACTCCAGTGGATATTTATAGTTCATAGTCTATTTGACTATCCTAATTTTAAAAGCAAATTATTATTCCTGCTTATGTTATTCACATTATTGAATTGTTCAGCTATTCCCTTTCATTCATGATATATTGTTCCTTGTTGTTATTTAAACTTGTTGAGCAAACTAGTTGCTCACTCTTGCTATATCATGAAACCTTATTGCAGTGCAACCCGACACTTCGGGAAAGAACAAGGGTAAAGGAAAGATGAAGTAATAGACTTCGAGATGCAGCCCTGTAGTTAATTAAATTAACTGTTATGTAATATAAACCCTAAGTACTTTATTAAGGGTATTTGTGTACTTTTGTGTAAGGTTATCGTATCTTGGGACTAGTAACACCTTTTGAATGAACAACATATGTTTATTATTCCGCATTTAGTTATTGTATGTTGTTTAGAGGTGAATGTTTGTATTGGATCGTGATGACCGGATCCGGGTATTTGGAACCCGAATTTGGGGGCGTCACATAAACTTCTTGATCTTGCTTTAAGTAAGTGATTCAATTCTGACTCCTATGGCTCCATAGTGAAATTGAATCGAACTTCTACTTCTACTCCATCTTTTACTGTCTGAATACAAGTTTTATCAATAGAGAAGGGAAACAGTAAAATGATGAAGGGAGTACTTAGTATGACTTGTTGAGTCATATTCTTCACCACTATGAATGGATTCTCAAAACAGATACCATTGTTACAAACTACTGAATTTGATAATTTGTAATCAATAAGTAATCTACTCCCATCCGTTGTTCTTAGCATTTAAGTTGTTCTTGTGAAATACTTGGGGAGAACCAATCCTTTAAACAGACAGTTCAAATCTGCACATGTATCAAGTAAAGCTTCAGAATTAAAATTAAACTCCCGATTAACAATAATCTTCACCTTGATATACCACTTTTGAATGATAATCATGTTAGCCTGAGAAACCTCTAAGGTTTAATTTTTAGCCAAAACAATATTCATATTAGAACTTGTTTCTCCTGGAAATCCACCAAAGAAATTTCGTCGATAATCTTCTTCTATGAATCGATTAATATCTTCTTGGTCAAGATCTTTATCAAGTTCATTGATAACAATTCCTAATGGAACCTTTCCTTTAGCATGACCTTTAAGCCATCAAATTTCCCTTTTGATGTTTCGGACTTCAAATTATAGAGCAGTAATAATAGCTTTTCTGCTATTACTACTCTCCTGGAGATTTGAAACAATGGCCTTAAGCTCTCTTAAGCTTGGCTCTTTGTACTTTTCTTCTGCCTTGTTGAATATCTTATGTAAAGAAGATGGATCAAATCTCTCTTCTTGTTCCTCTTTTTTCTTCTTTTGATTCTTGGTCAGCTCAATGAAGTTCTAGAGCATTTCTTTCTTCTTAACATCTTCAATCTAATCAATGACTTCCGGAATAAAGCTTTCTTCTTTGTTTAGAACATTAATAGCAAGACCTTGTAGCTCACAAAGACAACTTTCTTCATTCTCGCATTGGCAGTCGTCCAGGTCGGATGCTAACACTTCACTGCTAGAGCAAGATGACTCTTCTGTGGTTGAATCTGAATAAAACTCTTCGTCATCTGAATTGAGGAAAACAAGAAGTTGTCATTTAAGACCTTCATCCTTCACCAACTTGTTGCTCTTTGCCTTCATGGTACAGTCTGGACTTTTGTTACCAACTTTTTCACATTAGTAACAGATAGGAGGTTTTTCTTTAGATTTCCTTTTAGAAAATCTTTTCCTTTGAGGCTCCTCATTAAGAGAAGAACGTACTTGCTTCTTTGACCTTTTCAGTTTAAGATCTTTAAGATCTAGGTCATCTCTTCTGCTCTTTTATGGCGCTTTTCTTGAGGAATTGAAGCAAAGCCATATTGTTCGCAGAAATCACTTAATGCTCTCCGCCCTTAAGCTCTTGCAGATGATAATTGCTTCTGAATCTTTAAAATATTATGGAGATCGACTCCTTCTGTAATATTTTTTTTCACTAATAATGAATGTGTTAATTTTACAAATCACATCAATAATAAAGTATAAAATTATCTTTCTAAAAAAGTGCCAAATAAGTGATTTTAGCCTAATTGTAAAATCGATAAGGTACAATTATTCGAAAGCTATTTAAATACAGATTCATATTCTACATATAAGAATACCTCCATGGATGAGCTTAGTGGACCTGGAAGATGTACCGGAGGAGAAATCCTCTTGCTCCACAAGTCCCACGGGGAGTCCTTTGGTGGCGGCATCTAGAGCAACACGACAGCCAGTACCTCCTCCGCATATTTAATTAATGTAGCTTTGTCATTTGACGATGTAAAATATTTGAGTTTTTTACATAGTCAAATGACAAATAATTTTGGATTTGAAAACCTGATATCTTAATATGCATATATGTTTGATTTGGGAAAATCTAAGAGTTTGTCTTGGTCATTATATAATAGAAACTTTTTAAAAATATACTTAGTTGGATAAGTTAATACATGAGACTCCACCATGGTGTTTAGTAGTAAAAGTGTTGTTTATATTACCAAAAAATCTATTAGATTTTAGAATAAGAACTTGAGATTCGGAAGTTCTTCATTTCATTGTGAGAATATATCCTATATCGTATTGCTTTCGACATCAAGAACTTCTATGTATTTAAATGTACAAAATAACTGAGGAGTTTTTCCTTTCATTGAATTGCCATGCAAATTAAAAGTTTGAAATAATTAAAGCTAATGGAATGTTCCCCTAAAATTTATTCATCAGAAGATCTAACACTGAAAAGGGATAATTATGTTTCACAAACAATGCAGAAGTACATCACTCAAGTAGTTATTAAACAAATTTAGAGTATTAAAGTTTTTGAGGGAAAACGTGTCAATCTCCAATACACCACTTGAGATTTTTTGAATTTCGAGAAAAGATAAAGATCACAAGTTTTTAAACTGATTGTGCAATGGTTCCATACGATATGTAAATTCTATCAACCCTTTTTTCA